>OZ038450.1:25027420-25158420 GCA_964036195.1 Sphaerolaimus hirsutus | reverse complement strand
AATATTAAAAGAGAAATGGACGCTTCGCCGTGTCCGTGCGTGCACGCCGCCCGTTTCAACGTTTCATTTCAACTTTAAACTATTTTTGGCCAACTTTGACTTTTCACTCGCGTTTGTATAATACACAACTGGAAACTGGGATAAGAGCCAAGTTTTCATACGTGACCTGATCCATTCCAATCATAAAAATATTGCGTCACAATAATGACGACATGCACTCTCCACTGGAGAGGCTGACGCAAATGTTTGTAGGGCGATACGTCTGCCGACTTTAAATATGACACATTTTGTAACATGTTTCAATGGGCAATGGCAAGATGCACAAAAAGCCATCTTCCATAAAAAATCGAATTTTTTTTTATCACAAATCTTTATTGCGTCTTTCCAACAATCAATATGTAAAATTACTGGATGCTTCTCTAATAATGCATTGAAAATTGAAAACCATTCAGCATGACTAAAAACGAAATGATACACTTACCGTATTTCCTCGAAACCCCCATTCCCTCGAAATACCCCCTCCTTCGAAATGCCCCACCCCCTCGAACCACCCACCTCAAAATGGACACTATGAATTTATAACCCCCCCTCGAAATACCCCCCCCCCCAAATATAGTGTATATAGAACGTAAATGAAAAAAGCTGCGGTTTGTGATCCAGGAAACGCAGACCACACGTTGAAAACAATGATTGTGTTATGTTAGAACAGGGTTTATACTGTCTACGTACTTAAATAAGTCCACAGAGTCTTATACATGGCGGTTGTTGTTGCGTTTTTCGACGTCTGTGTGTACGTAAAAAAATGCGAACTCGAAATACCCTCCTCGTTCACCCCCCCCCCCCGCAAAATTTCCACTCTGCAAAAATAACTCCCCCGGGGGGTAATTCGAGGAAATGCGGTAACTGAAAAAAGAGTGGCTTATGAGCGAAGACCAAATTTTTTGAGCCTATCATATTCCACGATGAGACAAACCATTATGAGTAAAATAAATAGGTATGTTTTACCGACCGACCAGTGGTGCATAAAACTAAAATAAACCTTTGAATACTGCTATTTGGTGCAAACGATTGAGAACGATATAAAGGGCGCCAAGAGTCAAACCAGGTTTTTCAGTCCATACAGAATTCAGTCATCAATTAAATACTTATTTAACACTTGACTCATACGTAAATTCGACAATTTCGCCCGCAGCAAAAGGCTTTATTAGCTCCTTATCGGCACCGTGACAGCGTGCGACGGCTTGCGTAATTTGCATTTCGTATTTATTTATATTATTGCATACTGCAAATTGTTATATAGGTGTTAGTGTTCGAATGGTACCATGGCGCTGCTGCAATTTAATGGCGCCAAAGAACGCGGCACCGTGGCACCATTGGCGCTTGGCCCCTTTTTCCGTTTTGTCGCTAATGCTGCGATTACAGCTCGGGCGTAAAATTGACCGGGCGTAAAATTGATTTTGGGCGTAAAATTAATTACAGTTGAATGGATAAAGATACAACATTGTTATTTCAGTCAAAGAAAGCTTAGATGCAGATGTTTCTTGTGTCCAAAGCTCATGAGTTTATTTTAATCGTAAATACTGGGAGTTATGAATTTTAGCACAATTTTGTCAATTATGCGCTGTAAGTGGCGTAAAAGTACGGCATAAAATTAAAAAAATTTGCGCCAAAATTCATAACTTCTAGTGCAATTGAAATAAACCGATGAGCTTTGGACACAAGCAACATCTGCATGTGCGCTTTCTTTGACTGAAATTACAATGCCATATCTTTATCCATTCACCTGTAATTTATTTTACGCCCAAAAATCAATTTTACGCTGGTCAATTTTACGCCCGAGCTGTAATCGCAGCATTAGGGCGCGTGAAACCATCTTTCGCGTGAAACCATTGGTGCCATTGCCGCTTGTTGTCCTACGGTGTCCTTTGTGCCATTCAATTAGCACGCGTTAGTTACACTGGGCACGGTGCCAACGTGAACTACTGCGTATGGTCCTGTGCGCCGAGGCATAGTTGTTAAAACGTATTTACTTTTACTCGCAAAATACGTATACTCGAGTACTGAGAAAATACGTTTACGTTTCCTCTGAAAAATATTCCAGTACTCGCTTTTACATATACTTGTAGAAAGTACTCGAGTACAGAAAACGTATTTCTGACAGGCATTTTTGTAGGTTTTCAAGACATGGATGGGAAAAATGGGAGAAAATAGGGTAAAAATAGGGTAAAATAATCTAAGATGTTTCTTTAAACACGATAGTAGCCAAAACGTGTTGAAAATAGGCAAAAAGTTATGAAAATTAATGATTTTGAGCGGAAAATGTGTCGAAATTTCTCAAAAGTACTTTTTTACGTTTTCTGGGGGGAAAAGTACGTTTACCCACGTTCTCATGAGTAAGAGTAATAAAAAATTACTTTACGTTTTCTGTACTCAGGGGGTGAGTAAAAAATAAATACTTAACTTTTAAGTATACTTTGAAAAAAGTTCAGTACTTTTAACAACTCTGAGCCGAGGGCGCCACAGAAAGAGGGCACCAAGCGCCAATAGTGCCACGGCGTTGCTCACGAATAGTGCGCCAGACATCAAGTGCGTCATGGCGTCATCCCATCACTAAAGTCGGGAAAATTAGAAAATTACGGAAGTTTTAAAATAGTACTTCTCCAATATTTCTCCGGTAGACAACAAATCAGTAAATTGCCACTCAGGGTGAAATGGCTCATTCACGCAAAACTGCATGAAGGCATCCAACGATTAGCAGCAGATCAGCGTGCAAGCAGACATGCAGTTGACGATTTAAATTTTATAAATAATGTTGTTTCTTTAATTTTTTTTTGTGTTTTTGAATAACCTTCCTATGCCAGAGTAATTAATGGCAGACCGCAGATGGGCTTTTTGTAAATACAAAAAAATTACTTCTGCATCAAAAGTTGAAACCTACACATAAAAAGTTTGATATTATAAACACCTATATAGTTAAAATAAAAATCTGCTTTAAAAAATTTAAAGGAAAGAAAACAAATTTCAAAACACACAACATTTTTCGATATCATGACAATTATGTCAGTCACCGCAACTAAGCACGAACGTCGGTAGTAAATACCGTATTACCTCTAATATAAGGTATACCTTATATTGTTTTCGTCAGATTTTTCGAGCCAAAAGTGATGCCTTATAATAGAGGGTACCTTATATTAGAGGGTACCTTCAATTATTTTCACCAGATTTTATAGAAATTTTACCAACAGTGAACAACGATACAATTCATTTTTTCAAATTGGAATGTACGAAATAGGTGGTACAGTATCACTACAAAATGGCAGAAGTCGACGAAGAGTTATCGCAGTGCCCCTCGGCACCATTTTCCGCCATGTTTTTATGATTTTGCGCGTTTTGGCACGCAGCCAGCTGTGCCTTATATTAGCGGTATGCCTTATATTAGAGGGTAACTTATATTTATTTCGTCGCGTTCAAAATAGCCAAAAGTTATACCTTATATAAGAGGGTACCTTATATTAGAGGGATGCCTTATATTGGAGGTAATACGGTAACAAGAAATATAACTATTTAAAATACCAAATAGGTGGACAGAGCGAAATTTGCGATTGATTACGGTAATATTTACCCTTTTTACTTTAAAGTGTACGTCGCGTTAGAACAAAATATTTACTATCTATTTGAGTAAAGTAAATTCGCATGCACCTATAGAATACCCAGAAACAGTCGCACTTTCAAATATACTTGATGATCACATAAAAACGCATAATCTTTGCAAGTACAGAATCAGATCGGTGTCCGACTAGAGCAAGTGAAAAACAATTTCACAGCCAACAGTGGTTATCAGTTGGTTCGAATATTTCACCCTGTTTGATTCGGTTCCGTATGATTTTGTCCCAACTAGGACTGATAGTAGGTGGAAATTAGTGGTGTAAAAAGCGCAAGGACTTTGGCGCTATAGCGCTTTTTGATATCCAGTGCCAAATGCCAATGACACCACAGCAAAAAAGCAACAAGTCTCAAGAGTGCGATGGCATGTTTTGCTTTGGTGCTAGTGCCAAGCACCAGAGCCAGGTGTTTTGTTCCTGGCACCATGGCACTTTTCTGAACCCTAGCACCAAACCCAATAGGTTCATGGTAAAATGGTGCTCAGCACCAACAGTGACAGTGCCATGGCACTTTTACATCACTGGTGGGAATGCACATTGTTGAAACAATGGTTCATAGAATTTTACGGATCTTGAATAACACAAACCATCAACAAAGCAATTGAGGCATCTAATTCTAAAAGTTGACAAGTCCACAAAATGCGATTTTGAGTAAATCGCATTTTAAGTTTCAGACCCAATTCCATGCCCATGGTGCATGTCCAATTTGGCTCTCTCATGCTTTCCATCAAGTTCCATATGTTGACAATAAAGTGTCAAATTTTCAGCCCCTAATCTCCACGTATATGTGAATAATGGGGTGTCCATAAAATTCTATTTGGTCAGAGCAAAACTGTTTTTGGGAGGGAAATGGACTTGTCGCCTTCTTGCACGCGAGAACATTTTTGTACCCGCCTGCGTTGTGCCTCCCTTATGGGAAATTTATGCACTTGTCAACTTTTAGAAATTGCTGCCCATAGTGGACTTATCACATTCCTTGCGTTTTTTCCCCATAAAAAAGGATGCGGAGGATGGACTTGTTGATCTTTAGCCCAAAACTAAGTGGACTTGTCAACTTCTTGCCCAATTTTTTTGCATTTTTACACAAAAATGTCAAATTTGGCACTATGCCATATGGGCATGTGAGGACAAAAACGATATGGAAAATGATGAAAAATCTGCGAAAGTAGCCCCAGATGACGTTTCCAGGCCTAACTCTAAATTTTCATATTTTGGACTTGTCAACTTTTAGAATTGGATGCCTCAATTATATTGATACAAAACAAATTTGTTGACTGGTTGATTATTATCAGACAGAATAATGGAACTGTCTGACAATCATCATACCGAACCTTCATTGTTTTGCATTGTTTGCAGTATCATTTTGCACCTCACAATCACTATTTGAACACTAACAGCATACACCGCCATTTTTTATTTGTTAGTGTTTTGTACAATTCCAGCAGTTTGACTATCACCTTTCTGTTGAAAACCCTATTTATTTCATTGCAAAAAGTGTAAAACATCCTTCTATTGGAGATATTTTTCTATTCATAGCAAAATATGGGTGTGTGATGTGTGGGTGATGTGCCATGAACTATGAAGTGACTTCATGCAGATGCACAGTGTCAGCCTGAAGACACTCACACTCACTGTACCTCCAGACACAGCACTTCACAAACTGTGCAAAGTAAACTTCACTGATTGCTTCATGATTTTTGGCTGTTGTGATAATAGGTGAAGTGTTTGAAAGACACCTCAAATCTTGTGAAGTGTGTGGAAGTGTCTTCACAGAGGCCACTTCATGCACATCCAGCTTGCTTCCACACACACACTTCACAATCCTATTGTTGCAGTGATTGGATAGGCGCACTTCTTCAGAAGAAATACAATATATTTTTTGTATTTTTGCCGGGCTTTTCTACCGAAATTTTATAACATTTTCGTTTTTAGAGATTGTCTGTGATTATATTTCTCAAAATCACACATTTTCTATGCGCTTAAACAGTTCCCCCGTTCTTTCGGTACCAACTCACTTGGAACCAAATGCTACAGACCGAAAACAGACACTGCAAGCCATACGCAAGACGCGCGAGCGGTGCAAAGCGGCGCCAGTACGGAAATGGGGCTCGTGCGGCGCCCTTGTTTCTCGCGGACACACTGTGGGACATATCAACCAGTTTTAATGATATTTCACGCACGTGATGGTCAAGGTGCTTTCGTGTGCGAAAAATGGCCACAATATTCAGCAGTGAAATGGGACAATGCTGGGAGAATTTCGCAGTTCAAAAAATTTCTCAAAAAGTAATTACCTAATATACAATCAAATAAATGTTGTATTTTTTAGGTTTTCTGATATCTCTTTATTTTTTGGCTTTTCTCAGAAAGATTTAATTGTATTGTTTTTTTCCACAGTTTTTTAAAGGTTATTTATATTATTTATCTCAAAATCAACCGTTTTTCAATGGTAATGGCGAAGTTAATTGACTAAAGTCATTCGCGCTACTATTCTCTATAATTATTTGTTATTTTATGTAGAAAATGTATTCCGAGCATAAATTGCAAACAAGAGCACCATAACCAGACGTTCCAATCAAAGTGTAAGCTTATATACTTTTCAGCGAATCAAACCACACTAGGTACTTGTCTGAGGTCCAAAGGAAAGGCGGACACCTCAATCGAAATCCGTTCACAGAATAAGCACAGCAAATGCAAAATTGATGGCAAATCCTCAAAAAAAGTGTAAGTTTTTTAAGTTTTTTTACTACTATACATTGGGTATTCATCTTCAAACTTTTCAGGGCAAATTTGAATACCCTATTTCCTCGAAATACCACCTCGAAATAACCCCCTCGAAATTCACCCCCTCTATATGATCAATTAATAGACCTATGAATAAATAGATGATGAATTAATATACCCCCCGCGAAATACCCCCCAAATTGAGTGTAAACAGAAGGTAAATAACAAAAGCTGCGGTTTGTTATTTAGGAAATGCAGAACACACCTTAAAACAATCACTGTGTTACGTTAGAATAGGGTTTATACTATCTACATACCCACATGAATAAGTCCCACAGACTCTCACTTACCGTATTACCTCGAATTATCCCCCCCCTTGAATTAACCCCCCCCTCGAATAAACCCCCCCTCAAAATGGGCTGGGGAAATAATAAACCCCCCCCCTCGAAATACCCCCCCCTTCGGAATGATGTACGTCATGTACATAATAAATACGTCATGTATGCAATGTACATGATGTATATTACTGTTAATTTGCATTGCAGCCTCATTTTGTGTAGCTATCTACGTTTTTATGTCCAAATATATCCTGTTTGGACACATTTATTACCTGTTTTGGGTATGTTAATGCCTACTATTTACTATGATTCTTATGAAAATTTCTGACGAAATAATAAAACCCCCCCTCGAATTAACCCCCCCCTCGAATAAACCCCCCCTTAAATTTTGCTGGCGAAATAATAAACCCCCATGGGGGTATTTCGAGGTAATACGGTATATGGCATGGCAGTTATTGTCGCATTTTCCTACGTCTGCGTACGTTACACACAAGAAATTAGTACTGAGAGTTCAAAACATTTCTGGTGAAATAGTCACCCTCCCCCTCGAAATACCCCTCGTTTCACCCCCCTCAAAAGTTCCACGCTGAAAAAAACCCCGGGGGTAATTCGACGAAACACGGTAGGTAGGATCAAAGTTTGCCATCTTCCAAGCTGTTGTTAGGGAAAATTTGCACATTTTCCGTTTCGAAATTTTAAAAAAATACTTTTTTACCATCGCTAGGCATGATGAGAGCGTTGAGCGATATGCCCAACTTATTGCTCGTGAAAAAACATCGCTCCGTAATCGAATATAGAACACTCGGTAGGGAATTAACATGCCAGTCGTCTGCTGGCGCTAGAGATGCAATGGCGCCACAGAAAAAAAATGGCGCCAAGGTGACCGCGATTGAAAAAGGCGCTACTGGCAAAGGCGCCATTGGCTAACAACCCCACGGCGCACCGACAAAGTGCCTGCGCACACTAGTTGTCACACGAAATTTCGAAAACTCACAAATCAGCTTAGAACGCATTTGAGTTTTCTACAAATGAGGTGGCCGTCAACTGCAGTTGACGGAGATTAAAAATGACACATTGTGCAAAACTCAAACACGTTCAAAGCTAACTTATGTGCTTTCGAAATTTCGGGCGGAATAAGTTCCAACGCAGAACAAAATTGTGTCGCGCAGTTTTTTGCGCAACAAAAGTTTGTTGTGCACAAGTGGTGCAATTGTACAACACTCTGGCGCCCTTAAATGGCGCCAGCGCCACGGCGCCGTTCCATCACTACCTGCGCGACAAAATTGTGTCGCGCAAAAACTGCGCGACACAATTTTGTTCTGCGTCGGAAATTCCTGTGAGCCCGAAATTTCGTGTGAAAAATAATGTGCGCAGGGCCAATGTTACAAGACGGATCATTTGCCCAAATGGTCAAGTGAAAAAAGTGACAACTTAAAGTGTCGAGCATTTATTTTTACTTGTCACTTCACTTACCACTTACACCTTTACCTTACCAATACAAATTTCCTTGTTACTCAACAAAACTTTGCAGAATTGGCGAGGCTCCTCCAAAATGAGAGCTATTTGATCGCTAAAAGCCAAGGCACTACAAATATTCTGGCAAAGATAAATCCAATAGGCACTTACTCGCGCATGAATATTTTACGTCGACTTTTCTTTCATCACAAAATGTGGGAGTGAGAATTTAGAGTGGAATTAAATAGGGCTTTAAATAGGGAATCGCCTACCTACCTAATCTTGAGAAGTGCTGAACAAATCAAAGTAGCGATTTGTGTCCTTTATATTCATATTGTGCACCCAAAGTTATTAAGAGTACTTACTTTTTTGAAAAAGTATATGTGAACGTAAAGTATTTTAAGTATAGGTATACTCGGCGGACCGCAAAGTATGCGCCCAAAATTACTTGTCTTATCCGTTAGGTACTCATGAAGGTTTACACATTTTTATGCTTTCAAATCAAATCTCCATATAATTATAGTGCTTGAAAATGGAAAAGGGACACACTTTTTCATGAGGTTCACAAGCACCAAATAATTGCACAATTTCATGCTTTCAGTCCAAAAATATTGATATTATAAATGTGGATAAGTTTCAAAATTATATCCACTGATGAAAACTCACCCTACTGAATTGAAGATCAATGGTTTGATTAGAGAACGTTATATTTACCTGAAACAACAAACTGTATTTAATTTTTTTTGGCACTAAGCCAAAGTTGATTACGTCGATGACGTTTTGCCCGACATAGCTGGACTATTTCCTCCGGAAAAATTTACAGCGTTAAGTCACCCAAGTGTAAGTATTTCTGAGTAAAAGTATATTTATGTTCCCAACAATTTACATTGTGTATCTAAGGTACACCTGTATAAAAATGATGCGATCAAATCAGTGGTCTGCTTCATATTGTACATAGTTACATTTAAAAGCAGCTTAGGTTAGCATCATGTGTTGTCTTGTCACAAAGATTACTTAGGAACATTGCTCTCAAATACAGCTTGACTATCTACATGGGCTTGGTGTCACAAATGTGGGCTGCTTCCTACAGGGAGTCGCGCCTGCAATTTTCTCTAATCATTTTCATCTGGGGTCATTTCCAGACCCTGTAAAATGTCATGCAAAGTGTCAGAAGTCATGTAAAATGCCCTGAAAATGCAAAATGTCATGCAAGGTGTCAAAAGTCATGTAAAATGCCCAGAAAAATGCAAAATGTCATGCAAGGTGTCAAAAGTCATAAAATGTCATGTAAAATATCAAATTTTATTGAACTTGTCATTTTGATTATAGTACTCTGTTGAAAATGTCTCTGTAAAAATTTTTCTGCTCATCACTAGAAAAAATCTTAATTGGCAGCTGATATGTATAGGTATTTAAAAACTATTTAGAACGATGTAAATGAAATAAAAATCCCGGGCGGCTTAATCCACCAGTTACGGTAGCACCATAAACTTTAATTGCCGCTCAACTCAAATGACTGCAACATGCAGAGTGCTTAATATACTCGAAGGTGATTTGTGTCCATTGGCCGATATGGTGACACTTTGAAATTGAGAGACCGGAACACCACTCAGGTTACGCCCAGTCGACTTGAACTGCACTTTAAAGTTGTTAAAGTTGAGTACTTTTTGAAAAAGTGTAGATTTACTGGACTTTTGGTGAAAAGTAATTTTTGAGACAACAAAAAAACAATTAAAGAAACAGGTATATACAGCATTTTCGAGCGGGAAAACTTCAGCGCTTTTTATGACAAAATAGAAGAAACATACTTTTCAAAGATATTTACGCTGAAAACGTTACGAATTCATAAAATTTTGAAAATACAACGCGAATCACAAAAAAATTGTGTCTCTACTCAGATACTTTTTAAGTACCTGTACACAAATCTGAGTACAAAAAGAATACTTTTTGGGCGGAAATCTTAAAAGAGTAGTACCTTTTAAACAAATGGTTATTACGTTTTAACAACAAGGTACCTATGCTATACTTGGCATAGTTACCCAAGACATCCGATTTTTTAATGTTAGACAATTATTTTGGTTGTGCTCTAGTAAGTTCCGCAATTATTAAGGAACTTTTGTGACGTAAAGCATCAAAGTAAGGTTTTTGAAGGGTTACCGTATTTCCTCGAATTACCCCCCGGGGGGTTTATTTTTTCAGAGTGAAAATTTTTAGAGAAAAACGTGAAAAATGCAACAATAACCACCATTCATAAGTTTTTACAGCTAGATGGTATGTAGATGGTATAAACTAGGGTGTCAAATTTCCGTTTCCGTTTTCCGTTTCCGCCTTTCCGCAGGAAAATTTTTGAAAACTTTCCGTTTTCCGTTTTCCGGTAGCCGAAAAAATTTTACCTTTCCGTTTTCCGTTTTCCGGCAGCCGAAAAAATTTTACCTTTCCGTTTTCCGGCAGCTGAAATTTTTTTACCTTTCCGTTTCCGTTTTTCCGGCCCATTTTTCCGTTTTCCGGCTGAAAATTTTTTACCTTTCCGTTTCCGTTCTACCAGGCCATTTTTCCATTTCCTGGCTCGATTTTCAGTTTTCTGGCATTTTTCCATTGTTTTTCCAATCTGTATTTATCTTCAATTGGCTCATCCCATTGTGTTGTTTTTGTCTCTTGGAGCAGCATTGACAACTGGGATTTCAGGGTCAGTGAAACAGGTGCTGTGAACCCAATTGGGTCATATGCTGACACCAATAATTTATTCAAGTTTTGTCTGGTTGGTGTTGTGATGCTGTCAATTTGCAATTTTGGTGTTGATATTGCCAGCATGTCCGTTTGGTGATTTTATTTCATGCCCATTACTGCGACAATTTTATTCACCTTTGGACTCCTGTTGTTTTCTGCTATTTCATTCATGACTGATCTGGAGTTTGATAGCCATTCCCTCATGTTCATAGAACATTGGTAAAATAAAGCTTTGACTTTGTAATATAGTTCTAAAGCTTCAACTTCATTCATGACACTCATGATAAAGTTATCAACGTAAATGTTGTTTATTATCATTGCCAACTGGTTTCGTTCCCCTGCGTTTTTTTCATATTCATTCATGTTGTTTATTGTCACATTTAAATGGTATTTTATGACTGCTCCCAAAATTGCTGGGCTGCAGACAAGTCCAAACAGTACGCGTTTAAAATGAAGTACTATTAAGTTATTTTCGGTGACTGGTTTTGAGGCATCTTTCAGCCAGAAAAATTGTGTGTAGTCTCTAGCTTGGTCATGCAATCCTATTTGCAAAAATGCCTTTTCAATATCAACAATTAATGCTAGATTGCCTGCCCTGAACCTCAGGAGTAGGCCCAGTGCTAATGGTGTTGTAATTGGTCCTCTAAAAAGGCACTTGTTGAAACTGGGCTTACCTGCCGACCCATTGTACACAATTCTGCATGATGTCGATTTGCCTGGCGTGATTACTGGCTGGTGTGGCAGGTAATGAATGGTTGTTACAGATCTCAATTATTCCCTTTTCTAGTTGGTCGTCCAAAACTTTCCTGTATTGTTTGAATAAATTTGGATCTTTGTTGAATCTTCTTATCAGTGATTTAAACCACGCCAAGGCTTCTGCTTTTCCTGTGGGCAGGTCACTGATACTCTCTTTATACAGCCAGTCAATATAGTTTTGTTTGTTGTTGTCGTTGAATTTTATGCTATTTATTATCATCTCCTCTGCAATGTCGTCATCAATTGCATAGGGGTCATCAGTGATTCCCACTGCTTCTAGACTGTGAAATTGTTGTAGTGTTTCCTTTCCTATGGCCACTATGGCTACTTTTTGATGATTTTTTGTTGGTTCAGTTTAGCTTGAACTACAAGTGAAGTTACAGGCATGATCCATAGTTGCAGAATGTACAGCTACCACAATCAAAGCCAAACAGGCAAACCTGCATGCAGGTTTTCCTTCTGCAATTTTGTCTATTACCGTGCTAATTTCACTTTATTTTTTTCCGTTTTCCGTTTTCCAGCCGACAATTTTTTTTTACCTTTCCGTTTTCGTTTTCCGCTGAGTGAAATTTTTTTACCTTTCCGTTTTCCGTTTTCCGGCAGAATTTTTTTTTTTACCTTTCCGTTTTCCGTTTTCCGTAAAGTGAAAAAATTTTACCTTTCCGTTTTCCGTAAAAAAAATTTTTTGACACCCTAGTATAAACGATGTTCTAACGTAACACAGTAAGTGTTTTGAAACGTCTGTTATGCATTTCCCGGACCACAAATTCATAGTGCCCATTTTGAGGGGGGTATTTCGAGGGGGGGGGGGTATTTCGAGGAAACACGGTTGGTATTTTTCAAAGGCTCAAAAAAATATTAGCCCGATACGAATGAGTTGACGGGCGAAATTTCCAAAACTGATAAATCATGTTGAATGAATTTCAGTTAACCGGAATGAATGGTAGTGGCAACAAATGAAGTTGACAACTCATGTTTAAACTAGAGTATAAAATACCTAGGTAAAGACAATTCGCCACACCGATAACACAGTTTTGAAAGAAAGAAAGACTATCTAATGAAGCAACCAGGGACAAACCTTAAACATAGAGCACGGCCCTGCGGAATTGATTTATAATAATTGTTTTCTTCAAGCAACACTTTGTATCCGCTTTTATGACATCACAAGAATATCAAACTGCCATAGGAGCGAATTGTTAAAAAAAATAGTATTACTGTGGAAAACAAGACAATTTATTTTATCGTTTAATCTTTTTTGATAGTTTTTTTTAGTTGAATCTGTGAAATCGGCCAGCGAAGGACAAGCATAAGTAAATACTAGTTTTCTACAGAAATTTCAAAAAAACCCCGGAAAACTCATAAATCAGTTTTGAACGCATTTCACGCTAATGAAGTGGCCCGTCAACTGCTATTGACGCAGATAAAAAATGACTCATTCCGGTAAACTCAAGCGCGTTCAAAGCTGATGTATGAGTTTTGTAATTTTTTGCCGGAATTTCTGGACGAGCTGTCATTAAAATATCTATATAAATATTTATAAATCTTCTTACCATCTTAAAAATATATTTTACAATATCAACATATCGGTTAATAAGTTCACCATAGTAAAAAATACAATACCTAATTAGGCACTTATAATTGTTGTAATTTTGTTTAATTTGCAAACATGTATGCGTTTATCCCAATCGGAACAGGGCCCTGACATAACAAATGTATCCCCGACTTATTAGCTTCATAATAAAAGCAGCTGTGTGGAACAAACGGTAGTCGTTAGTGTATTCATAATGAAACTACTTTTGAATATTTTTAGATGTATTTATCCCATTTTTCACGTTGATAAGAGAACAATGCTACAATTAGGGGCTTGTCACGCCCCTGGCTACATTAGGGTGTTGGTGAGCTTATAAATACCTAATAGGTGTGGCAAATACTTTTTTAACGGCACAAACTTTATTTAAAAAAATTAATTAAACATTTTTCAAACCTCCCAAATATGATTACGAGTCGATAAATAAATATTTACACCTGCATAAGGGAAGTAAGAATACTGATAAGTCTCATGTCGCCCTATCATGGGATATCTAGCATTATTTAATTCGAAAATATTTGATTATATTTCGTTTTTATTAGCGATTTTAAAAAGTATAAAAAATGCAAATTTTTAATTTATTTATATTTTTCTGCCTTTTCTATGAGCGAAATTGTAGAAATAGTAAAACGTTAGTGTAAAATGCCTACAGGGGCCAGTTCCGCAAGTAGACAAGTTAAGAGTTAAGAGTTGAGTTAAAGGTTAAAAGTTGAGTCAAAAGTTGAGTTAAAAGTTAAGAGTTGAGTTAAAGGTTAAAAGTTGAGTCAAAAGTTGAGTTAAAAGTTAAGAGTTGAGTTAAAAGTTAAGAGTTGAGTTAAAGGTTAAAAGTTGAGTCAAAAGTTGAGTTAAATGTTAAGAGTTGAGTTAAAGGTTAAAATGTGAGTTAAAAGTTGATTTAAAAGACAAATGGGTCATTCGTTGCAGAAGCGCGATACGCTGATCTTCAATCATATTTTGTCCCCGCACGGCCATTTTGAAACAACGTTCCGCGATTTTTTTTTAGCGATAATTTTTTTGGATACATTATTTTCAAATGTCGTGCATACAACATTGTCAGCATGCCAGCGAACAGCCGTATCAATACCAATTTCACATTTTTATTTTTTTACCATCATTTTCCACTTGTCTCTTAACTCAACTCTCAACTCAACTCTTAACTCTTAACTCAACTTTTAACCTTTAACTCCACTCTTAACATTTCACTCAACTTTTAACTCAACTCTTAAATTTTAACTTTTCTCTTAAACTTTAACTTTACTTTTACCTCGCCATTTGTCATTTTACTCAACTCTTAACTTTTAACTCTTAACTTGTCCACTTGCGGAACCGGCACCTGGACACCTGAAATATTCACTATTCATTTCGGGTGTAATTTACACCTGGAAAAATTGTTTATGTTTATGAAATACGGCTTTTCTCGTGTATCTTTGAAAATAAATTTAATAAAAAATAAAAAATATATGAATACAAATGTAAATGTATGGCTCAAAAGTCTAATTGATATCACTGTTAAGCGGGAATTAGAGCTCAGCGTCGATTCGACGTGAAATGATGACGTGAAATGACGTCGTGAAATTAATTACATGAGTGTGGATCATGCTGCGGGTCTACAATTTTCTCAGGATAATATATGAATCAATACCTTAATCGTGTCCAATACTGAGTATTATCAGCCACAACTAGAGCGAATTGAAAAAATCAATTTTTATCCTTTCACGTCATCATCATTTCACGTCACAGTGTCAGGGAACAACTTGACATTTCACGTCAGACTGCTGCTTGCAATAGTCTGACGTGAAATGTCAAGTTGTTCCCTGACACTGTGACGTGAAATGATGATGACGTGAAATGATAAAAATTGAATTTTTCAATTCGCTCTAGTTGTGGCTGATAACACTCAGTATTGGACACGATTAAGGTATTGATTCATATATTATCCTTAGAAAATTGTAGACCCGTAGCATGATCCACACTCGTGTAATTAATTTCACGACGTCATTTCACGTCATCATTTCACGTCGAATCGACGCTGAGCTCTAATTCCGGCTTTAAGGCAAACAATTCCAAACTTACCATGGCACCAACGCACAAGATAAAAAAAAAAACTTCAAACAATGAATCACAGTAAAATTACAAGACAATCACAAAGAACACACAAAAAAGCAAGCTATACTCGACGCACCGCAAGGTATGCGTCCCAAATTACTTATGTCTTAGACGATAACGCAGGATACTTATGTACGCACTGTCACAAAAACATATTTCAAAAAGGAAAAGGGGGACTGAATTAACAACCAACACAAGTTTTGTGCCGGAAATCATGTTTTTTTTGAACAATTTGGATTTCATTAACGATGACGTCATAATGGAGCGTTTCCTTCATAAAAATGCATAGCATACGGTCCGCCAAGTATATCGATCAAAATCCCAACCCAATTCAATCAAATCAGGCTACCAACGCGCACAAATCAAAGTATATATCAACCAGAAACGTGTAACCCAATAGCGCTATCATGAACAGCAGCGACACGACGCCGAACGCGAGCGGCGTGCCGGCCGTGGCGCTGAACAGCGGGAAGCCGATGGCCAACATGGCGGCCAAAGCGCCGACGAACTTCAACGCTAGCAATGGGACGTTCTCGGCGGGCCTAGGGGGAAATGGGAGGGTTTTTTGGAGAGAGGTTGATGGATTTAGTGTTTTGAAAATGGTCCACGCACACTAGTTGATATCGAAAATTCGTGTCAACTGAATGTCAACTAAATAACGCAAAAAAAATTGTGAAAAACATCACTTCATACTTAATAGAACAATGAAGATTACCTAAGTGTCACAATAAAAAATATCACATAGGAAATTAATGTAAGTAAAAGTTGAAATACCATAATTAATTCATTACCGTAAATCCTCGAATAAGTC
Organism: Sphaerolaimus hirsutus; assembly: GCA_964036195.1. Lineage (NCBI taxonomy): Eukaryota > Metazoa > Nematoda > Chromadorea > Monhysterida > Sphaerolaimidae > Sphaerolaimus > Sphaerolaimus hirsutus. Next base: position 25,142,256 of record OZ038450.1, on the reverse strand, counting down.
CCCCCTCGAATAACTCCCCCCTGTAAGCTGACTGGTGAAAAATAACTCCCCCCTCGAATAACTCCCCCCTCTTTGATGGGTGTGAAAGACATCCATGTATAAAAAACGTATGGATGTATGCTTTCATTAAAAGTATGCATTATTTTACAATAGATGCACACTAGCATTGACTTCCTTGGATGAATTACAGGATTTCTATATTGGCTTACACATTTATGTGACTAATTTAACCCAATTCCGACGATATATTGATCATGCATTTTACTCAATATTCCGACGAAAAAATAACCCCTACCTCGAATAATTCCCCCCTCAAAAAATTCTGAGGAGAAAATAACTCCCCTGGGGACTGGGAATAATTCGAGGATTTACGGTAATTTAGTAAACACGAATTTTCATGTCAAATAGTGCGTAAGCCCCTTGAGACGGTGTTGTGGAATAAGAAACTGGTATCAAGTCGAAGTCGAATTGAGACTGGTGACGGAAAAGCGTCAGTTAAAAAAACGCAGAAAGGGCTGGTATGCCGAAAATATGGCGGTGCTATAACACCAAAATGGTGCTGTGTGGCAACTACACTCTGGTCAGTCAGATAGAATGATTTTGAATGTATGGTTTAGATCGCCGTTGACAGTAGTTGACAGACAGACTATTGTGGTAAACTCAAATGTGTTCAAAACAGATTCTAGTTTCCCAACTTCCATTAGTGTAGTGTGTGCACAGCGCCACAGAAGGGGTGTCGGCAAAGTGTACCCCCAAAACACCCCACTAAGAGGATCCTGTGCCGCTGCTCATCCAACCCGCTGCTCATCTAGTGCCACCCACATCCCAACCCCCCCCCCCCCAACCCACATTCCAGTATCCCTATTCCTCATAGGCTTCTCAATCCTCTGCCAAGCGTCGCATATAGCCTGTCTGGCCTGGGGCCACTGATGTCTGCCGGTCAGCCTGTACACGTAGGGCAGGTTGGGGCCGAACATGAGCTTGGACCAGAGTAGCGGGTCGGTGAAGAGCAGTTGCACCATGGGTGGTGAGCAGCCGACCAGAGAGGCTAGTTCGTCCATGTATTCCACGTAGTCCACCTGGGTAGTGGGTTGGAATTAGTGGTGGGAAAGTGCGCCGGAAAAGAGCTTCTGTGTGAATTTTAGATGCATTTTTTAGATCTGGAAGTTGGAAGTGCTTGGAAGTGCAGCGCTGTTAACTGGTATCCTTCAAGTTATAAACTTCTGTGTAAAATTTTCAAATGCCCACCTGACTGACAAACAACGCGACAAATAAACCCTTCAACTACCATATTGTATCTGGTGTCACTCCCAAACCCTGTAAAATTTCAATGTCATGCAAAGTATAAAAAGTCATGTAAAATGTCATGAAAAATGCCAAACATAATAATGGTTAAAAATTACACAAATTTGACAATCTGCAGAGCATTCCATATGACTTCTGACACTATGCACGATATTTGACATTTTCCCGGGCATTTTACATGACTTTTGTCACTTTACATGACATTTGACATTTTCCAGTGTCTGGTTGTGGCCTCTTAAACCCCAAAACCTCCAATCTTCGAAATCTACCACCTGTAAAACACCCCCCAAAACAACCCACCTGCACAGTGTGTCTCTTCGACGCCACATATCGCTCACCCATCTGCCGCCGCTTCAACTTGATATCAGCCACCATACTCTCTCTATCGGGAAGTTTCACATGCCCCGCCCACACTGCACATGCAAGTCGCGCTTGCATTTCACTGATGGGACTTATGGACCCGTAGGGCTGGATGTTGCCTATGACGGCTAGGGTGGGGTGGGTCAGGTTTGGGGGGAACACCCACTTGTAAAGGTCGACTTGGTTGTCCTGAGGGTGTGGAGGAATGGAATGTAATTCGAGTCACAGTGAACCCTTTTCTGTGGCCCTTGAGCGGTGTTCGCACGGATTTTATGTGTCGAAAACGTCGAGAGAAATAAACGATATACCGTATTTACTCGAATAATTCCCCCCTCATAGACGAGTGAGGAAAAAATAATTCCCCCCCCCCCGAATAATCCCCCCCTTTAGGCATATGATATAGTTTTTCCATCCAATTTGAACAAAAATTACATGTGTTTTAATAAATAAAGCATATTTCATGAAATCAGTTCATAGAAACATGCTTGAAAATTTTGAACAAATAATAATTCCCCCCTCGAATAATTCCCCCTCTCGAATAGTTCCCCCCTCAAAAAAGGCTGACGAAAAATTAATTCCCCAGGGGATGATTATTCGAGTATAAATATACGGTATTTTTAACTTATGTTAAAAGTGTATGTCTACAATAGTTTGCGTTGTACACATCAGACTAATTCGTAATATTGATAATGACAAATGGCAATTGTCAGTATTGCGAATGAATTCTGATTAGGTAGTGGTGTGTAAAGCGCATACAGCTCATACGTTTAACAAACACAAAGGTGACATATTCATTGAAAATTTCATCCAGATTTTCAATTTAAACATTGCCGTCACATCAAATCCGTTCAAATGCCCATTTACATAAATATCACAGTTGTCATGATCAACTGGCAAAGTTCCAAAATGTTTCCAAAAAAAACCCAACCACGACGGGCATCAAACTGGGCGGGTCGATAAAAGGGTAGCCCAAATTGTAGCCGGTGCAGAGAACGACCGCGTCCAGCTCCATCTCTGTGCCATCCTCGAATACAACCCCAGTAGGCGTGAAGCGCGACACGTCGCCCTGCGGTGCAGCGGTGTATTGTTTGGGGGTTGGGGTATGTAAAATGTCAAACCATGGCAAACGCCACTTGCCTTTTTCCAGGGCATTTTACATGACTTTTGACACTTTGCATGACATTTGACATTTCACATAGTAGTGACACCAGGTGCAGTACAACCCCCAGCACATGCCAACCTTGAGCATAATAGTGCCGCTGCAGAGACAATTGGGCAGCGAGTCGTTGATAGTTGGATGCTGGCCAAAAAATCGATGCTGGGGCTTGACGCCGTACTTCTCGTGGTCCAACTTCTTGGACACCATCTTCTCGAAGTAACCGTTGACCACCTCGCCGGGCAGCATATTGAACTTGTGCATGTTTGAGCGGGTCAGCGCGAGCGCGTCGTACGGATATCCGTTGGCGCCCACGCGCGCCCAGATCCACGCGCCGCGGCGGGTGGATAAGTAGACCTGAGGGGTGAAAGTATTTAGATCTGCCCGACAGGGATGTTGTCGGGTTGCCAGAAGGCTTGTCGGTGGGGCTCGAGATCAAAAATGGGTGTAAAAAAGTCGACTATGGTTGAAGATGGTTGTGACCCGATCCGAGACTGGACTGACTGACAGTGTAGCATTCCGCAAAAAAGCCCATTCCGCATTTTTGCCCATCCCGCAAGTTGCATCACCTGTTTGCGGAATGGGCACATTTGCGGGATGGGTCACATAATTTGCGGGATGGGCAAAAATGCGGAATGGGCTTTTTTGCGGAATGGGCCCTTGCCGACTGACTCGACTCGCCAACCCAGCAGAACAAATTTGAGGGCTGTGACACGAACTCGAGTTCTCAAAACCTCGAGTTTCGATCCTTACTTGTCGGAATAATTCAATCGGGCACCTGTTTGGAGACGCGCGACAGCTCGACGGAGATGTCCATGGCGGAGTTGCCGATGCCGACCACGAGCACGCGCTTGTCGTGGAACTCGGACGGTTCCTTGTAGGTTTGCGCGTGCATCACCGAACCCTGCGTGAGTATAACGTTTGGCAGCATATCGAAAGGGTTCAGTTGAAATTTATCATTTGTGTTCAGTTCAGTTAAGATCGCTAAAGCCGACGTGACAAAGAGTTGGAAAAATAACCGACACCAATTAAATAATTGCCCGTATGGCATAAACCCCTGGTGGCAGTCCCGCACCCTGTAAAGTGTCGTGTCTGTTGTCAAATGTCATGCAAGGTGTCAATTAAAAGACAAAAAGAAAGGACTCTTTACGTTACGATCATTTTGCACGACATTTGACAAATTCCTGTCAGTTTGCATGACATTTGACATTTAACTCTAAACTTTACAGGGTGCCCCCCCCCACCCTGGAACCGCCAATATCTTACCTGAAACTGGTCCAATCCCTCAAAGCGGGGCCAGTTTGGCTTTGCGTGGTGCCCGTTGCACACGAACACGGCGTCGAAGCGGTGCGTGCCGCCCGGCTCGGTGACCACCGTCCACGCGCCGCTCTGCTCGAAGTCTTCGCTGGGGGTCACCTGAGGGGGGTGCGATTTGAAGTTGTGGGGTATAGATTGCGGGGTGCAAGGTGGTAAATTTTGAGTGTCTTTGCTGTAATTTTCACTCAAAATCGCTCAATTTTGACCTCCTTCAGCTGCAAAATCGCTACAACGTAAATTTATATTGAGGAGCTGATAAGCTTTGGAGACATTTGAGTTTACCGGCAAGATGAACCTGTCAACTGCTGTTGACGGAGATCGAAAATGATTCATTCTGGTAAACTAAAACGTGTCCATAAAAGAATTTTGAGTTTCCAAAGTTTTACCCGTATACCAAAAAAGTGTACAGCCCATTCAAAATACCCTCAAAGTAACCCCCCCACAAACTTTGGTCACTTTATGTCCAAAGTGCACATGCCTCAGCAATTTATGTTCATCTGCGTATTGTCTGAGCCACTCGACCACCTTGGTGTTGTGCATAAAGTTGGGGTAGTCGGCGCTGGGCACGAAGTCGCTGAACGTCATCATTTCCTTGGATGTGTTGATTATGGTCGATTTCATCACTGTTGAATGCTCCTGTGAGGGGTTGGTTAAATTGTTGTTTTTTATATTTATTTACGTCTCAGTTTTTCTCTGCGATTGTGATGGTCACTTTTAATTACCTTACCGTATATCTATTAATAGAACGTCATAACTCCAGTAAAGCGCATTGGCGATAGCGGCAAGAAAACTGCAGATGTTTGCACTCATTTCACTCACGCAGAAAATGGAACGGCAACCTCCAATAAAAAGGCAGCCACCAATAGAACAGCAGGTAGAATAAGCTGAAGCAAAAAAATAGATTGGCGCACTTATTTTAGACGTGCGGCAGTTGGCCGAGGGTGATCATTTTCGCGTCAAATGTTAAATAAAATTTGCCAAATATCCATGTAAAATGCAAATAAAAAATTACCGGGCACTTACCAAGATATTTAACAAGTTGTGTCTGACATTCTTTTTGAAACAATGTAAACAAGGCAGCGGAAATATGTTGTTTCACAACATAAAATTTTCTTTCATTTTCACTGGACATGTCTCGTTAGACTCGACAAATCACAACTTGACAGATAAGTTACCCCGGCCGCCTCCCCAACTCAAAACCCCCCCACCTGTTCCAACTGCGGTCTATAGTTCCACAGTCCGCCAAGGTCTTCAGTAGCCTCAAAACAGGTCACATCAAATCCCTCGGCGAGACACCACCTAATGCTGGGCAGGCCGGAAATGCCCGCGCCCACGACGCACACCCTCAGCTCGTTGTTGTTCTGCTTGGACAACATGTCGGTTTCCAGGGGGCTATCCCAGACCCTGTGAAGTGCCATGTAAAATGTGAAATGTGAAATGTTTTGGAAAGTGAAAAAAGTCACGATAATTAATGTCCTGGAAAGTGGCAAACGTACGTTTGCCACCTTACAGGGCATTTAACATGACATTTGACACGCTGCATGACATTTGACATTTTACAGGGCATTTTACAAGGTCTGGGATTGGCACCTGCGCAGGTACTGCGTAGAATTTAGTAGACGTCTATTGGGAAGACTGGGTCATGTGCGTGCCAGGTTGAGTAGAAATCTATTGCGCTCTGGGATGTTTTGTAAATCGGTGTTGATAGAGTGGGTCCAAGGTATTTATGCTGACGCTGGAAGTAAAAAAAATTCTTTTGGACACCACGGGAACAGACGACTGAATAAAAACTATGATCCAAACAGACAACAAATGTGTTCAAAACAAGTAAATTATACGAGTAAGGACATTCAGTACCGGGTAATAATATAGTCACAGAAAGAAAACAAAACGGGAACATCACCATAATTAGATGTTCAAATGATAGATCTATCAAATGAAAAATAGTAGAAACGGCCATATGAACTCGGGCGTTCAGAAAATTAAGTGTAGAAATTATGGAAAACTGCGGATGGAAATTAAATAAATTACATGTGTACCCGCATTTTACATAAACGTTTACCAATATCTACAGACGTTATGTTGACAGGTATGACATTTACCTATATAAGTTTTAAGCACCCGCTAATCATATATCTTCGAGTAAGTCCCCAGAGAGTAATTTTTCATCAACTTTTTTGACTGGGGAGTAGTGATGTAAAAGCGCCATGGCGCTGGCGCCTGGCGCTAACGCCAAAGCAACAAGCGGCCAGGCGCTTTTGGCGGTTGGCGCTATTTTTGACCGGCGCCAGGAACAAAATGCCTGGCGCTGGGGCTCGGCGCTAGCGCTAAAGCAAAAAGCGCCATGGCGCTTGGCGCTATTTTGCTCTGGCGCCATTGGCGCTTGGCGCTAGGGGCCCGAAAAGCGCCATGGCGCTTGGCACCAAAGTTCTGGCGCTTTTTACATCACTACTGGGGAGCTATTCGAGGGGAGAAGTTTTTCTCGTCAGTATATTAAAATGCACGATGAATATATTGTTCAAGTTTCATAAACCTTTAAGTCAGAATACAAATTTCTATAATTCATGGAATGATCAATGCTAGTGAACATCATCTGCAAAAGAATACATGCTTCTCAAGACCACATACATATTTACAACGTTTTTATGCATGGACATTCCACCCATCAAACAGGGAAAGTTAAATTATTCGAAGGGACTTATTTGAGTCTAAATATTTATCATAAAAGTAAAATGTGAAGTAGTGTGAAATGTGAACATTTCTAAGTAAAATGTTTCCCGTTAACATTCCGTGGCAAAAAACACACAATATTTTGACCTTATTCTTTTGATATCTTCTTCTTTTCAAGTACCTATGCACATTCAAATTAAACATTTGCGGCAAAATAAAAATCTATCAACGAACACGTTTGTGATCGAAATAACGGCAAAATCGAATATCTATTTTTACAACAGGTCGAACGTCACGTAGAAAATAATGAAACTACAAAAAAATCGACCATAACTCGACAATAAAATCCGAGAAACGAACTAAGATCCAAAATTAAATTGAAATGGTGGAATCGGCAAATAAGTTTCGTCTGAAGAATTCTTTTATTACGCCATTTTACTGGGTGCAATGGCCCGATAAACGCTAGTTTACAACCGAAAATCCTCAAAACAGACAAATCAGCCTTGAGCGCATTTGAGTTATTTTACGAGCGTGTTAGAAATCGAAAATGCTTCATTCCGTTAAATTCCGAGATTTTGTGGCCTCGACCCTGATTCCGTAATCTCAACCCCGATCACGAAAATTCAAAATTTCAATACCGAAACCACAATTTTTTAAACATTTTTTTTAATTTTCAAATTTTTTAACACGAAATAAATACGATTTGAAAAATCATTTAGTGCTAGATTTCAAAGTGCCGTATTTCTTCTAATAGAACGGCTTACCTCCTATAGAACGTCACCTCCTATAGAACGGCACCTCCTACAGAACGGCAGGTTTTGGCACGTTTTTGCGCTCACGAAAAAAATAGAACGGCAGTCTCCAATTAAGCGGCACCTCCAATAGAACGGCAGTTAGAAATTCTGTTGGGAGTGTGCCAAAACACGAATAAAGATGAAGAATGGATGGCAATAACTTTTTAAGCATTCAAACAGATATAAAATTTCAAAATGATTCTCTGATATTTAAATATTGCTCAAGCTTTATTAAAAAATAAGCCTATGATGAAATGATGAATGTATGAAAAATTTGGTGAAAAATAGAACAGCAGCCTCCAATAGAACGGCAGGTAAAATAGTTGACGAAAAAATAGAACGGCGCTCTTCTATTAGAAGAAATCAGAGTTGCGAAAGCGTATTTACGCTTACCCGAAATACCCGGGTAAATGGGTATTTATACTAACGCTAACGCTTACGCTTTCATAAAATACCCGTACGCTTTATTACGCTTTCCCGGCCAAATTACCCGGATACCAAAAGCGTAAAAACATTTCACACGGTCCAGTTTTACGCTTTTGAAAAAGCGTAAAACTGCAAAAACGTAAATGAAAGACAACGCGTACCACAAAAAAATGACCGCGTGTGTGCAGTAACATACAGAAAAAAGCAGCACATCTACAATTTGTATGGCCTTTCAATATCGTAGCTTCAGATTACGAATTTTGGGGGTGCAAATGGATTCCGACAACGATGTTGTCGCTGTCACAGCACCAACTCTGAGTTACAAGATGAGGGCGAATTGAGTGTCGCTGTCGATAAATTGTCATCTACATCAAAGGGCAGACTACCAAGTGGGAAAAATGTCGCTGAGAGCTTGATTGGGAAAGTATTCACTTAACAAAAATGGATAGAATCTGTGATGCATTGAAAGCAATCTAAATGTGAAAGCAAGGGTATTTTCCGATGCTCAATAGCAAGAGCGCGCTCTCAAAAAAATTTACGCTTACGCTTTTTTTTACGCTTTCCTAGGTATTTTAAAAATACCTTACGCTTACAGTATCCATACTCAAAAATTGGAAAGTGTATTTACGCTTACGCTTACGCTTTCCAAAAATACCGGTATTTTAACAACTCTGGAAGAAATACGATATGTGCATGTGCAAACGGATACCGTAAATTCTCTAATAATGGCCCTACACACACTAGTTTTCACCGTGACCGATGTGAAAACTGGAATGGCGACACGGCGACATCCAGCCTACTCTTTTTGTATGCTATATGTGTTTTAGTTTTCAAATTTTCAAAGTTTAACTTTCATTTATTTAAATTCAAATTTAATTTAAATAAAATCGTTCAACCGTGTTCATTAATTTGCATTTGAAAAAATTCCAGTTTTCCCACGAAGTCACGGTGAAAACTAAGGTGCGTAGGCACAATGCGACACCCTTCGGCAAGTCGTGTGAGTATAATGCGAACCTCTCCAATAATGCGACCCCCTAAGAAGAAAACAAAAACAAAAAAACCGACGTAACAATGTCGCAATCTGCGGAAGCAGGACAAGGTGGCGGGCAGTTCACAAGAGCCGCTGGGCAGTTCGCAAGATCGATGTTTATCGCATTACAATGTCATGCTCACATTTGAGTTATGTGGACAGTGAAGTTTATGATTTGAGGAAAAATATAATGCGACATGTCCAATTCTGCGACATCTAAAAATGCGCTGAAAACAATAGTGCGACAGTCGTATTATTAGAGAATTTACGGATGTCGTATCGATCACGTCGACATGGAAAATCATATCGCCCGAAACTCAGTGCACAAGGCGCAATTTTCAAAATTTACGATAATTATAGGTTACAAAATTTTATAGATAAATAAAACTTCATCGAAAATTATTCTAAACGGCCGACGGTTTCTTGGACAAAAATAGAAATCTTTAAATTTGTAAATTAATTGCGGTAAGAAAATAACGGCCCAGCAGTGCAGTTTAAAGGAATGGAATGCTAGGATCTTATCATTTTGTGTAAAATAGCAAACTGATAAAAAAACGTTCAATAGAACCTTGCAGCTAAGTTCCAAGTTAACATGACTAGTAATGTACAAACGCCATGGCGCTTGGCGCCATGGCTGTGAAAGCCATGGCGCTTACAAGGCATGGCGCTATGGCGTGGTGTCTATGAAAGGCATTACCTACTAATGATGAAAAAACACAAAAATTGAACACAGAAACTCATTGAGTTTCACAACTGTAATGGGTCAACAGCCATTAAAACTTAAAAACGATAAAAAGTTGAAATGTCATCAAAAATTCCAAGTGTCAGTTAAAAAATTTAATTTGACATTTCACATGACTGTTTACTTTTGTTAGCACATCTTACAGGGTCCCAGGACATTCATAAACAAATTTCTCATGAGAATACAGCTGTTTTGCATTGAAACACTGTATTTGGGTGAAAACTTGCACTTTATAAAAAAAACTTGAGTTTTCACCAAAAACACAGAAATAAAAACAGAGTTACTCAAGTTTTTGTCGAAAAAAACACAAAACACAGGTATTCATTTCTAAAAAACTTTGAACACAAAAGTGTTTTTTAAAGAAAAATACCCATCATTGGGCGTGGCGCCATGGCATGGTGCTAATAAAAGGCATGGCGCTAAGCTATTTATATGGACTTGGCGCTGCGGCCACACCAAAAAGCGGTATGGCGCCATTGCGTGAAGCATTGGCGCATTTTTACCACTAAATCTGACGATCGACACTTTGTTGTCGTTCAGAAATGTTGTTCATTTATGTGTTTCGGGTAGACAAAACAAAGATAAATCTTAATGTACTTATACAGGCCTACACGTACACTAAAAAGTTACCGTATTTCTTCTTATAGAACGGCATACCTCTAATAGAACGGCAGGTTTTCGTACTTTTTACACCTACGAAAAAAACGGCAGCCTAGAAACCTAGAAAAAACCTAGAACGGCAGCCTCCAATAGAACGTCACCTGCAATAGAACGGCAGGTAAAAATAACATTTTAAGACTGTCAAAACACAAAAATATTTGAACTATTGGTGGCGAGAACATCCAGTGTGTTCCGAACTATGATTCTGGGGTTGTTTTCACATTTGGATTGATGCTTTGATATTAAAATGTCGCTCCAATTTCACTAAAAATATTATGCTCAAATGAAAATCGTGTGAAAATGTCTCATGACAAAAATTAGAACGGCAGCCTCCAATCGAACGGCAGAAAAAAAAGTTGACGAAAAAATAGAACGGCGCCGTTCTATTTGAATAAATACGGTAATGGGCAAAATTTCTGAAAGTGAAAAATCAGCTTTGAACGCGTTTGAGTTACCTGAATAAGGCACCGGTAAACTACTGTTGACAGATATTGAAGATGGCACAATCCGGTGAACTCAAATGTGTTTTCAAAAATTTACGTGTTTCCGAAATTTCAGCAGTAATCTAAGTAGTGTACGACGTAAACCCCTGCTCACCTCTGTGGCAACCCTTCAAATATTTTCAAGAGAAACTTAAAAACTCATGAATGGGGCAACTTTCATGGCTAAGTTGGGTATACACTTGTAGGGCAAATCATGCCCTACAAGTGTATACCCAACTTAGCCATGAAAGTGTCCCCATTCACGAGTTTTCAAGTTTCTCTTGAAAAAATTTGAAGGGTTGCAAGAGAGGTGAGCAGGGGTTTACGTGACCGCAATAATTTTACCACCGGACAACGTGTACACCTCCCTAGAAATTAATTGAATCTACGTAACGCAAAAATATATTGGCGCTGCGCACACTAGTTTACGGCCAAATCTTGGTAAACTCAGAAATCGGCTGTGAATCCATTTGAGTTTACCAGAATGAGGTGCCTGTCAACTGCAGTTGATAGGGATTAAGAATAACTCTTTTCAGTAAACTCAGATGCATTCGAAGCCGATTTTTGAGTTTACGAAAATCCGGCAGGAAACTAGTGTGTGCACGCGGATTACCACCTTACCTTACCTGCGCGACTGACAAACAACGATGCATGAATTTGTAACAAAACATTTTAAATGTAAAAATAATACACAATAAAATCGTGCGGCCGATTAAACACAATTTTGTACACACCATTTGAGCGACACAAAAGGATTGAATATTGAATATTTTACACAACAAAACTCGACGAAGTGTAAAAATGAGGGATTTTTTTGCATAAAATATTGGTGTCGGGAAAATTTTTGCCGTTTCCGGGGCGTTTCGCATTGGAGCGTCCTGGTGCCAGTTCCGCAAAATGAGAAGTGAGAAGTGAAATGGCAAAGGCGAAGTAAAAGCGCAAAGGCCAAGTGAAATGGCAAGTGAAACGGCAAGTGAATTGGCAAAGGCTAAGAGAAATTACTTTTCATTTTTTATTTTTTTACTTCGCTTTTGCCAATTCACTTGCCGTTTCATTTCGCCTTGGCGCTTTTACTTAGCCTTTGCCATTTCACTTTTCACTTCTCATTTTGCGGAACTGGTCCCTGGATGGTCAGTGGGCTTTTAGCCGGGGTATATAAGCTGGAATTTATTCAAGCACAAAATTTTACCATGAATTGAATTACGTAAAAGTGGATACTGTATTTTACTAATTTATCTCTCAATAATGTCCAAAACTCAACGTGCACGGAATTTTTTATTTTCATCGAAATTTCAATGTCTGTAAAATCATTTGGAAACAAAGTTGGACACATCAATAATCATACACTTTTATGTAATCAATTTCGCGGTAAACTTTTATTTTTGAATTTTACTGAAACACAAAATCGACTGAAACATCACAATCCAGGACGATCCAATGGGGGACAATCCTGAAACGGTGAAAACTTTCCAGACAGTCCAATATTGTAACTACGTGATTTTCAACACTTTCTCCAAGTGAAAGGCTGTTATTTCGTAGGCAATCCTCGGGCATAGGAATAACTCGTTTTAAAAGGAACATGGAATATTAAACTTTGAAATGAAATGCACAAAACGTCATGCGCATTTGCATCATGTTATTTACCTATACACCATGCAAATATTACTTTATTTGTCGGTTCAAACTGGGCGTAATACGTTCCAGGCACTGTAAAATGCCCTGAAAAATTGCAAAGGTCATGTAAAATGCCCTGGAAAATGTGAAACATCATGTAAAATGCCCTGGAAGATGTGATATGTAAGTCATTTAAAATGCCACGGAAACTAGCAAACCGTCGTAGCCGAGTGAGGAAAACATTCATTTAAATATTTACCATTTTAGCAATTTTATTTACGTACCGTATTTATACTGATAGAACATCATATCTCCAAAAAAGGTTTTGGCATGTTTTTGCACCACAAAAATAGAGCGACACCTACATACCTGCAGATAGAGTGGCTGCAGAATAGCATGAACAAATTTAAAGATTTACGCAAACCTCTACTCAGCGGCAGAGTTGTCAAAAGTACTGAACTTTTTTAAAAGTAAACATAAGGTATTTTTATTTTACTCACACATGAGTACAGAAAACGTAAAGTATTTTATTTTTACTTTTATGCTGCGTAAAAGGTGCGTAAAATACTTTTTCCACATAAAACGTAAAAATGAGTAATTTTTCCAGGGAAAACGTAAAAATGGGTATTTCTCTCACAGAAAACGCAAAAGAGGGTATTTTTCTCTCAAAAATAACGTAAAATTGGTGTTTTTTCGCTTATTACTCTGAAATACATCAAAGATGTGTTTTTCTCTACTGTAAGTATTTCTTATGAAAATGTCCTATGTTTGTCACTTTCTGTCTGGCAAAATGACATTTTCTGTCCACTTAAAATACGTTTTCTGTACTCGCGTACTTTCAAAAATTAAGCGGGTATGTCAGTAGCGGTATTTTTTTCGGGAGGAAACGTAAACGTATTTACGCAGTACGCGAGTATACGTATTTATTGAGTAAACGTAAATACGTTTTAACAACAATGCTCAGCGGGGTTGTCACGCAAAAACGATTCTGCAAAAATCAGGGACGTAGCCAGGATTTTTGAGCGGGGGGGGCGGATTGTATACGGAGCCCGGCGAACGGGGGGGGCGGCGCCCCACCCCCCCCCCCCCTAAAATTTTATCCCTTGTTGTAGGGGAATGGCGCCATGGCGCTGGCGTCATTTGTAGGCGCCACGCCATGGCGCCACTGGCGTTGGCATTGGCGCCAAAACAGCAGTATATGTCTGTATTTTATAGGCATATACAGCGACATGGACAGGAATTGAGTCCATTTTCACTGGCTTTGAGGCCGCGGAGACCGGTCAGCCGAAAATATATGTTGTGGGGGAAAAATGCGCGCTCGCGCGCAAAATTTTTTCAAGCTGTCGACAAAATCATCGTCTGAAAGTGCCATTTCTGGCACATTTTTTGGTCCGGCCCCGGAAGGGGGGGGGGGCGTCCTTGGCAAAAATATAATTTTCAATTAAAACCGAATTTCACATGACACGCCCCTTCCCATCTCCCACTTAATGTTTCTACGTCTAAAAAAGTCCGCGGCAAGGGATGTGAACGAAAAACTTGAAAACAAGTAAAACAAAAATGGCGAAAAAAGGGGTGTAGACAGTTGTAGACAAATGTAAACAGGCGTAGGTTGGTGATAGGGTTGGGAATATAAGGTGCAAAACTTTCAGTTCCGCTTCTCGGTTCCAAAAGATTTCGGTTCGGATATAGGTTCTCGGTTCCACAAAATTTTCAAAACGCGTAGTGTTTCCAGCACATTTCTACACTGCACGACTGCCAAACTGCATACACTTGTAGCGCTGTGGCCAAAGTGTATGCACGCGAGGGAAACCCATTATCACGCCCGGTGATGCACCTGCAGTGCCACTGTGTGACTGCGATGTGGCAAACCCTTTAAGCATATGCATATGCGCAAAACCGGGAATTTTACATGACTTTTCGGCATTGTATGACATTTGACATTTTCTAGGGCATTTTACATGGCTTTTGACACTTTGCATGGCATTTGACATTTATGGGGCATTCTACATTTGATATTTTTGCCTGAAAAATGGGTATATAAGCACATATACTACTAAAAATAGCTGAAAATTAGCAGTTTAATGCATGAACTAGTGATTTGGAGGTGAAAATCTATAAAAAGGTATGAAAAATAGCGACTTTGGGTGAAAATTCAGGTTGTTTCTCAAAAATTGCTCCAGATAGGTAGATAGCTGGCCGATTTGGGGGGGTGGGTTTAGGGGATTGTAGCCCAAAATTTTGCCTCCAGGATAGATAGATAGCTGAGGGGCCTGTGGGATAGATAGATAGCTGGGCAGTTTGGGGGGAGCAACCCCCCAACCCCCCTTTCCTACCCTGCATGCAGGGATATCCTAGGGGGCAGTCTGCCCCCCCCTATTCTGCCAGCTATCTATCTATCCCAAGGCACAAATTTCGGCTACTACCCCCTGAGCCCCCCCAATCACTTTTTTATGGGGGGCTGGGGGGGGGCTGGGGGGGGGGGGCTGGGGGGCTGGGGTGGCTGGGGGGTGGGCCCGCAGGGGCAAAATATACAGGCTTTTTCAATGCGTAAAAGGCAGAAAGGGGTAAAAATTGCTAAAAACAGGTTAAAAGTAGCTAAAATGGGCTAAAAATGGCTAAAAATAGGTATTTCAACATGTGTATAGGCAAAAGCTATAAAAGGTGTACTAAAATTAACAATTTTTAGTGAAAATTGGGCAAAATTTCTCAAAAATCGCTCCAGATAAATTGATAGCTGGCCGATTTGGGGGATAGATTGCCAGAAATTTTACTCTGGAATAGATAGATAGCTGGGGGATTTGGGGGGAGCAGCCCCCCCCCCTAGGAGACCCCCGCATTGCATTCACTTGTACATATGTAGGAGGAAACAGAACAAAACACAATGGTGGAGCTGCTGAATTTAAACCAAGTAAAAAATTTCAATAAAAAATGTGGTTCTTCAGGTATCAAGTTCTGTTCTGGGTAGGTAGAGTAGAAGTACCGGTTCTCGGTTCCGGTTCCGGTATGAGCATCGATTCCGTTCCACGGTTCCAAAATATGATTGGAAACTCGGGTCGGTTCGGGTTCCCGGCTCTAATTAGTGGCCAGAATAATCTAAATATTTAGGAATAATCGACGGGACTTCTATCTAGATTAACAGGCGTTTAAACATAGGTAAATATTGTCGAGTTTTGAAGATGCACGCGTGAGACCTACATTGAGTTTACTGGCCACTTTTCAGCGAAATATTTATACCATATAACCCATATGAATAAAAGAACCGATGGGTATTTTTTCGCATGACATTACATTGCATTAACTAGCGGTCAATTTGGCGCATAATTATTCACGTGACCTGGGTTGGCAAAATCTCAGAAAAAAATAAAAATAAAATAAACATAAAATGGAAAATTGAATAATAAAATAAAATAAAATGGAAAATACAATTCTACTAAAATTCGAATTTTTGTAAAATTTTAGTAAAATTGTACAAAAATTCAAATTTTTGTACAATTTTAGTAAAATTTTACAAAAACTCGAGTGTCTGTAAAATGCCAAAAAAGTTTTCTATTCTGTTGCTTAAGATCCTAGTTGCCTATTTGCAGAACTGGTGCCTTGTTGTTGCTTTCATTGTTGTGACTGAAAAATATTTTTGCTCAACATTGCAAATTTTCACATCTTTTAATATATTTTCACCTTAAAAATCTCTAATTTATGTGACTTTTTACCATTCACCTTGAAAAAGCCCATATATTGAACACCGCAAGCCCCCCGCCCACCCCCCTGAAAACAACAAGAAAATTTTAGCTACCTATCTTTCCCTCGGGAGGAGCAATTAGCTACGCGTCTATCCGGCCCTGTGACGGTCAATATCCAAGATACCTATGTCACAAGTTCACAACCCATGTCAAAAGTCTTGTTTAAAATTTTTTGTATTCATCTGCATGCTTCTAGCATGCCCATTGTTTTACCTCCTTGCACCCAAGTTTCGGATTTTTTGTAAAAATTTTTGTAAAATATTTGTAAAATTTTTGTAAAGTGGTTTCATTTTATTTTATTAATGACATTTCAGAATAAAATAAAATAAAATGAAACATGAATAAAATAGAAATAAAATACAATTTTAATAAAAATAAAATACAATTTTAATAAAAATAAAATACAATTTTAGTAAAACGAATTTTACTAAAACCAACCATGCACGTGACTTTATTCATCAAGATATGGTAAATATAATTCTCAGTAAAATGTGCGGTCAGACAGACCACACACCGTGAATCCACAAAGAGTGCTAAGTTTACTGCAAAGTGCACCGCATTGGGAGTAGTGATGGAAAAGCGCCAGAAAAAAGGGCGCCAGGCGCCAATGGCGCCATAGCGCCATTCGGAAACTGGGCGCCAAGCGCCAAGGGCGCCACAGAAAAAAGGCGCCATTCGGAAAGTGGGCGCCAGGCGGTAAGGGCGCCATGGAAAGATGGCGCCAAGTGCCAAGGGCGCCATGGTGCCATTTGAAAATTTGGGTGCCGGGCGCCAACGGCGCCAGAATAAATAAGTGTGTACAATACCCTGTGTGTGCTAAAAATGTTTATCCAACACTGTAGTGTACACAATCACTCCTTTTTTCACGTTCTCTAGGATAAAATCAACAGAAATGAGACTACCGTATTTCCTCGAAATACCCCCCTCGTTTGACCCCCCCCCTCTCGGGACCACTATGAAACAATCACCCCCCCTCGAAATACCCCCCCCCAAATTGAGTGTAAAGGGAACGTACATGACAATAACTGTAGTTTGTGTTCCGTGTACTGCAGAACACACGTTAAAACAATGTCGGTGTCACGTTAGAACAGTGTACATATTTAAATACCATCTACATACTAATATTAGTCTACAGAACCTTATAAATGGCGGTTTTTGTTGCATTTTTCGACGTCTGCGTACGTTTCAGACGACAATTTCGTACTTGGTTTTCAAAAAAAAATTTGTGAAATAATAACCCCCCCCCCTCGAAATACCCCCCTCGTTTAACCCCCCCCCCTCTCGGGACCACTATGAAACAATCACCCCCCGGGGGGTATTTTGAGGAACTACGGTAGAAACAACATTTTTGCACAAAATAATGCTCACACATGAAATTCGATTCAAACACACTGAAAATTGTCATTTGACAAAACAATGCATCAACTTCAAATAGATTTTCCAATGGATGTTTTTTGAGGTGGACAAAAACGAAATCACAGCGATTTGTGGCCATTGATTTACGAGGTTGCAAGTTCAATGGTTCATCATTCTACGATGAACCGTTGGATGAAAGATTTCCATCCACTGGCACCACTTTCCGGCAATTTCGATATCCACAGGCAGCCTTTTTTATTTTTTTTGTCATTTACGCAGCGTTCACCTTGAAACCTTGCTGGCGCCATTTTGGCGCCGTTCTACGGCAGGGCGCCAGGTGCGAAGGGCACCACGGAAAAAAAGGCACAACGCGCCAATGGCGCCATGGCGCCTTTCAGAAAGTGCGCGCCAGGCGCCAAGGGCGCCACAGGAAGAGGGCGCCAAGCGCCAATGGCGCCATGGCGCGGCGCCCTTTAGCGCCCTCAAATGGCGCCATTCCATCACTAATTGGGAGGTCTCTGGATGCAATCAGGCCATTCCCAAATCATATAAAATGTCATAAAAAGTTTGTGTAAATTTTCCCGTTTTACATGACGCTCGACAGATTTCCGCGACATTTTATTTGCATTTTACAGCGTGAGGAATTAGCCACGGAACGCCTCGTTGATCAAAAAGCGACACATATACCGCGTCATCAGCTTTTTGACAACATTTGACATGCAATTTACGTCACATCGGCCTAGATAAATAGAATATAGGTAATACCGGTTTTCTCGAAATACCACCCTCGAATAACCCCCCCCCCCCCCCCAACGAAATACTTGGTCTGAGAGAGCTGAGAAAAATAAAACCACCTTCGAAATACCCCCCCCCCCCGCCCTGAATGCCTACGATGCTTTTGGCGATATAATACCCCCCTCAAATTTTTCTGGCAAAAAATAAGACCCCGAGAGTTATTTGGACGAAATATATCCGGTACTCAAAATATCCTATGCAGCGTCCAGTGATAGCTAGTGTTTGGCCCATAAACAGGAAACACAAATAAAATCGGGCAAAAATTTGCCCGCCATCGGGCAATTTCAATTACGTCCCTGGATCGATCCCAGTCCCAACTGTCCCAATAAAACCCACGTGGGGCGACGGTCAGAGAAATTCGGTGCCGCGGGTAAATGCACAATTTTCACCCATAGATCGTTCCCAGCGGCGCCACAGGCCCGAAATATTGATTTGAACGGAACTGTTGTAAAACAAATAGACCGCGTTGTAAATACATAAGTTTTTCGGCGTTACAATCGGCGTGAATATTAAGGGGGTGTTTACCAGAGTTGTTAAAAGTACCGAACTTTTTTCAAAGTATATGTAAACGTTAAGTATTTATCTTTTACTCACCCCTTGCGTACAGAAAACGTAGGTAAAGTAATTTTTTAAACTTTTACTCATGAGTAAACGTGAGTTAACTTTTCCCCCAGAAAACGTAAAAGAGAGTACTTTTGAGAAATTTCGCCCCATTGTCCACTCAAAATCACTAATTTTTATAACTCTTTGCCTATTTTCAGCACCTTTTGGCTACTATCGTGTTAAAAGACACATTTTAGATTATTTTGCTGTATTTTCACCCATTTTTCCCACCATGTCTTGAAAACCTACATAAATGGCTGTCAGAAATACGTTTTCTGTACTCGAGTACTTTCTACAAGTATACGTAAAAGCGAGTACTAGAACTTTTTTAACGTAAACGTATTTACTCAGTACTCGAGTATACTTATTTGGCGAGTAAAAGTAAATACGTTTTAACAACTATGGTGTTTACAGTGAAAAATTATTGACGACAACATTTTTTTAGAGCTTCAAATCTCAACGAAAAAGTTCTGTATTTGTGAGAAAATGCAGTGAAGTATACATACTACTTGAGTTTATACACATGCAAGGTTTTAGATAATTTGTGCTCGTTACTCATATTTTTCATGTAAAAAATGCCGGTGTGGCAGCTGAGACAATTTTTTTCTCCAAAATCCCTATAACTTAATACCCGACAAGCAAAATTTATATGAAACTTGGCATGCGTGCACACTAAAAGTAGTTCACTGCGTTTACTCACAAATATGTAACTTTTTCCTTGAAGTATTAAAGTTTCAAGTATTTTTTGTCGTCACTAACCTTTCCTGTGAACATCGCCTAAAGTGTTAAAGTGCAGTGGATGAAAAGTGTCGCAAGTAGTTATAGAAGCCAAGCGAGATATTTACGGTTTGCAATTAGAATTCAAGGTCGACCGAAATGTGTTCATATCTTCACAATACAATCTTCGACACATTAAATACATATAGAAATGCAAGTACAAATCTATTTTATAATACATCATCACGTATGCAATATGCAATATTTAACAATCAATAACTGGATATGCCACAAAAATGGGAATCGAGTGTAAAAAAACTCCAAGCAGCCAAAAACGAATTTCAACCAAAAACTATCCTGAAAATCACACTATCCAAGGAACTATATAACATTAGAAAAATACACGCGAAAAAACTGAAAAATTCAAATTAGCTGTTCGTAAGTAACAATGCACATTTGGTTGAAATCGGATGAAAATACACAATTAAATAATACATACAAAAATATGAAAACATCACTGAGCAGGCCAATTAAGGCTGCATTAACACTGCAAATGAAGCGATCACACAAAAACACTGCCGAAACGAGGAATTTGGTTCCAGGCAGCATAATCACATTTTTTCAACACAACTCCCAGGCTTTTCATTTGAGCACTATAAAGATTGTGATTTCGTGCATTTTCAAAATTTTCATTTTTATGTAAAACACACTACCGTCCTTTCTATTTACAATAAAATCTACCATACCTCATCTGAATAAAAAAGTATTTTTGTTTATCATTACATTACATTTCTACCACTGTGGGTGAATTTGCGTAAAAGTGCAATTGAATACAAACCCCCAATAAGGTTCAGATTTTGGAGACACCCGACCCAGATTAATGTGTCGATGCAGAAATCACAAATTTAATTCCCATAATTAACACCCCCTCGAATAATCCCACCGTGTAACAAAGGATGTTAATAACAAAATCGACACCAAGTGGGTATCAGCCAAGAAAATACTGGTCAAATCACAAATAGCTCAAAATGAACCTTTCAGTTGCATTGAAACATGAAAATTAGGCAAAAAGCACAATCAGTGAGCAGTGGGCCAGAATCAAAAAAAATAAAATCAATTCGCATCTAAATAAATAGATGCGAAAAGTCACGTTTGAAAGTTCGCTGGTGAGCTAGGCGATTTCAATGTGGCCTCCAATGCGCTCAGCTGATCCGCGCCGAGCTGCAGCTTGTCCTGTCATAATTAAATTTTATTTTATTTTTTTTAATCTTTGTAAATGTCTAGGCCTGTCGAAATTAGTGTTATGAAGAACGTAAAAAAAGTGAGTTTTCAAAATATGTGGATACTCAATCATTGTCAGAGTTTTAGATTTTGTTCAATCTTTTGTACCTTCTTAAACTTTTATTCAACTTCTCGAACTAATTTAAAAAATATATACCTATTGTTTTTGACAAATATTTGGAATATGAATATAAAATCGCCGTCTCGGTATGAAAAGAAAAAAATGTACAGCGACCCGTAAAAAAATGACAAATTTTAAATGTTTTTTACCTCCACCCCTCACCCCTCAATCCTCTACCCACTCAACCCCCCAAACCCCCCAACCCACATCGATCTGCTGCGCCTCGACCAACAATTGGCCCTTCATGTGCACGAAGTAGCCCCACTCGCTGCACACGTCGGCGCCCACCCCCAGCCCGGCCAGCTGGTCGGCGAGTAGAGCGCCGCGCCGCTGCACGCACTGCGACAGGTGCGTCGCTTCGCTCACGCGGTCGCTGCTGCGTTGTAGACGCGCGCACAGCAGCCGCTGAGGGGGGGGGGTGGGTGTTTGGTGATGGGGGTCTTGTTTGGTTGGATGACGGTCTTTGTGGGGGGTTGGGGTTGACAAAAAGCTCCAGTTTCATAGCTATTTACCCCAGAACCTGCGAAACCATCTATCCAGAGGAAAAAATTTTTGTATTAAATGCGTGCACGCCCTCAACTTAAATAGCAACCCCTCAATTCCCCTATCTACTGCTGCGTTTTTTTATTTTGACCCAATTTTCGGTCAAAATAGCTAGTTTTCAAATTGTTTGCTCATTTCACTTTCAAAATAACAAGTTTATGTGCCTTACTGCCTAGTTTCAGCTATTTATGTTTATATAAGTGCTTACAAATATTTTTTAAACTAATTTCCCCCAGTTTGAGCGATTTTTCTCACTTTAGTGCCTTCTACGCCTTGAAAATCTCTACGTATTTAACCTCCGCGAACACCACCCCCAAAACCACTAGAAACTTTTATACTTCACCATCAATCCTAACCCCCGCAGGGGTCCAAATCTACTACACCCCCACCCAGGACCCCCTTCTATACCCCCCAAACCAACCCTCTCCGTAGTATCACCAGGCGGCAGGGCGTCAATAGCCGCCTGGGTCCTGTGCAGCTGGGCGACCAGCCGGAGACTGAGCCGCTGCGCCGTGTCCACCTCGCTCGCGTGCGCGCACAGCTTGCTGCCCAGGGTGCCCGAGGGGTCCAGTCGCTGAACGCACTCGATGACCTGGGGGGTTGTGGTATACTCGGTGGGCATGATGCTCTGGCGAGGACTCATTTATGTCTCACGTTGGAAGCGTGCCAATGATGGTAAAGCATGCGATTTTTGTATAGAAGATGAAAAAATCATTGTTGTGAATAAGCAAACGTATAGCGTTTTAAAAGAAGTGACTTTTTAAACTGTTTATGAAAATCGCATGCGGAAAAATCGTTGGTACGCTTCCAGCGTTCGCCTCTTCACTTACAGCACTAGACATTTTTGAATACACCACTGATCACTAACATCCAACCACGAGCGATTTTTTTTTAAAAAGTTAGCCACCCCCGATCTAGGACGTATCGGTTGGATGTGTTCCATGAAAAATGAAGTTTAAACATTTGCCTAAAAAAGTATATGGGCACCCCCCGCTTGAAACCCCCCGTGGGCCGTGTAAACGGCCCACACTTTTTTCATACAATTTTTTGCTGATCACACAACTCCAATCGTGAGTTACAATTGACTAAAATCCTGTCTTTCGAGGCCGTTTTTTGGCCTGAAAAACAGAACAGGCTCATGGCGAAGTACCAAAAGCCATTTCAACGGCATTTTTACCTATCAAAATAAGATAATGATATTTTTATTTTGTATTGCGTTGTACCGCGGAATGCACGCGGTCGTCATTCTTATCGCAGAACTTTCTAGCGCTGCGAAACTTGATTGGAAAAAAACTTCCACATGAGAGAGGAAGACGAAGGCATTCTTTAAAAACTTACCGCGCGGAAATACACCCTCCCAAATTTTTGAGAATATGCGAGGCGAAGTTTTAAGAAGACACTAAATTTCAATCCGGGAAGAAAATTAGTAGAGATGAAAATGTAGCAAGGTGTTTTAAATTTCGCCTCGCATATTCTCAAAAATTTGGGAGGGTGTATTTCCGCGCAGTAAGTTTTAAAACAATGCCTTTGGCTTCCTCTTTCATGTGGAAGTTTTTTTCCAATCACGTTTCGCAGCACAAGAAAGTTCTGCGATAAGAATGACGACAGCATGCATTCCGCGGTACAAAGCAATACAAAATTAAAATATCATTATCTTATTTTGAAAGGTAAAAATGCCATTGAAATGGCTTTTGGCACTTCGCCATGAGCCTGTTCTGTTTTTCAGGCCAAAAAACGGCTATGAAAGACATGATTTCAGTGAATTATAACTCGCGATTGGACTTGAGTGATCAGCGAAAAATTGTATAAAAAAAGTGTGGGCCGTTTACACGGCCCACGGGGGGTTTCAGCGGGGGGTGCCCATATACTTTTTTAGACAAATGTTTAAACTTTATTTTTCATGGAACACACCCAACCGATAAGTCCTAGATTGGATGTGGCGAACTTTTAAAAAAAAAATCGCTCATGGTTGGATGTTAGTGATCAGTGGTGTACCTTGAAAAGCACTAGAAATTAAAAAAAGCACACCTATTAGTAAGACCTGATTCCCTGGTGCCACTTTCGAAGTAAAACGAGACGTGAGTGAAATAAGAAATAAAAAGTCACTAAAGCCAAGTAAATTTTTTACTTGTCATATCACTCGGATCTCATATTTTACCTCCCACTTCTCGAATGTTTTTTATTTATCAACTTGTCGAATTTACCTGCTGCGCGACTTTGTCGTTGCTGCGGATCTCGTCGTCGATGGCCGCCCGCTCTTCCCGCAGGATGGCCATCTTGCGCGACAGCGACGCCACCAGCTCCCGCTGTGATTGTAAATATATTTTACATTTTACATACATATTCGGTTTGTGGTTTGGGTTGGAAACTCGAGATTTTTCGATTTTTGACGTTGGTTTGCATCGATTACTTTTACGTATTTATATCAGTGCAATGTATTTGGAATCATATAAATATGATAAAATTATGATTAAAAATTTCGAGTCGATTATGTCGTTTTTATGATTATGATTATCATCAAATCAACCATATATCTTAGAAAACATACGCCACAGGCTCCATCAACCCAATCAATCAATCAAACCCCCAACCCCCCCCCCCCACCTTCTTCTTCTCCAAATCATCCTTCTCCCCGTCCAAATCCAACCCCCCAACACCCCCCGCAGTGGGGGGTGCTTTTCCGGGGCTAGACGCAGGGACGTCGGGGCTGGGCGGCACGTCGCCCCTCGTGTGCGACCCGCTGCTCAGCGCGCCCGACGACCCGTACAGGGAGGCGAACGAGGGCGAGCTGCATTTTCTGTTGGGGGGGGGTACGGTTTGGTAAATGGTGAATGGATTAGGGTGAGTTTTCAATTTTGCGGTAAACGGTACTGTCAATTGTGAAAATTGCGGTTAACGGTGCGGTAAATCTTTAATTTTGCGGTCAACGGTACGGCATGATAAAATTTAAAAAAATGGCGATATGCGGTTCGATGCGGGAAATTCTAAATACCACCGTGCTACCGGGATATTGAAATGGGGAGCCAATTTATAAATAAATGCTTGGTGAAGCGAGAAAACGATTAACACTGCAAAAATCGAGTAAATTTCAATAAATATCAGTGAATGGAAATTTCGTTATCATGGGCGGAATTTCTGGCTTGTTTCAGATTTATTTAAATCCGTAGAGAAGATCAAGTGCTACCCCTAATTTAAAATATCAAATCAGCTACAAAAACACCACCCGTCATCAAATCAAATCAACATCCATCCAAATCACACACTTACCTGGGATACAAGTGAGGCAACACCCGCAAGTCGGTTTCCGAGGCGCACAAATTGTCGTTGGTCGCGTTGGCACCGTGCCCATTCTGCAGGGCGCCGTAGCTGCTGGCGCTCATGCCTGTCGAACTGGCCGACGCGGAGCGCTCGTGTTGCACCCAGCTGAGCACGGGGGGGGGATTGCGATGTGTGATCGGATTAAAAAAAAAATTATAATAAATAATTTAATTTCACTTTTTGGACAACGAATAATAGTTGATTGGGACGACCAAAAGGAACGTGGCGAATAGTTATGTCCCGCTTGGTAAATTTTTTTGTCGAAACGGGTTTGAGGGGTTATTTTCATGGTTAAATCCCTGACAGGTTAAAGGATGGATACATTTTTTTCAACGACCACGTCTTTCTAAAAAAAGATGTCTTTTTCAAAAAAAAAACGGGTTCAACAAACCGAAAACCTGGCACAGCACTCTACACAACAAAAGTCCCAAAGCACCACCACAATAATCACCCACGAACCCATTCAAATCCAACGAGTGTTTCCTACTCGACCCAATCGTATCCCCTTGGCCGCCATTACTCTGCTGCGCGCAAGTGTCGGCGGCGGCGAGCACGCACCTGAGCGTGGCGTCGCGGCTGGCCACCAGCGTGGACAGTCGAGCGACTGTTTCCTCTTCGCGGCTCAGACGCACTTGCTGCCAGTTGCGGCGCTGCGGAAGGGGGGGGGGTGTTTGAGGGGTGAGGGATTGCGATAGAGTGGTATTATTTGAGTGGGGGGGTCGTTCAGGGATGTTTTGTTTCTTTTTTTCTTTTTTGATATTTTTTTCAGGGACCCATCCAACCCAGGTCCTTTCAGGCTTTTATTCAACAACGTCCCCGTGCTTTCCACAGTTTATAAATCGGGTTTTTTTACCTGTGAAACTTCTCACACCACAAACACGTCTAACTAGAGATGTAAAAACTATCTGTTTTTGTCAACGACCCGGTTTTTAAATAAAAAAAACGTTTACGATGCATGCGGTTTAACAAACGGTTTTTAAAAACCTTTGAAAAACGGCCATCCCCGGT
The DNA here is from genome assembly GCA_964036195.1 of Sphaerolaimus hirsutus. NCBI lineage: Eukaryota > Metazoa > Nematoda > Chromadorea > Monhysterida > Sphaerolaimidae > Sphaerolaimus > Sphaerolaimus hirsutus. The sequence goes on along the minus strand of OZ038450.1, from coordinate 25,116,221 downwards.
CCTAACACTTTAAATAACCTCTAAAAAAACCGCCAACCTTCACACTATCCGGTGGCATACTCATCTGGACACCCCCCTTCTCCGGGACCCCCTGCAGCGCCTTATTCTGCTGCTGCTGCAACAAGTGGCCCGGTTTGGGCGGGGGCAGCGGCGGGGGTGCCGCTCTGGGTTTCGCCGCCGGCGGCTGCCCCACCGTGATGTTGTGCCGCTGACGCATCGGCTGCACTTGAACCGTGGGCTTCGAGTTGCCTGGGAGGGGGGGGGGGTAGTTAGGGTGGGTGTGTGATTGATAAGCAATACCACTGGACTAGGGATGGCTTAGTTTTAGTGGGACCGAAAAAGTTTTGTTTCCAACGACAGGGTTTTTTTTCTAAAAAACAACGTATTTTTTCAAAAACAGGGTTTTATTTTAAAATAAAACCGTTGGTTTTCAAAAACTCCCAGATATGGTTATGAGTCAACATATACAGGTATATCAGACAGGTGGCAGTACTTTGTGGTGCTGTATTTAGCCATATGATGGCTGTGGAGCCATGGAATATCATTATAAGTGGTGATTCCTGTCAAAAATATCCGTTTTATGTCGACTTATTACATACATCGGCTTTTGTCGAACTTTTGTGACATAAAGTGACCACACCTCACACGCAGATGTCCAGCGGCACTAGACACCCAGGACTATTCCCCTTCCAAAACCAACCAAAGCCATGCGGCGGGTGCACTAGTTGCTGCGCGGGCGGCGCGTGGCCGCGCTGCGGCTGCTCGGCGGCGGGCTCGGGCGGCCAGCGTTTCAGCTGCGACGGCCGCACCACGCAGTCGGAAGTGGCCGCGCCGCTGCACGATTCCATGCTGAAAAAGGGGTGAGGGGGTGAGGGGGGGTGAGGGGGTGGTGTTTAGGTAGAGCGGGTACAAGGAAAACGTGTAGGCTTATCACTTATCATTAGAGAGCGCGTATCATAAAAGCAACTTGTAAAGTGATAAGGAAAGTGACAAGTGACCTGCATACATGTAGAAAATAATTCATCCAAATTAGCGGCCCGCACACTAGTTGACACACTTGTGTCAACTGGTCTGTGTGTCAACTCAAAATTTCGGCCTCACGTGTCACAGAGCCATCTCCAAATTCACACGCGGCAATGTCAAAAAATAAATATTACGCCAAGTGCATTGGAAGATCGCTCTGCAACACGTGAAGCAGAACTCTGTGTTGACACAGACCAGTTGACACACGTGTGTCAACTAGAGTGCGGGTCGCCATCTCTGCAATAAGTTCAGTCAACTAATACAGTATAATTAGAAAACTCAATTCCAATTCATGTCACATCCCATTTACACCGTCATGACTGGTGATTTCAATTTAAAACACACCAAAGCAACTCACAAAGAGGATTCGTCTCGGTTTACCTAAAAACATTCCTTAAATTAATTCTGAACCCAAATTTTTTTTCGAGTGTTCGCGATGAACATATCTCCACATAACCCAGAATAAATTGAAAGACAATACAAAAAAAAAACAGAGCTAAACCGCCGATGAAAATTTGTGATACAAAATAATCGCATTTGAATTTGGAATGAGGGCTGCGGAGTTCATGGAAAAAATTAATCTCCTAGGGAATTTTGCACACAAATATTGAACAAAATTTCAAACTAAATATATTCATGAGTAGACTTGACATTTGACAAGCGGCGCTGCGCAAAAAAATCACAAACAAAAATCTTTGCAGTGTAAATAAATAAATAAATCTGTTTAAATATTTGCAAATGAGGCATTAAACGCTTGTGCTATGTCTGCCTATGTCCTAGGGTTCCACCAAAAATGAATATTTTCGATATCGGTAGTCGACATGATTCAACATTTCCAATATCGATATTATTGTGGAAAAATGCTCGATACATATACCAATACCTCACCCCAACATTTTCTTGCGATTTTATATTTATCTCACATAATTTCAAAATTCGATATCGGCTTTTCACGAAAAAAATGTCCAATATTCGATAATCCATTATATAGTCCAAACACTACTAAATATTTATGTCGCTAAAGTAAAAAATGTGCGAATGCGCTATCCATTGACACGACAATGGCACTTATCCCATTTATCACCCATTTATTATAATGTTTAGTGCCCGTGATATTTCAACAACAATGAATGTGCAAATTATGTTTTTGGTCACGCTTTTTAAACTCAAAGTATGGTTGATTGGACAAAATGATTGATTGATTTAACCGTTTTTAAAAACTGGAAGAAAATTTTCGGGGTGGTGTTTACCAGAATGGATCAAGTGTTTTTTAGCACGTTTTTTGTAAAATATGTGCCAAAATTGATCATAAAAATAATGATTCGCTAGAGATCTTGTAGATTTTTTGTGCCTTTCAATTTAAGCGCTTTTAGGGTGCATGGCAATTTTCCTAACGCAACCTTTCGAGATACCATAAAGCGCAGAACATAAACAGGTAAAAGCGAAACAGAATAATGAACCCATCTGAATAATGAACCAAAAATTATACAGCGTTTTCATCATAATATTTCGTTTTTAATTTGGAATAATTAATTACGAAATTTATCACAAGATTTTATTCATTAAATTATGGTAAAATTCTGCGCATACTTTGCTGTCCGCCGAATAAGCTAAATTAGCTAAACATCATAAAAAGCTGCAACAAACGTTTGAACATTGAGACAACAAGACCTTAAAAGTGGCATTTCTAAAAAACACTGATATTTACATAGAAAAGCAGTGGCAGCGTCAGCGCCAGGGGGGAGATTCATAAATTACGCAAAATTCAGTTTTCTGAAAAATCTTAGGCGTGTACAATTTCCTGGCGCACCTTCACACCTTTTTAAAAGAATTTTCAGTGCATGAAACGTTTTTGCGTCGACAAAATTTCGAAAATATAAATATGCGCTGACAGGTAGACAATTTGAAATTCGACCTTGGGGGTTGTTTGCAAAACAATTTGAACAAAAGGTTTTTTGTCGAAAATTGTAAATTTTCAACGTCTTGGTATACACACAGGTGGATATAATATGTAAGAAACACAAGCACCTAGAAGAAATAAAAAAAGAAATGTATAAAAATTTTGCCTGCTGGCATACTTAACTCCACTTACACAATCTGGTGTTATTTTCACGAAAAAGAACAAACAAAGTAGCATGGTAACACATAGTATTACTAATAACAACCAATTGTACACATTTTTGGTTTTCAAGGCTTTAAAAATGTGTATAATAAAAAGTAGAAAAAACACAGTATACATGATCTATTAAACGGTGATAATTTGATCAGTTAATATCTGATTTAGTTAACCATTTATACGTCCAGGTTCAAATCTACTTACATTTTTTGTATTTTTTCATGAAAACATTTTTTTTAAACTACATCAAACAGAAAAATCAGTATGCGCAGGCAGAGCGAGGGAGCACCGATGAAAAAATATTATACATCTTACCCTTAAAACAATGGCACATGATTGTGTCACAAAATCACTGACTCAATGAATTTTCAGCAAAAAAATGCAATTTCTGTCTACTTACATATGTGTACTTATTAGGGATGGAAAAAAGCGCTTTTTTAACGGCCCCGCTTTTTTTTAAAAAAAGCGCTTTTTTATAAAAAACGCGCTTTTTTCGCTTTTTTTCAAAAATTGTCAAGACGTTACCTAAAAAGCTCCCAAATATGGTCCTGAGTCAATATATACAGGTATATCAGACAAGTGGCAGTACTTGTGATGATATATAACCATAGAATCTCTATGTAATCATCTGATAGCATTATAAGTGCTGATTTCTACCAAAAAATCCAATTTTATGTCGACTAATTATGTATATCGCTGTTTTTGAATGTTTCTTGACTGCAAGTGAAGTTAGGCATGGAATAGTGCTATGGTGAAAAGAATTTGGCTATGGTGAAAAGATGGCTAATACATGACAGTTATGTTTCACACTGTAGAAAAGTGGAAGCACATTGGCTGGATATTATTTACTACACTGACATATCTCCTCAACTTATTATTACATGATACCATGCAGGAATAGAAGCAATGCCACTAAAATGCTACAAAACCAATGAAAACAACCACCAATGGCAATTTGCATGTGAAATTATGCGCTTGCGCACAATTTTTTTTGCAAAATACCTAGTGCATGAGTACTAAAATTTTTGCCAGCGTTTTTTTTTTAAAGCGCTGGGACCCTTAAAAAAAGCGCTTGCCATCCCTAGTACTTATAATGCACGGGCTGATCCCGCAAGTGTCTTGTCACTTGAAAAATTAAAAATTGTCAAATTGACATCTGACTGAACTGCCCTTGGCACTTTAAAAGCGATTTCAAGCTTTAGGGGTACCTAAATAACTTTGACATACCCGACTTGGGCACACCATTTTGAGTCACTTTTCGAGACACTTAACACTTTTCAAAGGTTCGAAAATGGCTCCAGGTGGGTGTGACAGAATGAATTACTAAGGATTGAAAACACCCGAGACAGGAAAATATAGGAATCCGTCTGAATGTTTAAATGACCTTGCTCATCCGGAAATGAAGACAGCACTTGACTCGTCATAAAATGGACACTATCACATGCATCTTTGAATGTGACACATGCACACAGGGATTAAATATTGGCTTTAAGGGACCAAATAAGTCCCATGACCACTATCAATTGCATGTGTATATCACTATATGACTCATTGGCCCCGCACACGCTAGTTGACATCGCAAATTCGTGTCAACTCAGTGTCAACTAAATAACACAAAAACATTTTTTAAAGAATTATAGTTCACAGAAACAATGAGAATTAAGTGTCATGATGAAAAATCAACTATGCTCTTTCAGATAGGAAAGTTGAAATCACATAATTCATTAAAAATTACTTGACACGAATTCAGTTGACATCCAGTGTGCGTGGCGCCATTGAGCAATGATAAAATCTCATGTTTCATGTGATAGAGAGTCCATGTGAAATGCGAGAAATTCACTCAAAATATGAGTGTCTTCCATTAAAATGACTACAAAATATTGACATCGCAATGGGTTCAGATGGATGGTGGAAACTTAGGCTATTAGGAATTGATAAATCCAAATTTTAATGAACACCATATTCCATCCAGTTTGAAAAAGGGGTTGTCCAAAACAGACAGATCAGACGTTCTTGGCTTAGGGAGCCTGGTGTCAATTCTTCTGAACAAGTGGAGAAGTAAAAAAAAAACAATTTTGATTTGCGAAGTTAAAAGAAAAGTCAACTTATAACATTTTCCTAATTATTTTTTCAACGTTTTACCTGTATCTTCAAAAAAAAATTTTGCTCCTTCACTTGACCTTCTCAGAATTGACCCCGGTGTTGCAATGGGCCCACACACGCTAGTTGACATCGACACCAAATGTCAACTGGTGCCGATCCCGATTCAAAGCTTGCTGAAGAGCGGACGAACGACGTGCAAACGCAATCTTTGAATTAGGAACGGAACCGGTTGAAATTTGGTGTCGATGTCAACTAGCGTGTGTGGAGCCACTGAGCCAATGACACCACTTTCCGTTATTAAAAAAAATGTTCGATATTTTATACAATCATTACAACACTGCTAGTCAATTTCCCAAAATAACTGTCCCCGAAAAATGATCGAAAGTGTGGATTCAGGTAGCTTACACACATTAAAATGAAAATATTCTTGTCATATATCTCAAAACTACACAGCAAGTAACCAACTACGAAACACACAATTTTACACTCAAATTAGATTAGATTTTGCTGGAATTTCACTCAAAACAGCGTCACATAATCATGTAGCCAACTTCACGACGGCAGAATTCACAAGAAAAGAGTCAAGTGAACATGTAAAATGTTACAGTGTGGAATGAAACTTTTCGACAATATCGTGAAAGTTGGAAGTTACACAGCCGCTCGCAGTAATGCACTACATCGGTTTGAGTCGAATTTCTATCCGAATGAATGAATGAGTGATATAAAATTGGATTATTTCAAACATGTACATACTATTGAACTGACAGAGATTCTGGAGAGGGATTTATGTGTGCGCCAGAATATTGAAAATTAATTTTTTTTCTGATTGGCGCTACGCACACTGAAGCCGAAATATTCGGCATACGCACGTTTTCATCTGCCGAATCCGAATTGAAAAATTGCCGTTCGGACGTTTTAAGTTCGGCATTTAAGGGGCCGCCATATTGAATTTTGAAAACGTGCGCACGATATTCGGATGAATTCGGACAAATTTGAGCGTTAATTTTTAGACGCTAAAGTATGTCGAAAGCAACATACTTCGGCATTTTCTATGATCAGGACGATAGCTGAATGTGTGTATTTACTGTATTGGCCGTACTCGCAATTTCGACAAGTGTACATTTTTCGCAGTTCAGCATTCAACATTTCATCTGATTTTGCCGAATGGTTTCCGCATGTAAAAGTGTACGCATCTTTTGAATGCTGAAATACATGCTGAATTGACAAACAGCCTAATTTTCAAGAGTACGGACGATTTAAGTTCAGCAAGTTTTTTTCTATTCAGCATTTAATTCGGCATTTGTCAAAAACGTGCGTATGCCGAATATTTCGGCTTCAGTGTGCGTAGCGCCAATCAGGTTCACCGGATCAAAACGAATTTTCAATCCCTAAATATTGGTTATGTTCCCCGCCTAAAGGGCGGCAAAAAATTCAAATTCCGGTAACCTCAGTAAATACAACTATCTATACAATCTTTATACTTTTTTATTGCGCGCATTATGACGTCTTACTACGTGGTTAAGATGGGTATCAAAAGGAAGACCAAAAATTCTTCTACAAACAAGTCCATTTTCAGCCAGCTTTAAAATGCCCCAGTCGAAAGCCCCCTAAAAAGTGGAGCTTTACATTTATTCCCCACGCATAAGCGAACCAGAAAAACATAAACATTCATAAAACATATCGAATAAAAAAATATCAATCAATGCTGTATTTACCTCACACCCGTCAGTAAAATCCAACACTCCCACCTTCAAAAATGACGGGGAAAATCAAAAATTGGCAGAAAGTCAAAAAGCACACAAACCTGTCATGTAGGCCAAAAGTAGTTTCGGTCGGTTTGTGCTCTTTTCCGGTGACTCCGGCCGGCGACCCGGTCGGACTTATCTTCAAATTAGTCGGTTTCGCTGGCGGAATCGGTCGCATATCGCCGGTTTCGGTCTCGAATTCTTCGGTTCCGTTATTTAAATTTTCTACGCCCGGTTCAGGAGAAGGTTCAGTTCTCCCGCCTTGATAGTCAGGATTTGGTATGGCGGATGGGGCGCGCGCTGAAAAAGTTGCAGGAACTTGAAAAAGTCACTTTCAAATACTTAGTGGTCAATTTATCAATTTTACACGGTCCATGTAAAACTCTATTTGTCATTTCAAAATAGCCTATCATGCACAATAAACAGTTAAATTTGTTTTTCCAAAATAGCTCAAAAAATTCAACATCACGTGAAGTTAACTAACGCACCTTCACCGTAATCGATAGTCTCGTAGTTCCGGTGTGCAGTTTGCGGTATGGGCGGCAACGCTTTATCAGCATGAAAATGTTCGGTCTCGGTATGGCTAGTCGGTGCTCGCCCAGCGGTAAACCGCTGTTTCAGTTGTGTTAGTGGAAGTTCGAAGTTTTGCTCCGGTACAGCATAGATCGGTGAAGTATCTCTGAAAAATTAGAGTACGATTTTTTATGTTGAAATAAAAAGTGTTTTTTTAAAGTGCGAAAAGGGAGGAAAAACGTGGACGAATTTTAAGGAATAAAAAAAACGAATGATTCAACAATAATGTGATTACACATTCATGTGACTATTTTATGTATTAAAATACACTCGAATGAATGATCTGTTTCAATGAAATTCCCCAACTTTACACTAAAACCGAGTCGAAATTCAATAAACCCAACACGTTTTTCGGGCAGCCCGATCTAATGTGAATACATCTAGGTATTTACCTCAAAATAACTAATCAGATCAGGCACTACACTATACCAGACCTGTAAAATGTTAAATGTCATGTAAATTGTCCATTTTACATGGTCTGGGAACCGAACAGCTCGAATGTGATTCTGATTGGCAACCAATTCCGACGGAATCGGGATCCCCGAGAAAAAAAACGGTCGGGATAATTAAATGTGTCCCAGCTGATGGGTTTAATCGTATGAATCATACTGTACTCTGTACATAATATACACATGTAAAGTATTGATGTGTGATACATTAATGTACCGTATTACCTCGAATTTTCCCCCTTGAATTAACCCCCCCCCCCTCAAAATGGGCTGGGGAAAAAATACCCCCCCCTCGAAATACCGCCCCCCCTTCGGAATGATGTTCGTCATGTACATAATAAATACGTCATGTACGCAATGTACATGATGTATATTACTGTTAATTTGCATTGCAGCTACACATAGAGTAGTTTGTGTAGCTATCTACGTTTTTATGTCCAAATATATCGTGTTTGGACACATTTATTACCTATTTTGGGTACGCAAATGCCTACTATTTACTACGATCCTTACGAAAATTTCTGACGAAATAATAAAAAAAACCTCGAATAACCCCCCTCGAATTAACCCCCCCCCCTGGGGGTATTTCGAGGTAATACGGTAATAATTATTGGTTTGTTGCAATCATCGGAAAATTCGACAAAGGAAAAAGTGTTAGGATTTTACCAATTTACGTTTTAAAACGCAAATGCGGCAGTGCAAAATCTATTTTTTTCAATCAATCAATCAATCAAGTCGACAAATAAAAGTTCATGCTATGAAACTCTTCACAGCACAAATACAACTTTATAAAAAGGGTTTTTCCATATGCAAATTGATTTGATTGACTGCTATAGCTACTTACATCAAACCGCTGTATCAATTAAATATTTTTTAAATTGCTGTGAATAGTGACAGTTGACACATCGTTGCGATTTAGAACCGGGAAATCAGAGGTCAATAAAAAGTGTTTTGCGAACTTTATTATCCAATTATTGGCTGCCAATCACTAAAATTATTCGAGAAAACACCGTGAGAAAGTCAAATTTTAATTTTTCTCGCCAAACATTTCGCCGGTGCTTTTTCACAGTTCACGAAATATTCGTGATTTGTGGTGGCACTAGAAAACAGCTCTACACTGAGTCAACAAGATATTCTGGGACCGGTCTTATTTTTATTTTACTTGGTCAAATAAAAGGTGGGCAAAAATTAGTTTGCTTTATTTTTATTTTTTGATGATTTTCATTCTTTTATCCTCCTACATGAATGTTTTATTTTATCTTATTTGTTCTTTTTATTTCATCCTTTTTTATAATGTGTGGTGCAGGTTTTTTTGGGACTATTACCTATAATACTGAGCGCAACTGACAGTATGCTTTGCACAGAATGCTACCATATTTTGATGAATATTGCGACGTAAAAATGCTGTGTTCCAATAGAAGGCAGTCTATAGTGAGACAATATCCCAAGGTTCCTCCCATTATATGGTAGTATCAAACCAAGAATGTTTTCAACTTACGGTTTTTTATGAAAATGTTTTAAAGTTTTGAGTCACGCGATACGTGAACCACCGTGTAAAAAGCGCAAACTAGATTGGGATATCGATAAGCGGCGTAGGAAAAGTATTTTATATACTCAAATTTCTATGAGAAATTGAAAGACATTTGTTCAAATGATAGAAAAAAGTAAAAAGTGCGTTTTTGTGTTGTCTACACAATGGCCTATTTATTTAGAATAAGTACCTACATTAAGCAAATATGTAGGAAATAAAAAAACGCTTACCCAGATGTTTGAACTCTGTTATATTCTGCTGAAGTTTGGGGCTGCGAGCACAGGTCCAAACCAGGTGCAGCTGTCTGTAAAAATTGATGATTTTATTTTGGTAGTATATCCTGGAATACGGTAGAAACATTTGACTATAGTAAATCATAAATTGAGTTTCTATGGATTTGAAGAAAGTGAATAAATACCTAGTACAGATTGCGAACCCTCTCAAATGCCTCAAAAATCACCAAGAAACAATGGATATGAAGTATACAACTAGTAATATTTTAGATGCTACGTAAACATTTTACCGGAAATTCGAAACTTTTCTCGAAATTTGTCACTTCACAATGTGACCGATTGGTTTTAGGAATCCGCTCAAATTTGAATTTTAACGTCAACATTCCAACGCAAATGTGTATCAGGTTGAGTGACCAGTGTCCACTACACAAATGTATATAATGTGCATGCACAACAATACATTCATGAATAAGTAACGCAATTATCTTGAGTACAATTACAAATGTGCAAATGATGTATTCTACATACAGGTACAAGAATGAATTTGTGTAATATATGGGTGTAGTAAAAATTTGTACCTGATGACATTAAAATGCATCATGACTGTAAAATATGTGATGTGCGAACGCCCACATTTTACATCGACTCAAAGACAAGAAATTAAAAACACATACCGTATTACCTCGAAATACCCTAGGGGATTTATTATTTCGCAGGCAAATTGTGAGGGGGTTCAATTCAAGGGGGACTTATTTGAGGGGGTTGTATTATTTCGCCAGTAATTTCGGAGGGGGGTATTATTTCCCCAGGTCGCTCAGACCTGAGGGTATTCCGAGGATGGTGTCAATTCAAGGGGGTTAATTCGAGGTAACACGGTACCAAGGTATTTTACCCCACGATGCTTCAGTTCACAATTTTTTTTCGAATGGCGTAAAATGAGCATTGTGGAGTAATGACTAGTGATGTAAAGGCACCGGGGCACCGGTGCCCCGGTGCTGGGCACCGAAAGGCACCAGCACCGGTGCTGGTGCGGTGCCATTGCAATCTTCAGGGGTGCCATGCCGGTGCCGGTGCCATTTTTTTCAGAATAGCACCGGTGCTGGTGCGGTGCGGTGCCATTTTTTTGCCGGTGCCAAAGGTGCTAGCACCAGGGCCAAAGTAAAGGCACCGGGAAAGGCACCGGCCAAGGCTTCATGTGCTGTGCAATTTTGTCCATAGTATGTGCTTATTCATATTTCAAAAAAAAGCGATATATTTACCCAACCGTTTTTGCCTATTTTGTAAACCTCCCATCAAATAAATATACATACCTACTGTGAAATCCATTATACCCGATACGTTATCTGATGAGCGAATCTAAAATTTTGTTGAATTTTAAATCGTTTTTATATTTTATATTTATCTTACTTTTTTGTTCAAAATTTGTTGTCAGTTAATGACAGAGATAGTTCCATTCTCTGTACAGCAACGATTCCGATCAGTAGACAATAGTGGCTATGGACATTGTAGTGAATTAAATATTTTATCTTTCATTTGTAATCATTGTAATTGCTTCATAAAAGTGATTGCCACATCATTCTGATCATTTTAAGTGCTCAACCATCAAAATCGGTTGAAAATTCATGGAAATATGCAGTTCCAAAGGTGAGACCACTGAGAAACTGCCCGATATCTACTTCAGAAATTCCAGCCCGGTGCGGTGCCTTTCGGTGCTAGCACCGGCAACCCGCCGGTGCCCTTCGGTGCCGGTGCCATTTTTTCCAAAAGGCACCGGTGCCGGTGCGGTGCGGTGCCATATTCTGGCCGGTGCCCCAGGGTGCCAGGTGCCCTTTTCATGCGTTGGCAAAGGTGCCGGTGCGGTGCGGTGCCATTTTTCCCGGTGCCTTTAACATCACTAGTAATGACACAATAAATATGATTGTTTTGACTATTTGATGGGCCAGGTGTGTAATAAACATTGCCGCTGAGCATGGCTAAAAAACTTTCGCAATAATACAACTTGTAATCAGGCATTTTTCAATTCAAATGATTCAATCGCAGAACAACATATTTAAATACCTAGGTAACATATTATCAAGTGACACTTATCAACATAAATATTTGGCATATTTAGTTAAATGCCGCAGAATCTATTGAAAATTGCAAGCTGCATTTTACAAAATCACGTGGGCCACTGGTGTCAAAATATAAAAGCACCTAACTTTGCAACATACACTACATTCATCTACTTAATGGATTCAGCAAAAAAATGTGAAGAAATTCAATATAAAGTGAAATTTCTTCTACACGTTTTTTTTCGTCAAAAATTTACACAACAACTTTTAACTGTGCAAACAAATATGGCACCACATTCCACCCACGCAAGTCGAATTCACGAATTCTCAAAATCAACACAGCTTGTAAAATTGTGAACAAACGGAAGCGCGCCTTATTTACAAACCGCTACACATATTTACATTTTACAAAGTGGCACGGTTTAAATAGCGAGTTACATATTTAACACGTGTATAAATAATACAAATGTGCGGGCATTCTTCACAATTGGCCCACTACATTCCGCAATTTAAAAGGTAGATTCGAATTGATGTTGGAATGTAAGGAATGCGGGACATCGCTACGCGCATTTGTATTGTTGCTGTGTAGAGTGGACAGTGGTCACTCATACCGTCACCCCCCCCCCCCCCCAATTTAATCCAGTCAGAAATTTTTCGCTTTTTATGGGCACTGTGTAGGATTGAGTAGATACGTGGATTAAGTTTAGGTATGTATTTTTAGTGATTTCTAAATTGGAGAAATCGCTTTAAGTAGGTGGCTCTATTCAAACAGGGGAACCTGTGTTTTCGTGTTGAATATTATACCGTGTAAGCCTTTGAATTCCACAGCGAACAAAGTTACAATTGAAAAGTGACACTCCAAAATGATATGTGTGTATTCAAGCAGGCAATTGTAATCGAGCTGTACTCTGTAAAATACATTGAAACATAGCAAATGACAATTGGCATTATTTTTGACACTTTGAATGACATTCGACATTTTACAGGGTATGGGTTTGGCACCAGTCCAGTGACACATGAATCTGTAAATACATGAACAGGCGACTCTGTATAAGCATGCATATTTACATTCAGACCTTTATGGACATATGAAAACCACAAAAAAACTCAAAAACCACACAATGTCCAAACCTGCATTTGTGCATTGCTATGCTGTTGATAACTGGGTGAAAATCCCGGGGCTGGGGGCGCTTGCAAATAATTGAAACTGCTCCCTGGTTGCGGCGGTTGCGCCAACTGCCACTGCTGTTGCGCGCTGAAAGTTTGGGCAGTGGGTCAGTTTAGTGATGGAAAAGCGCCATGGCGCTGGCGCCTGGCGCTAGCGCCAAAGCAAAAAGCGCCATGGCGCTTTTGGCGCTTGGCGCTACATTGCTCAGGCGCCATTGGCGCTTGGCGCTGGGGTTTGGAAAAGCGCCATGGCGCTTTTGGCGCTATTTTTGCGTGGCGCCAGGAACAAAATGGCTGGCGCTGGCGCTTGGAGCTAGCGCCAAACCAAAAAGCGCCATGTCGCTTCTGGCGCTTGGCGCCATATTGTTCTGGTGCCATTGGCGCTTGGCGCTGGGGTTCGAAAAAGCGCCACGGCGCCTTTGGCGCCTGGCGCCAAAGTCCTGCCGCTTTTTCCACCACTAGACCAGTTATTGATGGGAGTTCACTTCTGTTTTGAGCTGAGCATCGTTTTGACTGGAAGAATACCTACTCAAATTGATTTGCATTTGAAGTTGCTGCATTCAACGATGGGTAAGTTCTCCAAAAAAAACACACTTTCTGTGTTTTGAGTTTTTCAAAAATGAATACCTGTGTTTTGAGTTTTTTCCTCGAAAAAAACTTGAGTAGGTAACTCTGTTTTTATTTCTGTGTTTCCGTGTTTCTGTGTTCTCAAAAAAAACTCATTTGAGTTTTGAGCTTTTCAAAATTTATAAGTTTCCGTGTTTCTGTGTAATACAAAAACACAGAAACTCAATGAGTTTCTGTGTTCACTTTCTGGGTTTTTGACCATCGTTGGCTGCATTCAAACGACCATATTTAACGTAATTTCACCGGTTATACTCGTAGTATTTAGTTAAGTATTTTTTTTTGATATTTTACCTAATCAAAGTCAAAAATAGATTTGCAAAGGAACAGGCAAACGCATGGATATTTGTAGTTTCATTCATTCATCATTCAGTAAATTTCTATCCATGACTGGTGATTTACCATCGTGAACACAAAAATGGTGCCACGCGCCGAGGGCGCCGCATAAAGATGGCGTCAAGCGCCAATTCCTCTATGGGGCTCTTCAAAAAGGGCGCCAAGCGCCAACGGCTCCAGACATAAATAGGTCATTGATCCCAAGCAATCGCTGTACAATGAGATGAAACCACGCCTCTAGCGCCTTTATGAAAGGCACTCGACGCCGGGGAAAAACGGCACCAAGCGCCACCGTCACAATGAAAAAAGCACAACCCCAACACCCCCACCCAGACCCCCCCCCCCTCACCGCATCTCGCATTCCTTCTGTCTCTTATGTACAATCTTCCTGTACGCCCCCCTAACATGTTTGTTGTCTGCAGGCGGCGTGGCGCCGGGGTGCAGCTGGAAGACGCGCTGCTGCGGCAACTGCAGCTGGGGTTGTTGTTGTTGTTGTTGGCGGCTGGGGGGTAATTGGTGCTGTTGCGATGGGGGGTCGGGGCTGTGGGGGTTGGGGGTTTTTGGGAGGGAGTGAGGTAAATGGGTGATTTTTTGTGGAGTTGTGGGTGGCGGCGTATTAGAGAACTGACGGTAAACTAGGAGAAATAATTTATGTTTGCGAGATTGTTCTGTTATACGTTTCATAGTATTTAAATTTTTAAATACTACGTAACATAAGTACAGGTATTTACCTGCATATTAGCGTTGGAAAACCACCAAAACAAACTGCATACCTATTTATATACTGCATATTTATGTACTGCAGATTTAGATTTGCATCTAACCCCTCTAACCCCTAAGCTGCAATGTTTTTTTTACACATACGGTATTCGTACAAATAAGAAGACAATTTACAAGCTGAATCCAAAACATTGGTTATCTGAAAACGAACATTTGCGTATTCACCACTACGCGCTGTTCCAAAAACGGAACGGTATCATAAGGACAGTCATCTGGATTTGGCTGGGTGCCAAAAGAAATATCAGTCCAACTGCCGCTGGGCTGCAGCTGCATATTTCTCAGCTGGCCGGGCGAAAAATTGATGTAGGAATGCTGCATTTGGCCGCAATTGAAACTGCCGTATCTGATGAAATTGTCAGAGCTTTGGCTTCTTGCCAAATTTGTGGTGTTTAGTGTGATGTCATCCTGGCTCGTGCTTAGATTTTGTCTCTGCTGTTCCATTTTCGCGGCCACTTTTTGCATGTGCGTCGATCGCTGTTGTTGAATCGCCTGGGCGTGGATTTATTTTGTGTTTTCATATTGTGCAAGGTGAAAGGAAAAATGTGTCACTTCATCTTACAATATGCATAAATAAAAATATCTTTGAAAAGTCACTTTAAATTCGTTTGTAAAACGACAGCTGGGTGCGTGACATTGAATTTTTCGTGCGTAAACAACACTGAATACATAAATAACATGGAATAGCATGACAAGTGGATCATACACTTTTTATACACATTTCCATGTGCATTGTACTAAAACATCACATTTTTAGTGGGTACGTTTTCAGTTTTGAATGGGCGTGTAAAATGTCAACTTGATTTCAATGCCTCATACAATGTGTGATCCATCTTGGGGTTTTCTTTGGTTTTTGCACATAAAATTTACGAAAATTATCCTCCTGACCGATTTTGACATCATAATATTTTTTCAATGTGTAAAATTTATGAGTATTTAAAGTTAGATGGGTCAAACATAAAAATTGCGTTAATAGAATCAACATAAATATCAGCAACAATTTCCATAGCACCTAGGTATGTATATTTATTAGGTATTTAGGTATACTGAAATGATGAGAAATCAATCACCCCATTTGAAAATAAGAAGTGTTTTTGCCATGGTGTAATGTACTATAATATTGGGTTTATCGAAGGTTTAGAAAATTGATCATATCAAATTCACAATTTCTGTTTTGAATGATAGGGTGCTGGTTTCTGAAATGATGGGTTTGAATATCACGTAGCGACATTTTGAAAAATCAAATTGAAAAAAGGGTCCATATTTTGGCCCACACATTGACACATAGTTAGTCAGCTACGAAATCAGTTTGCAGAAAGTTTTCCATATCAGTCAATACGTCAAATAACAAAATTTGACAAAAATTGATGAAACCGGAAGAAGGAAATTTTTGAATAAACCCACCAATTGGAAACAAAACTATCGATGCATCTATTCATTGCAATGTGTAAAATATTCTCACATTTTATATTTTCTTTACTACACATACCACATTTCACAAACCAAAAATGATACTATGCATTTAGCAGGTGTAAATTTTTCCCATGAACACTCAGAAAAGATACAAGTGGCAAGTGACACTTCAAAAATGCGAATAAGAATGAAAATATTCCAGCAAATGCCACATATTTATAAGGTGAACTCAAATTCACAAACAGGGAAGGTTTTTTGTAGTATGTAATATAGCCAGCAAATTTACACTTGCAAAACTTTTTCAACTGGAGTTTTCAACTCATGATTTTGTTTGTATTTAATTTACTGCAAATCCTCGAATAAGCCCCCTCCCTCGAATAACTCACCCTTGAATAACTCCCTCTGTTGGCGAGGTGAGGAAACAATAACTCTCCTCTCGAATAACTCCCCCCTCTTGAGAAAAAGGATGCAATACAAAAATACAAAAGAATATTAGGCATGGCAGCGACAGCAGATACATGATGTGTATGCAGTGTATCATACACATCTTTTTGTTGTTGTGAGACAGATAAATACTTGAATTACATAAGTTGACAGACTGCAGCCATACAATGAATACACTCCAAGTTTTCTGAGGAAAAAATACCCCCCCCCCCCCGAGTGACAGTCCCCTTGAATAACTCCCCCCTAAAAAACTTATGACGGAAAAAAACTTATTCGAGGATTTAGGGTATACTGATGCTGAGTGAGTTTGGTGATGTTTGTGACTATGCAGATGCAAATGTGTGAAAACAATGTACCTGGAAAAGCCTCTTGCTAACTTCTCTGTGCCTATTGGCACTTCTCTGCATTGAATCAGTGTCTGTGTCCTTCTGGCTTGAAGTCTGTTCCTGGGAAAAGTGCAATTTTGTTATGAATAATACCTATATAAATGCCATAATGGATTTAAAGTGCAGTCAAATTTCACATAACAAATTTAATGTCACAGAATGTCTGTAGAAGATTTTGGAATGTTCATATCTTATGATCTGATGATTTATGAACACTTTAGCGAAACTCTCAACTCAAAGTTCAAAACAATATACCCAGCAAACCTTTGAGTACATTTGAGTAGAGCCACCTTCGGCACTGCTATCAATAATGCTCAAATGATTTTGTTTTGAACCAAACCAATTATCTCGACTTTCAGAATCTCTGTCCAAATTAGTGCCTTGACAATCAGACTTTAATGACTGGCTACATTGACTAGAATGCGATGTGATTGTATTATTGTTCTCTCTATTGTCATCATCCCCTATTGTGGACACACTTTCACCTGATGCCAGACGTGCGTGATGTGGCTGGAAAATTTTTTAAAAAATTGAATTTTAATCTGGATTTGAAAAATGAAAAAAAAAACATCTGCCTATGCAAATATGGATGAATGCAAACTACCTGAACTTCAAGTGTATCCTGTTTTGTTTTGATATCACTTTTAGTTTCACATTTTTCCCCTGCATCAGAATGATTTTCACTTTTCAAACTGCTTTTGCTGGTATGGTCATTCTTCTCAGACTCTTCGTTAGGCCTGTGAAATTGTTGGAAATGTTCAATATTGTAGAAAAATGCAAGCCAAGTGCTCTACGTTTAGATCAGTGAAAAGATAAATTTTTTCATCCTGAAACTATGTCAATAAAAGAAAGTTATAAAAAATGCAATAGGTACATCTGTAGTAAGTGAAAAGTTTTTTATGACATTCACGGCTGAGAATGCATACAACGCAAGATAAATACATGCAAATGGAAAAGTGAGTGATATCATAACGCTTAGTCATTTATCTCAGGTGCATGTACACATGAAATGTGCACATACATTAGTATGTACACTTTCTTTTATGACAAAGTGTAGTATGACTTTTGCATGACATATAGCCGTCCAGACAGCAGGTGCAGCTGCAGAATCTTAGGCAATTTTATGCCATTTTACTATTTGGCACAGTCTCGCCAATGCATGGATAAGTGCACAAATTATAATAAATTAGAGTTGAAGCTCATGCAGTTTGCACAGCTGCAGGGCCACTATTTCATGACCCTAGTGTTTTGGTTAAAATTAGTGAAATACATAAATAGTGTAATGCGTCCAAATCAGTTGTGTTTTGGGACGCAGTGGCTCTTTTACGTTTTGGTGCCATTCTCTTATTTGTTTGTGGCTATTTTTCAAGTTCACCAAATGGCGATCCCGACAAACAACCGATAAATGACGGGATTCGGAAAAAAAATGGAAAATTACGGAAGAAAAAAGTTAAGATTTTCCATATCCTGAATCACGGTTCCGATTATCCGGTCCCAATAGCTTATCCCGATTCCGAAAACCCGGTCCCGATTGAACCTTAGTCACAACAGCTGACAAAGAAAAACACCTGAAAAAAGTTCTTAGCAAGAAAATGACAAAACTGTCACAAGGTGGTGTACAGGAAATGTTTACTCACCGTTTTTTAAAGCGCTTGATAAAAGATCGTCGCAGAGACTGTCGCATGGCGAAATTGTTTTTTCTTCTATTTTTTAGAAAGGGCAAAGGTTTTAGTGGCAATAATCGTTTGCTTAGCGGCTGTAAATGTTTTCGCTGTTGTTGTTTTATGATAAAAATGTAGACTCTGCAAAATACGAAAAAGTATCGAAAACTTGTGGTGGCATGCAAAATCGTACTAGAGTTATTCTTACACAATATTTTCAATGATTCATGCATAATGTCCACTGAGGTTTCATGGGAATATGCAGAAAGCAAATAGAAGCATGTCTTTAAAACCTAGTGTAGCAGTACCAACAATAAAATATCTGACATTGAAATTTTAATTTCTATTTAAACAGTTCTACAAATCCTCCCAGGGTACATAAGAACTAAAATAATTCTTTGTGTTGGAACTGTATTTACTGTGATAAATAAAATCGTATACGCACCCATGTATGTATTTTGTTACAATAATCCACATGGAATGCTAACATAAGAGAGCACAATTTTGCTTAAACAAATAAGATACGATAGGAAACGGGAGTAAATTCGTTTCCTGTCAAGTGACAAAGGAAGTGTCAAGATAAGAATCAGGAAAAGTTAAAATTTATTTCAAGTGTCAAAGAAAAAGATGACGTTGCACTTAGTGAATTTGCAGTCATCAGTGACATGAAGTTTTGTCTGTCAATTTTCAATTCTTGTCACTTGTCTTGTCACTTGACACTGCAAAATTGCCACCCCCCCCCTACAAAAGTGACAATCTTACCATTAGGTTGTCACAAAACAGGGGAGGGGGGTTCAACCACAAACAAGAAGCCCATTGCAGGTAAAGGTAAACGCAAATGGCCGCTCAAACAGCGGCTGCGGCGATGCCACTTTCATTCGCTATCGCTTAATAACGCGGCTGGATTCCCATGGCGGCGGCGGCATGTGATAAGGGCACCTGCCGCCAGTCGATAATGCGCAGCGGCGCACCTGTGCGTACAGGTACGTAGAGGGTACAGCGTGCGTGTGTGTGTGTGTATACGGGTGCACTTAAATGGTTCTTTAAGGCGCTCGTGGTGGTGCCATGGTGCTGGCGCTATTTGAGGGCGCTAAAAATTGACTCTGCGCAATTTGTAGGGCAAAAAATATGGGCAAATATGATTTCATGCTGACACTTCCCAACGCTTCACCAAGCATATGCTAGCGCTTGCATCACGAGAATTTGCGTGAAGTCACTTCACGCTTTTTATATTCAGCTAGCGAAGAAATATATATTTCAGCGATGTGTGTGGAAGCGCCAGCATCGGGATATATCTTGCACAAATTTAAGTGCGTGAAGCGCGTGTGAAGCGGGATGAAGTACCTATGTGAAATGCACTTCACTGAAACTTTCGTAATGCCGGTGGAAGCGTTTGGATATAGCGCGGGTGCTTCAAACCCCCATATTTGCCGTGTAGGTTACTTTTTTCAACAGGAAGCACCACAAAGTCGATTCAAAATCCACGTGAAAGCAAGCGACATTCAGCTCATTATACCTACATACCTAAATGCGCATAGGTAAATATATTCAGGACCGGGGCAGGTGAATGTTTGCCGGACGCAAATGAATCGCAGCGCAAATAAGGCTGGCTTAATGGGAAAATCCTACAAGTGCGGCTGGATATTACCGAAATATTTATTTGGCTCCACGGTCAGCGAAATGCAAGCACAAGTAAAATCAATCGCTCGTTTTACAGTTTTCACCGTAAAGCGTAATCAACAAATGGTATACCTAATAAACAATAGTAATAAAAAAGAATACAAATGCAAATACAAAACAGTGTACAAAAGTCCTATTCAGGGTTTCCATGAAAGGCAGTGCATGTGCTCAGTATGAGACGCGCAGCGCATGAACCCAAATATCGATTGATCAGATTTTGGTTGATCACGCTGTCGATAATTTCTGTTTACAACGTGCATGATGCAGGGTGGCCCACAAATAAAAGTGTTTTTAACGAGGTGGTGTCATTTTGTCTGGATGAATTTTGGGCGATGATGTTCTGGAGAATCCTTTTTGATTTCTCGGTGAAATGTCCACAAAATGTTGTTCGCCATTTTACAAGAAATTTTACATGTCTTAAGACACTTTGGATGACATGAGACATTTGGGGTGGGTGAGGCGTGTGCATTAATTTTCACATTCACTGGTTGACATTTTCTGACGCTCATTTTTATTTGACCCAAAAACTTCAATTAATGCTCACACTTGCTTTAGAGCTTCATGGACGTGCGCGACTACCCCGGCATCTTGTTAAAGAGCATGCGGTAAAGGTATTTGGTGATTGTGGCAGGATGTCATTTTATTTTACAGGGCATTTTACGTGGTCTAGGAGTGCCCACAGATGCACTTAGAAAGTAAGGCGCCCGACACGGTTTAATCCCTTTCATTTCATACCGGGCGCCCTACGTGCGCCCTACGTTTTAATTAAATTGGTAGCGGCATCCTGGTGGGCAACAATGCATGAGACACACTGAAGCATGAAAAACAACATCTGTTCGGCGCGGCACACATTCAAGTGACATTGGAGCTGCCGCGACAGCTGTAAAGTGTCCGAAAGAACAATGTGAAGTTGATATTTATGGGGGCCTAAAAATGATAAGTATTTATGATACCAAGTGTAGGTTTTAAGTTGGCTTGTGGGTGTGTTGTAGGGAAAAAGATAAGATGATAAGATAAATTTTAAGTAGTTTACAAATTTGGATTACAATTTTTCAGGTGCAAAATTGAACGATTTATAAGAAATTTTCAATTTTGTAATTTTAAATTGGATCCGATAAATTTCAAAACCAATCTCGCGCAAAACTGGAGCAGACAAAAACCAACCTACATCCAAATAAGATTTCTACCTAAAAAATTAATGGAATACAATAAAATGCAAAACATAAAATGTAGAATATTGGCAGTTAAAACTATGTACCCATATGAACTGCAAAAATATTTTTGTGCCACTCGTTGACCGCTCGCGAGCCACTCACTGCGTTTTGGTAAAATCGGTCCAAATTTTTTTTTTGCAGAATGGTTAACAAAAAATAGAAGTAAAAGCTTGTATTTATATGTTATAGTGCAAACCAGCTATAAAATTCTTTATTTTCCAATTAAGCTATGATCAAAAAGTGCTGTCAACTAAAAATACTGGTACTTTAACTTACTTTCGAATCGGTTAATACCAATTTGACCTTCGAGAATTTTGTTCTGGGATTTTCATACAATATAACCTTACACATATTTTCTCAACAACTAAAAAGTATTTTTTTAAAAAGAGCGCCAAAACAAACTCTTATTGAGGACACTTTTCCGCATACGCAAACACATTTTACCCGAATACCGTATTACCTCGAAATACCCCCAGGGGGTTTATTATTTCGCCAGCAAAATTTTAGGGGGGGGGGATAATTCGAGGGGGGGTTTATTCGAGGGGGGGTCTATTATTTCGCCAGAAAATTTCGGAAATTCCCCATACTCAGACGTAGAAAAAACACACAATTACATGGATATATTTATATGTGTTTATATGCATTTATAACTGTATATACACAGTAACCCTTCTCTAACGTCACTTTATCATCAGTTTTAACGTGTGTTCTGCATTGTACAGATCACAAACTGTGGTATTTGTCATGCACGTTATCTTTACACTCAACTTTAGGGGGGTATTTCGAGGGGGGGGTTTATTATTTCCTCAGCCGAATTTTAGGGGGGTATTTCGAGGGGGGGGGGGGTTAATTCAAGGGGGGGGTTAATTCGAGGTAATACGGTATACAAAAATTGATTTCGAATGTGATAAGGTCACCAAAGTGGGATGTGTAATCAGTCAAGTGCGTGAATCCAATAACATTGGGAATCTCACACTTTGCAGTCGTAAATCTGACTGGCAGTTTCCATTTTCGAATGCCGATTTGTGAACGACTGCATTTAGTACTGGATAAAAATCTGAATTTACATGTGTATATTTTTGTGGAAGTGGTAGGTGGAAAAAAGATACCTAGGTATAAAATACTCTTTTTTCGATTTACGAATTGCTAAGTTCGAAAAAGTTTCACAATTCCCTTAATTCCTTTAAAATGTCCTTCACGGAACTGACGGTTGTGAAAAATATGTACAAAAGTTTGAAAAACTACGCTGCTCAACATTAGAGCAGTAGATGTGTGAAGTCAATAGAAAATGAAAACCGAACCTAAAAAGTACATGTTGAACACTTATTGAACTCAAAACATGAACTTTAAAAAGGTCCATATTCGAAAATTTAACCAGCCAAAGTGGAATATCATGAATATATTTCAATACACCACTATTATAAAAATATTTCATCAAGTACTTCATCGATGCTGACAACTGAACACAATCCAGAATTCTGATTGCTTTTCTAGATAAATGGTATCTATTCAATGCAAAATGCATCAATGCAGGCACATGACAAACCAGGGAAAATCATTAAATATATATAACAAGTAGTGATTGTTGCAACCAACTTGAGCATTTTGTTTAGATTACTACATTACTAAATAATTATGTACATATGTGTTCAATTTGGTTGGAGTCCTTTTGTCTATAATGGTGCTCAAATTCTGTTATCAAATCTCTGTAAAATTTTAATGGATGAAATTTGGTAGGCAGGCATGTCATAACTGCTGTTATGATAAAAATCTGAGTGAATTGTGAGAAAGTGAGCATCTGGAGGATAATTCCATAGCTCTCAAGCCATGTCTTCACAGATTCTAGTAAACTTCAGGTCATGAAATTTGTATTCGTAAGCTGTAATCTTGAAAATGTGCGATCCTGGGTTGGGCCAACACCCTATTTTTTGTGTGCAGTTAACTGTCAATTGTCATGTTAAATGTAAATCAAAATAAAAAAGGGAAAAGATTTTATTGCTAAACGTTTCACATTTTGCATTACATTTGACAAATTTGTATGACATTTTACATTTAACTTTACAGAATGTGGGTCTTCCACCAGGACTGTCAACAAGTCGTGGACTGTCCACGCACAAACATACAACATGATGTTCACTAAATGAATATTTGTAACATGTTTTAAATGACTGGTAAACTTGTGGATAACTGAAGGACTGCATGCATACAGATGTTCACATATTCCAACTAAACATCTGTTTATGATTAGCAGGGTTGTGAATGTAACAGTTTGTGAAAATCGGCACTGCACACAAACACACCACCTGTTCCCGCATACCTATTTTTAGTTGTGCCACCCAAGCCACTATGTGTTTACACAGAAAATATCCTACATTGCATGTATACAAAAGAAAATGTTGTATCCGTGTTTCATTCATTGTGGTTTGTTCATTACAAATAGTGATGATTATATTTATTTGTGCAAAATTTGGCAGCTAATTGAGCGTTGATATGAATGTTTGGTTATTTAGGAAATGACATTGGCACTAGTGGAAAGGAAAGGCACCATTGCGCTGGCGCCATTGTGGGCACCGAAGGACATAGCGCCCTGGCGCCAATTTTAATGGCACTTTTCCATCACGGATTCACACTGGAGTTATTCACAAACCTAAAATCTAAGGTTAAGATCTAATCTGAGGCGTTTGAAGGTGCTTATGTAGAATGACCCAAGTAGGTATGCAGAGCTCTATTTATAGTGTTTGCAATTTAAATGGGATAAGGTGCCAGTGGACACTTCAACTCTAAATGTGTGATTGTTTGCTAAAATGCTTCAACAGATTACAGTCAAGTTCCTACTTTACACATTTCCTTTTAGCTTTAAGCACTTGATGGAAAGTACCGCGGCGCGTGGGGATTTAATTTTGGAAAAAGTGGTGTGCTATTTTCAACGGTTTCAAAAATAACTAGCCAACTAACAAAAACTAGAGGTGTGCTAAATTCTAAGTGTTCCATTTCAAGTTACTTAAATATAAATATATCCAATCCACATCGAAAATTTGCGCACCAAAATACAGCTACAATTCTGCAAATTCTCTTTTACATGCGCAAATGTGCAAGCTTAAATTCAAACCCCAGATCCCCAAAAAACTCACGTCTCACTGATAGACAATGCGCAGGAAGTGTGTAGGTTCTCGGCGACGAGCACGCTGCACTCGGCGCCGTTGTCGTCGATGTTCCACACCTGGGCGTCGATGAAAAGTTTTCTCAAAAGGTCTTTTTGTATTTAGAATGGATTTTGTTGGATGATTGAGAATGGTGGATGTGTTTGTTGGCCAGGTGGCAGTCCCAAGCCCTGTAAAGTGTAACGTAAAGTGTCAAATGTAAAGTAAAGTGTCAATCAAAACAAAAAAGAAAAGATTTCATTATTGAACTTTGCATAACAATTGACACTTCACTTTACTTTTGTCATGACAATTGACACTTTACTTTGCACATGACTTTACATTTGACACTTTACTTTACACTTTACAGGGCTTGGGACTGCCCCCTGGTATGACCGTAGGAATATACCTACCGTATTATCTCGAATAACCCCCCTAAAATTTTGCTGAGGAAATAATACCCCCCCCCCATCGAAATACCCCCACCCAAGTTGAGTGTAAAGAGAGTGTACACTACAAATACCGCAGTTTGTGATCTGTATGGTGCAGAACACACGTTGAAACCAATGACTGAGTGATATTAGGGCAAGGTTTATGCGTATATAAATACAGTTAAACTATGAACACATACCGTATTTCCTCGAAATACACCCAGGGGGTTTATTTTTTCAGAGTGAGAATTTTGAGGTGGGTTTAACGAGGGAGGGGGTATTTCGATGGGGGTTCTTATTTCGCCAGAAATTTTTCGAACTCCCGGTACTAATTTGTAGTTTGTAACGTACGCAGACGTAGAAAAATGCAACAATAAGCACCATGTATTTATAAGTGTCTTTAGACCTATTGAAGTATGTAATTGGTATAAGCCATGTTCTCACGTAACAAAGTCAGTGTTTTTAACGTGTGTTCTGCATTGCCCAGATCACAAACCGCAGCATTTGTCATTTACGTTCTCTTCACACTCAATTGGGGGGGGGGTGTATTTCGAGCTGGTGGCAGTCCCAAGCCCTGTAAAGTGTAAAGTAAAGTGTCAAATGTAAAGTAAAGTGTCAATCAAAACAAAAAGAAAATATTTTATTATTGAACTTTGCATGACAATTGACACTTTACTTTACTTTTGTCATGACAATGGACACTTTACTTTGCACTTTACTTTACATTTGACACTTTACTTTACACTTTACAGGGCTTGGGACTGCCCCCAGGTGGTTTATAAATTCAGTGTCCATTTTGCGGGCGGGGGGTGTATTTCGAGAGGGGGGGGTATTCCGAGGATATATAGGTATACGTCTGTGTAATTGTATGATTTTTCTATGTCTGAGTACGTGGAATTTCACAAAATTTCTGGCGAAAAAATAGACCCCCTCGAATTGACCCCTTCCTCTGAAGATTTGCTGGCGAAATAATAACACCCTGGGGGTATTTCGAGGTACCTAATACATGATATATTTGTAAAAAATATCTAAAACATTGCGGAAAATATATTTACACGTGAAAATGTATGTGTTTTTACGGTTAATTGTAATCATGCTTATGTTTGTGTAGTAAATACATGTGCATGTTTCGTCTGTATTTCTCTCAAACTGGAACCAATACAGTGAAGTGAAAATATGGAGTACCATTCAAAACTAATATTTTATTGGAGGGAACGTACACGATGTTTTATTAAAATGTGATATAGGTACTTGAAATCGGTTGTCCGCAGACACATTAATTTTTATTTCCCTTTTAAAATTATGTAAAACCACACTAACCCAACTGGAACACCTATAGCTCTGTGGTCGCTTTCCCCCATCAATATTCCTCAAACGTAACTTCGCCAACAAAGATGAACTGTTCGACTTTGACAAATCTCTCACATTTTTATCGATGCTCACGGGTTTCACTGGATTCCGGTAATTTTCGCCATTTTCCGGCGATAATCGCTTTGTGGTCGGTGAAAAACTGATGCTACATTTGACTTTTTCCTTTAATTTCGCCGGTGGTGAATTTGGTGGGTGTCTGATTGAAATTTCGCCGGAATTTTGGCCGTAGTCCGACGATTTCTGCGGGCTGAAACTGAGACCTGGGGCGAGATTCAATTAGCCGGGCGGTATTTTGCCGGGTACCCGATTCATTCTACCGGATTCGATGTATCTGTTTTGCGATTCCATGTGGTTTCCAGTGACATTCCTAAATAAAAACTACAGAAAAATGGCGTCAGGTGCCACTCCCAGACCCTGTAAAAGACCCTGTCAAATGTCATGTGTCATGTAAAAGACCCTGCAAAATGTCATGTGTCATGTAAAAGACCATGTAAAGTGTCAAATGTCATGTAAAATACCCTTCAAAGTGTCATGTGTATCAAAATATTATTTTAGCGTATCCAAATCTTTTGTTGTCTGTTTGTATCAAAAATTTTATGTCAAAAAGTAAGATTTGTATACAAAAACATAAGATTTGAATACACATGACACTTTACACGGTCTTTTACATGACACATGACATTTTACATGGTCTTTTACATGACACACGAGCTCTTACAGGGTCTTTTACAGGGTCTGGGAGTGCCCCTAGGGCATCATTGAAAAAGGGCTCCACGAAAAAAGTGCCAAGCGGCCGCGACCGGTGTTCAATCGCCACAAACGAAAAGAAGTTTACATTTACTTTAAACGCTTCTAAAGCGATTGAATATGGATTGAAAAATTTTAAACCACTGTTGACGACATTCTCTCGTACTTTGATGACAGCGCGCCAGACGCCAATGGCGCCATCAAAAAACGCCAGCGCCATGGCGTCATAAAATGGCGCCAGTGCTATTCGCCTTCCCATCACTAGGGTTTTGAAGAGCATCGTATCGGAACAACAAAAATACAATTTCGGTATAAAATTAATGAATGAACTAGGCTACCCTAAAAAACGTGTCGGGCTAATTAAATCTCGTTCCTGAGGGTAGAAATGACTGCCTTAATTTGCTAGGTGGTACAAAATCGGGTTTAGTGTACGATGTCATTCAAATTAAAATTATTGTAGTAATTTTTATTATTTTGTTTGGCTGCGGCAAGGTTTAGGCGGGGTAGTCTGAAAAGGTAGATACATTTATAAGACATGTAATTTGAAAATTTGATAAGAATTGCGCATGGAAACACGTCGCTTAAAAAGATTTTAAATTGAAAATTTCAATCAATTTTTGGAATCTTCAGAATGCAATATAGTAAATACGCAGGTGCCCCCTGCAAGATTCGTTTTTCTCCCCGCGACAACTGCGCCTATGTACATTCTACTGGACATGGACAATACTCGAACTTTTTTACTCACTTTTATTTTTTCAGCGGCATTTTTGCGCGTCGAATTTGCGAGTAAACCGGTGAAGCAACCTGTTTTCTCAAAAATATCTAAGTCTAAACAAAAGTACCAGAGTCCAAGACTCCCAGTCATTTGGCAAAACACTTGAGATTTTTGTGCCACACTTCGGTGCAAAATGCAAAATTTGTGTTTGAAAAATGCCAGTGACCAATTTTCGAGTGGGCTATTTTGTACCACCGTAGAGGTGTACATAAATATGTAGATAGGTATTTATTTTTACCTATTTCATTTAATGTGTAAATATATGGACTGTGTTATGTTACTATGGGAAAGAAATTTTTTTTTATAAAATTTGTTATACCTAGTCTACATATGTTTACTGTCGCTCTACTAAGGTTTTTCAACAATGGAAGACTAAAGCATCCGAACAAACAAAATGGTGCACTTTCACCTTTTTCACAAAAGGCTGTTTGAAAAGTAATGTCCTCAGCACAGTTCCCGTTATCTCTGCCAAAAGCTTGAATGCCAATCGAACTTGGGTAGGATTATATTCTAGTTCAGTTAATAAACTTTTGAAAGAAATTCAGTTGACATACATCTTATGACATTTCACCTCACAAAATGTGTGCTCTTTGACTGCAACATGGTCATTTTAACAGTGGTAGTGTACATGCACATCTTTGAATCAAGATTAATACTTACTGTATTTTTTCTAATAGAAGGGCGCCCTTCTATTTTTTCACCAACTTTTCAAATTTTAAAGTTCTCTCAAGGTTTTTCAAAGTGTTACGTGATAGACAGTTCATAGAATGATGATAAATACATAGAGTTCATTTGACATTTGATGTTAAAAAGCACAAAATTAATGGACCAAAGCCACTAAATCACAAGGTCCACTGACTTTTTAAATATTCTTTCAATGCATTTGGAACAATTCCAGCACTTTCTGTACCTTCTATTGGAGACCGCCATTCTATTTATTTTGAGGCCCAAATTAAGTCGAAAAAGTGTACCTTCTATTGGCGACACGGTTCTATAGGAGACCTGCCCTTCTACTAGAAGAAATATGGTAATACCTCATTGAGCATTGTTTTCACACCCTGCATTCATTGAAGCTTTTACAGTGTTTTAAACTAATCAGAGCTCTTGGTACATATTGATTGTGTATTTACTTGGCATCCATGCCTTTACTTAGTCTTCACAGCTCATTAGTCATTACATAAATACTTTAAAGTATAAATACTTTTGTGTAATTTGCTGCAGTGCTCAGTTTTTGGGGCACTTTGATGCACACTATGATGCACAAACTGAAATAAGTGGCATCACTACATGAAACATTGCAGAGGTAATAAATATGAATGTGTTTGACAGTGTCAGCCTATTTCACTGATACTGGTGGTGTAGGTGAACTTATAGAATGAAACATCATAACAAATGTATGTCATGGCATGGTGGGTGGATATTACTTTTCGAGCGGACATAATGGAAGATTTATTAGCTGGGAAGCAAATATTTGCAATAATAATGAGTCTACGCACTTCACACATTGCCAAAATTCTTGCACTTTCTACTATGTACAATACAGTTTCAATGTTTCTATATGTGTTCGAAAAATGCTGTATTTGATATCAGAAAATCAGTGACTGGGGGAGCAATTTGCACAGTGTAATTTACATGTCTGTTCATTTTCAAGGACGCAAGAATATGATGGAATCTACACGATATGCATTTATTATGAGACAGATCAATTTCCAATGGAAGAAACAAATATTTACGTTGCTGGGAGAAAATCATCATGTAAATATCATGGAATATTTAATAAAAACAAAAACACAAGACCATGTTGAAACAGCAGCAGGAAGGGCATAAAAATATAAATGACACCAGAAAGATGTTCACATCAAACGATCGAGAATAGCTCAGGTTAACGACGGCATTGTTAAAATACCGATATTTTTGGAAAACGTAAAAATAAACGTAAATATGTTTAAACGCAAATACAAGGTTTGAGTATTGATAAAGAAGCAAAAGGTATTTTTTTAATACATTGGAAAGCTTAAACAGAACTTGTGTAAAGAAGACATGAACATAAAAATTTAATAATTTTCTGTTTTGATATGGTGCGACAGCACATTTGCACGCCCATTGAAACTAATAAAAAAGAAACTTAAGCAATACATATAAAAAAAACAACATATTAATGACAGAAACATATTAATGACAAAAACATATTAATGACATAAGTCTATTTTGAGCCAACTAAAGACAATGTTGCACACTAACTACAATTATATCTATGAAAAACATTACCGTGAAAAATAACTGCAACTGTTAACATCTGTGACTCAATTTTGAGTGGCTTATTGCAAAACTTGACTGATCTATATATGGCTGTACAATTTTGGACTAGTGAGACACAAATTCTTATGACTATACTTAGGTATACTTATTCCAATTCCAATGGGCAGATCTGGTGCCGGTTCCGCAAGTGGACAAGTTAAGAGTTAAAAGTTAAGAGTTGAGTAAAAAGACAAATGGCGAGTTAAGAGTAAAGTTAAAGTTTAAGAGAAAAGTGAAATTTAAGAGAAAAGTTAAAAGTTGAGTTAAAGGTTAAGAGTTGAGTTAAAGGTTAAAAGTTGAGTTAAGAGTTAAACGTTGAGTTAACAGTTGAGTTAAGAGTTGAGAGTTAAGAGACAAGTGGAAAATGATGGTAAAAAAATAAAAAAATGAAATTGGTATCGATACGGCTGTTCGCTGGCATGGTGCCAATGTTGTATGCACGTCATTTGAAAATAACGTATCCAAAAAAATTATCGCTAAAAAAAGAAAAAATCGCAGAACGTTGTTTCGAAATGGCCGTGCGGGGACAAAATATGATTGAAGATCAGCGTATCGCGCTTCTGCAACGAATGACCCATTTGTCTAATTAAATCAACTTTTAACTCATCTTTTAACCTTTAACTCAACTCTTAACTTTTAACTCAACTTTTGACTCAACTTTTAACCTTTAACTCAACTCTTAACTTTTAACTCAACTTTTGACTCAACTTTTAACCTTTAACTCAACTCTTAACTTTTAACTCAACTTTTGACTCAACTTTTAACCTTTAACTCAACTCATAACTTTTAACTCAACTTTTGACTCAACTTTTAACCTTTAACTCAACTCTTAACTTTTAACTCAACTTTTGACTCAACTTTTAACCTTTAACTCAACTCTTAACTTTTAACTCTTAACTTGTCTACTTGCGGAACTGGCCCCAGATTGTTTTATCATTTATTTGATAATACAAAACATATATTTTCAACTGTTTCTTCTGTGCATGAGTAAAATTATTGGAAAAATGCCCAAAAATTATAACTTTAAAACGTTTTTGTTTTCCATCGTTAGCACAGATAAAATGTATAAAATCTGGATGCGAGCGTTATCGCAGCATCGCATGAAACAGATGGCGGTACCTGATCAAGGGAAGCGTAAATTTGACAAAATTTCAGCCGCATAAAAAACATATGGTCAATTTACATTGGAATCACAGCAGAAAAACATGGTTGCATGATAAATTTCTGCAAGGGTAAAAATATCTGAGTACAGAGCGGTTTATAACACGACAAATTTGGGGTGTTTCGATGGCGGCCGCAAAGAGACACCAAAACACCACGAGATTCTTATCATAAAGGTCATTACTGCTATTTACAGCCCTGTCAACTTAATTTCACTGTCAAATATGTCGTCTGGGCGATGGGCTGAGCGATGTAAAAAAGAGTGTGGATAGATAGGTATGCATTTAGAAACTAAGAAAGTCAAAAATTTGTGTGTCCGAAAAACTGAAGTTCGCACCTCATGCACATGCGGAACTGCAAGGCGGCTATTTTCACAACAAGGTGAATTTCACATGTTATAATGTGGGGATAATGTTATCTTTGTGAAATCAATAGAGTAAATCTAGTTTTTTTAAATTTGTATAGGTATATTTTCATTAAAGTTAAGAATTTGATGCAAACTCCACTATAGTCTGTGCAAAATTCATGAAAATGACTGTTTGAGCACTTTAGTTACTTTTTATATGCATCACATAAGAGATGCTTGCTGTAAATTATTTGCAGTGCAAGTTGTACATGTTAAATGCTGTGTCAAGTGAAATTTTTTTACACAGTTTCAAATTTACAGTGAAACATTGCAGGAAATTTACTTCACTTCACAGGGCATTTTCAACATTCAACTGAACTTCTAACAGTTTACCTTGGTTTAGAAGTTGTCTGATGGTACAGTGTATTTCACCCATCTTGCCAATTTCACTCAAGTGGATAGGTGACAGGAAAAGTGTCAAGTGATATGCATTCAAGTGAAGTAATACGTGATAATATTTGTACTGACTAGTAAACTTATCATTTATCACTCACCTACCACCTATCACCTGTCTTGTCACTTGCGCAAAACACTCCAAAGATCATGGTTGTCAAAAACATCAATTTGTGATTGTCTATTTTTGACTAGCAGACAGTCAAGGCCATGCAGTATCTTTTTTTTTCCGACCAATCAAATTTCGCGCATATTTTCGTCCCTGCACTGATGTTCACACGTGTCCTGTGCGCTCGTAATTAACGCGATTTGCGCATTTTACAGGTAAAATTTTAGGGGTTTCAGCCGGAAACCGGGCGAGATTTCAAGGCCGCTCGATAAATTTTATCGCGATAATTTTGATTGTCAAGGTGAAGTTTCGATAGCGTCGCCTGACAAGAGTGAACTGGGTGCAAAGAATAAAATTGGTGAAAGTTGGAAGTCAATGCGAGGAAGTCGGTTATGAATTACGCGCGATTCATCAATGAAGTAAGCGCGGCTCGCCGGACGTCCGCCATACGAAAAATCAGTGAGCTACATTTTTTGTGGTTAATTTTTTATCTTTTGCTTGGTTTGGAACATTGCCAAGTCGGGTCTGAACCGTATTTATTCCGATCACGATTCCCATTCCCGTGTCTGTACGCGGATTTGGCCGTCACACACGATTTCTACACGGATATTAAAGTTTTTGATCAGACTTGGCACAGTCCCAATTTCCTTGATCGCGCAAATTTCAGCCGAATTGGTCTCTCGCGCTGGACCGGAGTTGATTTCGTTTGGCGCTGGCGCACCAAACTCAAAGTGCTTTCCATTTGAACGGCTGGCTTTCACAACGAAGTTGGTTTAGAGCCGATTTTTAGTAACCTTTTGCAGTTTCCCAATTTGGAGATAATCTTGCACAATTGATTTTGCATGGTTCGTGCCGTCGCTTGGGTATTCTTTCGGTTATATTGTCTGGGACATTTTCTCAGCCACGTGCTATGAGTAGAGTGGAGATAACTGTTGAGCGGATGAATAAATAAATACAATGCAACAAAATGTCTGTAAACCAAACCAAACGCATAAATCCCGCAAGAATCCCCAAATATGCAATTTGCACATCTCCAAAAAGCGGGTCGACACAACGCAATATTCCCACAACCATTTTCCACAAGTTTCACTACACCACCAACTAATTTTCCACA
Source organism: Sphaerolaimus hirsutus (assembly GCA_964036195.1). Taxonomy (NCBI): domain Eukaryota; kingdom Metazoa; phylum Nematoda; class Chromadorea; order Monhysterida; family Sphaerolaimidae; genus Sphaerolaimus; species Sphaerolaimus hirsutus. Next base: position 25,082,747 of record OZ038450.1, on the reverse strand, counting down.
GAGATGGCATCGATCTGCAACTGGAGGGTGCCGAAATGGATGCCGCGCTGCAGTATGGACCGAGCAGGGGGTGGGTCACTTTGCAGATGGGGGTACTTTGGCCCCACACAAACTAGCTGACATCGACACCAAATGTCAACTGGTTCCGAACCCAATTCGAAGTTTGCATTTGAACGTCGTTCGTTGGCTCGCCAGCAAGCTTTGAATTGGGGTCGGAACCGGTTGACATTTGATGTCCATGGCAACTAGTGTGTGTGGGGTCTTTGTGGCAACGGCCACAGTTTGTTAGGTGATGTTAAGCGAGTCGAAAAACACAAATTTCAGTCTGAGTCAAAGAAATGTCGTGACTTCTGATCCCGGTCTCGAAAAGTCCGTCTTTTTTGAACCCCAGTTAGTATAGGTTAATTTTCCAGCTATCCCCACTTACCAACCACCCAAACCCACAGACACCCCTCCCTTGTCTCCTGGTACCAATCCCAAACCCTGTAAAAAGCCCTGTAAAATGTCAAATGTCATGCAAAGTGTCAAAAGTCATCGAAAATGCCCTGCAAAATGGCAACCGAGTTGCTATTTCGCGTTGCATTTTCCATGACTTTTGACAATTTGCATGACATTTGACATTTGACAGGGCTTTTACAGGGTCCGGGAGTGCCCCCTGGCTGGAGCGATTGCAAAAGCACGTGCACTCGCCGCCCCTGATGAAATCGTCGGACAAGCCGAGCAGCACGTCGATGATGGTGACCACAGGCAGCCAGGACGGATTGGCCAAGATATTCGATATGTGTTTGAGTCGCGGCGACACTGTTGTCGTGGATAAGCCGAGCTATCCGGGCACTTTGGCTGCGGTTGGGTGGTTTTGTGGTGTTGATTTTGAGTTGGTGGTCCTCTGCTCTTGTGGGGGTAGTCTCGAACACTGTAAATTTGGAAGTAAAGTGTTAAATGTCATGTAAAATGTCCATTTTAATAAAAATAAAACATTTGATTGCTGAACTTGTGATATTTTGAATGACTTTTGACAAGTTTTTATGACATTTTACATAACATTTGACTATTATATGTTTTGACAATATTGGATCCTAGTCTAGTTTTCGTAACATTTTTCATGTTTCAAATACACATTTACTAAAGTATAATTTTTCAATGTTACGAAAAAATCATTTCGTAAACAAAAAAAACGTAAAAGAAACGTAACCAATATTTTTATTTATCTACCGAATTAAAAAACGCGTCATTTTTGACGTCTCTATGAACTTCCATTTATGTGCCCTCTAACATAACCCCATTTCAGCTGCGCGCTCTCCACGTACACCCCATGTCGATTCCAGTCGACCCGGACGGCATGAACGTGGACATTTTGGCGGACAAGTTGTCATCTGCGGATGCTGGCGCAGTGCCAAAACCGAAAGTTGTCTACGTGCAGTCGAGTTGCAGCAACCCAGCGGGGGTGGGACTCTCTTTGCATAGGCGCAAACAATTGATTGAGGTTCGGCACTGTCACTATTACCGGAAGTTTATAGTGGTCCCGATAAGTGATGGAAAAAATGTCGTTTTTTCCATCCCTTCTACAAATTTTTTCCCACGCTCCTAAATATAGTCGCGAGACAACAAATACAGGTAGACGAGACCAGCATTAGTACTTTATGATGTTATAGATAGCATTATAAGTGTTGATTTCCCCGAAAAAATCCATTTCTGATGACCCACTCCCAGTCCCGGTCCCTACAATTCCCAGTCCCGGTCCCGACATTCGAAAATTCCTTGTCCCGGTCCCGGTCCCGACATTGAAGAATTTCTGGTCCCGGTCCCGAAAACTGGTCCCGTTTGAACCCTACGTGACTTGAACGATCAAAAGCCGCTCACACCGTTCTATAACGTTCAATCCGATCAGTTCTGTGAGCATCTCACCAGTTTTTCAAACCTACCATCACTTATGCCGACTTTTTATTGGCAGCTGGCCAACCTGCACGACCTGCTCGTGATCGAGGACGACCCCTACTTCTACGTGTCTTTCGGTGGGGCGGCGCGGCTGCCCAGCTTGTTGTCGCTGGACACGCACGGCCGCGTCATCAGATTGGACTCGTTCTCAAAGATCTTGTCGTCTGGGTGGGTGTACTGTTGGGGTTGGGACAGTAATTTGTTGAAAATTTACAAGTTTTGCGGTATTTGGAAGATTTTGAAATGGTTTTTAATATCGACACCGGAATATCCTGATATCGGTTCGAATGTCTAGCATCTTTTCGACTTTGAATATCCGCCCAATAGCGAAAATTTTTGAAACAAATCGAAGATGAATCATTACGACCTCAATGACAAGCTTGTATTTACCTTTATATTTTGCATATAGATCAAAATTCACGGTGCTTGCTCTTTCGATTTTTTACGTCGCTTCTGTGTCACGTCACACACATTCTATTTCAGACTTCGCGTGGGTTTCGTCTCCGGGCCGGAAGCCCTGGTGCCACTCCCAGACCCTGTAATACGTCCTGTAAAATGTAAAATGTCGCGCAATGCGTCCGCATGCCCTGTAAAATCGCAGACTTGTTTGTCATTTTACACGGCATTTTACATAACTTTTGACACTTGACACTTTACATGACACTTGACATTTTACAGGGCACTTTACAGGGTCCGGGAGTGCCCGTGGTAAGTCGACTGGAGCTCCACCAGCAGGTGAGCACGATGCACTGCAGTTCCCTGTCCCAATTGCTGGTGGCCAAGCTGCTGAACAATTGGGGGCTCGATGGATTTTTGGAACATACTAAGAAGTTGGTTGGATCGGGTTTGACTTGACGACTGTTTCCATTTGGCAGGATGAAATGTTTCTTGTCAAGTGACAGGTCAAGTTGTGAGCGATAGGAAAAGTGACAACGATTTTTCGCCACTTTTCGTGACAATAATTTAGGCACTTAACAAAGTGCTGCTACGGCTCTTCGAGCCTTTTCCGTCTATCGATAAAATATAATACACTTTATTCTACTTTTATACGCACCGGTCCCGAAACTCCCCTGTTTATGCTTTTGCCATTGGCAACTTTCATTGGATCGTGATCCCGCGCAGAGTGGCTGAATTCTACAAACGCCAATGCGACCTAATGACTGCCGCCATAGATGAGCACTGCCAAGGTCAGTTCTCACTTATAAACTTAGGAAATTCCAACCGTCAACTGGGGTCAGTTCCGCAAGTGGAAGTGTGAAGTAAAATGGCAAATGCGAAGTGAATGGCAAAAGCGAAGTGAATTGAGAAGTAAAATGGCAAATTCGAAGTGAAATGGCAAAAGCGAAGTGAATTGAGATATAAAATGGCAGAAGCGGGGAGAAATACTTTTTTTAATTTTTTTGCTACGCTTTTGCCACTTTACTTGCCATTTTAGTTCGCTTTTGCCATTTTACTTCTCACTTCTAAATTGGCGAAACTGGCAACTGGTGTACGTAACGCTATTTATTGCACATGACACCTTCACGTAGCGAATTTTTTCATCGCATCAAAATCCACATAAATCAACGGGCGTGGGTCGGTGCACAAGTAAACCCGGTGCACAAGTAGCAAAAGTAGTATAAGGGCGCCATGGTGTGGCGTACTTTGGCGCCCTCAAATGGCGCCATTCCATCACCAATCATGTGTATAGTTGTTGTTTTTGGAGATGGGGGTCGAAGGGGTTCAAAATTATGGGGTTTTTCAAGCTTTAGAAGGAAAAAGGGAGAAAAATCGCTAGATACATATGGAGATAGCTGGATAGCTTTTGGGGGGTAACCCAACCCTCCATACTGAACACCTGCAATGCCCATGAAGACCCAGTGCTCAAGTGTGGGGGCCGTACCTAAGCACCGGGTCTACATTGGTACCGGACATTGTTACTTGTGCACCGGGTTTACTTGTGCACCGGTCCTGCGCCAAATCAACCCCCCCCCCCACAGGTCTCCTAACCTACAGCCGTCCATCTGGGGGTATGTTCATCTGGCTGCGCGCCGCCGACGACCGCATCGTCGACACGGCCGACATGATCAACGAGCGCGCCCTTGGCAACGACGTGCTGCTCGTGCCCGGCAACGTGTTCCAGTGGGACGAGAGTAAGCCGTCGGATTGTATGAGGGCCGCGTATTCGACTGCTACTGAGGAACAGATGCAGATGGTGTGTTGGGGGGGGGGTTGTTTGAGGTCATAAGGGTATTGTATGGAATTATCTGTTTCATGTTTAAGTTCGGAAACGTGGTTTTACATTCCCGAATAACCCTTGAAATGTCTTTTCGCCGTTTGAAAAAGGGAATCTAGCTTTTTATGAAGAAGAGTTTACTCATGTTATAGTAAACGATTAAAACCATTTTAATCAATTCCGCCGTAATTTTACTGGGTTTGCAAAATGGTAAATAAATATTTTTGTGACATCGCTTACTATCGCTTTTTATTTCATTCCATTCACACTGGGCGCATTTTGTGGCGTAAAAAAAGTACAGTCACGTTGCAATTTACCTTCCTCTGTCCATTTATTCACTTATACTCGGCGGACAGCACACCTAGTATGAAAACCTACCATAATTTAATGAATAAAATCTTGTGATAAATTTCGGAATTAATTATTCCATAGTAAAAACGAAATATTATGATGGAAAAATGTATAATTTTTGGTTCATTATTCAGATGGGTTATGGTAGGTTTTTATACAAAGTGTACTGTCCGCCGCGTATACTCATTACTCATTCACAACTGACTCATTACATAATTGCTTTGCTATTATCTGCGGCGTGCATTCATTCATCATGCGCTGCTAGTGCTCTGCTGATCGGTTAGTGGTGAAAAACTGGGTTTGAGAGGTGGTTCACCATGTTTAAATGTATTTGTGAATGGTCAGTGTGTAATTGTGGTTTTTTAATGCGGCTGCCCAGGTATATACAGAAATGATTGATAAGTTTTGGATACATTTTTAAATCGATAAATCCCTGGAACAATACTATCTATCGACATTTTGATGTTGAAATTTGACATGGCAATATTGGATACGAAAGGTGGTTCCAATTATAGGGCCGACCTGTAAAATGCCGCTTTTCTAAATTATTGCGCGGCTGTACCTGAAATAGAATTGTCGAAAGCATTATTTTAATTGCCTGGGACGTTTCCAGAAATTTATTTTTGGGTTTCTCACGGTATACGAAATAACCCTTCCCAAATTTTTACTCTTGATTTGTTAGGCGCAAATCTCAAATTGCTTCACATAGGATAGGTAGCTGGGTGATTTTCTGTGCGGGGTTGAAAGCCACAATTTTCATCTTAGGATAGATGTACAGATATGATGTAGCTGAGCATGGTCTGGGAAAATTGCCAGCTATAACATTTTTTATGGGGGGGGGGGGGGGTAACAGACATTGGTAACCCCTTACAGACGACTAAGACTAGAAACAATTTCAACCATTTATAGTGCCTATATTCCAGTTGGTTCCCTGTGAGCAATTTCGTCAAAACGAAACTATATTGAAAAGCTTCGCCACACTTTATGCACTCTTTTGGGCGCAACTGTGGTCAAAGTTTTCATTGAATTTGTATGCCGCTGACCTCTGGCTACTCGTGGCGTTTTAGAGTGTTTATACTGCCGCTACACGGTGGCCTATATTTGTGCGCGTTATTTTTTATTATTTGTGTAAATAGTGATACTGAGGAACTGAGGAAAAGTCACTGGCACTGAGGGAATTTTATTTTTCACCGCCAGTGTGATGACGGGAGTTGTTTGGTCATAATGTTTTTCATGTAGCATATGAAAAGTCCTTTGGCTGCCCACTTGACAATGAAATCAGTCATTGTCCGTTTCTTTAACACGGGGGGTTTTGTAGATTTGGACCCCCGCGGGGGTTCATATAGATAGCAAATCGCTAGATAGCTGAAACATTTCCGGGGGGGGGGGTTCGCGGGGGTTCAATATATAGGGTTTTCTGAGGTAAAGAAGGAAGAAAAGGGGGGAAAAATCGCTAAAAGTAGGTGAAAAATGGCTAAAAATAAGTATATAAGCACATATATAGCCAAAATAGGCGATAATGAACATGAACTAGCGATTTTGGAGGTTAAAAACTATAAAAAGGTACGAAAATTAGCGATTTTGAGCGAAAAATTTTCAAAAATCTGTCTAGATAGATAGATAGCTGGACGATTTGGGGGGGGGGGGGGTTTAGGGGATTGTAGCCAAAAAATTTGCCTCCGGGATAGATAGATAGATGAGCGGGCCTCCGGGATAGATAGATAGCTGGCGGATTTGGGGGGTAACCCCCCCCACCCCCCTACTGAACCCCTGCTTTAACAATGAATATTTTATTTTTTCTTCACATACTTAGCTTTATATTTATCGGTGAATTTGGTGCACAATTTCACATGTGACTTTATTCACCAAAATACTGTAAGATTCTCTGTATAGCCGATCAGCACAGTATGAATCTTATCCCGCGCCACAAATTCCAAAAATTCCATTTTCCGAACCACCCCTTATATCTGTTTCCTCGAATGGACATCGGCGCACCGCCGAACAGAGTTGCAGTGCACTCACTGCAGCAGTTACTTCCGTACTCTGCTGACGCGTTATTGTTCTTAAAAGCAGGAAGTCATTTATTTCATGATATGAGCTCTGGGGCCAGTCTCAGACCCTGTGAAATGTCAAGTGTAAAAAGTCATGTTAAATGTCCTGAAAAATGGCAGACTTGTTTTGCAATATTCCAGGGCTTTGACATTTTGCATGACACTTGACATTTCACAGGGCATGATACAGGATCTGGGAGTGCCCCCTGGGGCCAGTTCCGCAAGTGGACAAGTACTTCACTCTTGACTCTTCACTTTACTCTTGACTTTGTTCTTGACTTTTCACTGTACTCTTGAGTTTGCTACTTGTGGGACCAGCACCAGGGGGCAGTCCCAAAGTGTCAGTTGTGTATTCAAATTTTATATTTTGTGTATCTAAATCTTGTGTTTGTGTATCCAAATCTTATGTTTGTGTATCCAACTCTTATGTTTGTGTATCCAAATCTTATGTTCAACATACACAATGGACACTTTGGGACTGCCCCCAGGTGCTAATTCCACAATTGCCAAAGTTTAGAGTCAAGTTAAAAGTCAGAGAAAAGTAAAGAGTCTAAAGTATTTGTCAACTTGCGGGACTGGCCCCTGTTCTACAGTTGGCCGTGTATACGTGATTTTTGTGGAAAATTTGAGCTGTAGCGGCTGGATTGATACTGATTTGAGAAGCGTTTTTATGTAAATTTGTGGATTGATATAGATTGCGGCAGAAATTTTTCAAGTATATCACTTTCGTTTTGCATCATGGAGCCCTAGAATGTTTTGCATAGTGTACTATGTTGAATTGCCTTTGTGCACGGATGTAAATTTGTATTTTTGAGCTATGATGTGGTGGCATAAAAACTGGTGGCGGTGACTAAGTGCCAATAACCCGATTTTAGAAATCGGGTTACTTTTAAATTTTGAGGCCACTACCATACGGTGTAAAATGCTCTGTAAAATGTCAGCTGACCAGTAAAAATTGAAATAAAATAGACCATTTTACAGGGCACTGTACAAGACTTTTGACACTTTGCATGACATTCAACGTTTTACAGTGCATTTTACAGGGTCTTGGTGTTGCACCAGGTGTCGGAGAGGGAACCCTCGGCAAGGGAATGTCATGCGAAGTGTCAAAAGTAATGTAAAATGCCAAACTACGTAGAAAATTGCCATTTTCCATGGCATTTTACATGACTTTGACACTCTGCACGACATTTGACAGTTGACATTTTACAGGGTCTGGGATTTTACTGGGGGCTGATGTCAGGGTATTTACACGCGCCTTCAGTTTGGATCTGGCCCCAAAATTTTTACCGAGTTTGTGTGTGCCCCCCCCCCCCCGCCCCCGTTTTTGTCACACAAGCGTGTCGCTTAAACGTCAACTGCCATAATCCCAGGGGATTGACCGATCGGTTTGCTCTCGGTTTGGCGCGTAGCATATCGCGGAGCGTACTTATGCCGCGTGCTCATGCGTCGCAGTGTATTTTCGTCGCAGCGGCTATTAGTCTTTGAGGATTTTTGGCTTGGGGAATCATTGGATACATGTGATTTGCAATTTTTTGTCACACATACAATTTATTTGTATTCATGGATTTATTGAGTAAAAATTTTACTCAAAGATGGTATCTATGTAATTATATGTAACATATGTGTAAAAATATATATGTAAATTGTCATGGTACTGATATTTTAAGCAAAAATTATCAGCGCTGCGTGTAATTTCGGGGCATATGAAATGGAGACGTGCTGAATTCTGACAATCTGACAGTAAGTCATATTGGGACTGCGACGAAATGGCACGCGGCGGATCAGCCCGCGTCATACTACCCGGCGGCAAACTAAATCCACACCGACCGATCGCACTGTATGAAGTGTCGGTTTTGCCAGTTTGCATGTTTCTGCCGCGCGGCACTTGTTTTTGCGTGGGCAAATGGGCTATTGTGGTTAGAAAAATGTGATGGGACGCGCCATTGTGATGACCCATTCGGACTCATTGTACGATCTCAACCTTTTTGTAATTTTAAAAAATTTTGGAAGTTGGCTTTGTTGACATATTACCGAGTGACTGCTGTATTCCGGCACAGGGGGCCAATTCCGCACATTAAAGTACCAAGAAACACGCAAGTTACAAATTACCAAGTGCGAGTCATATTTTTTCAAATACCTGATAAGAAGCTACGTTGTCCTCTGTGAAGTAACATGCAATGCACTTTACCGGAAATCTGTAACTGAAATTAACCTGGAATTTGCCACTTGACATGTCATTTTTAAAATGTACGAGATCGGCCACCCGTGTCTATCAATTTTTTCAAAATTGTAGCTTTAACGCCAAGTTCCAAAAGTCTTCCCAGGGACGCGCGCGTTACTCTTTTCAGCACTGCACTACTAAACTGACTGAACGCGCGCCGCAACCGCAGCACTGTTTTAGCATGGCCCGGGGCCATTTGTCTCGCCCTTCGAACTTCACTGGCCGCGCGGCAAAGTTGCGCAGTGGAACTGCTGCCGATGATCAATCAAGCGCAGTTGATGGCGTCTGATTGCCGCCGCGCCGCGGCGCATCATGCCCCCGGCCTCGAATGTACCCACGCGTTGCGCTGCGGCTAGGGGATCGAACGGGATTCCGATCCCGATTCTCGAATCTCAACATCGAATCGCGATCCCGATCGCACCGGGTCCCGAAAATTTCCAAAGCCCAATCCCGCTCACTGAAAAAATATAATTCCGGGCCCGATCCCGGAAACATTTCCCAGCTTGCCATCTTTCCACTAATAAACCTTTAACCTTTAACCAACAAAAACCTTGTAATTAGAACTTTGTTTCTAAAATCCCGACCTCGATACCGAAAAATGCCAATCCGGTCCCGATCCCGAAACCCCAATCGTGGTCCCTATACCGAACACGAAATCTAAAAAAAAACAATCCCGATCCTGGTCCCGAAATCTCAAAAAACAATCACGATCCCGAGAGCCCAATCCCGACAACCCAAAAACCAATCCCGATCGCGACAAGTCGATCCCGTTTGAACCCTAGCTGCAACTGCACAAAAGACAGCGCTGCGCTGCACGTTGTACATGCAGTGGAATGTATTGCATGCGTACATAGTTGGGTAGTGAATATTTACATGCGGCCATTAGTGACTTTGGTTGGCCAGTCGTCCATCTAACTATGTTGACTAAGTGCACTGGTTTTATTAGCTCGGCTAATGCGAGGCCCCCGCATGCCTTGGGGAGTGTGCCGCAAGACATCTTCATTTATGATGGGTCAGTGCCGGGAAATATCTGAAGCAGGGGTATCTTGAATTTTGACCCTCCGAGTCGTTGGATAGATAGCTGAGCGGCCTTCGGGATAGATAGATTGCTGAAAACATTTTGGGGGGGGGGGGTGTGGTGGTTCGATATAATGGCTATTTCAGGGTGTAGAAGGAAGAAAAGGGAGAAAAATCGCCAAAAGTAGGTGTAGAATAGCTCAAAATGGGTATACAAAAGCATATAGTACTAAAATTGCTGAAAATACGTAAATAGGAACAACAACTAGTATTTTGGAGGTGAAAATGTATAAAAAGGTATGAAAAATAGCGATTTTGAGCGAAAATTTGGGTATAGTTTATCAAAGAGTGCTCCAGATAGGCAGATAGCTGAGCGATTTGGGGGGGGGGGGTTAGGGGTAGTAGCCCAAAATTTTGCCTCCGGGATAGATAGATAGCTGAGCAGCCTCCGGGATAGATAGATAGCTGGGCGGTTTGGGGGCGGGTAACCCCCCCCCCCCCACCCCCCATTCGAGACCCCTGATCTGAAGAATGCAAACCAACTAGTCAGAAACCTTACATGGATATCAGCAGATGAGTCACATGTTTCGAACCCATACGCTACAATTGGCACATCTCATGGTAAATAAATTTACATTGATGCTAAGGTAAAACCCATCACACACCATCTGATCTGTTAAACTGACCATGTGACACTAAGAAAGTTTTTGACCAGTCTGTAAAAATACGAATACTTCCGCAATCTGCACATTATGCCCCTGTTTAGCAGAAATTATGAAGACAAAACAAAATCCCACAGAACATCGGTTATGAAGATGTCTTAAGTACAGAAACCAGATGTCTCCAACTAGATGTCTACAGGGTTTCTTTCTGCTATTTCGTGCGAATCCAACAGCAGCTGATGGCATGCGCTTGCGTGCCACGCTGACATTTTGATGTTTGCGTTATTGTGCTTCACTGTGTGTTGCCCATTTTTAAGCCAATTTAATAGCCTGTGAGTAGTGAGTGCCTAGCATAAACAGCACACAAAATACACCCTTTTTTGAGAAATGGAACACACAAACCCATTTATAAAATTTTTTAAAATAATTTTTACAAATATTACACAAAAGTGTTACACACAAATATTACACACAAATATTACAACATTATTACACGCGGCGTTACAATAAAATCATGTTACAGCGAAACCAACCTACCTTATTGTAACTAAAATTATTACACTCGTGCATGTTACAGCGAAACACCTTATTACACTCGCGCACGTTACAGCGAAACATTGTTGCTGTAAAATTATTACAGCAAACAGCGGCATAGTATAAAATGGGACCTTTTTGATATGATCACAATAAAATTATGGAAGACACGCAAAGCTCGTCGATAGCCCGCAGCAGCCAGGAGAACAAATACCACCAGACAACCTGTCATCAGATGAGGAAGAGTTTGATGAAAACAAAACCAACAACGAGGAAGCCGACGACATCACACTCAAAATTTGAAATTCACCCCCAGCAAATTTTCTTATGAAGGCATTTTGAGGTAAGGTTTTTTACACAATTTGAAACCTTTAACCCTCCTCTATAAATCATTGTAAACCAGCAGTTCAAGTATCTAATAAAAAAAAAAGTTGTAAAAAGTGATGTTTTTGTCACCCACTTGGGGAAGGGGTTCATGTGGTGGCCAGTTTTAGAGGATATTTCATGCTTATTTCACATTGTCAACCACATTAGTGTGTTAAAACAACACAAAAGTGTCCATTTTTTGAAATTCAATTGGATAGTGGACTTGTGTGGGACAGTAACATTTTAATAAATTTTAAACTTTGCACCCCACACTGTGGTGAGTTGCCAAAAACCGCCTCGCCAGTGTATAGTAGGGGAGGGGTGTTGGTGACACATCCCCAAAAATTAGATCTATACCCCTCCCACAGCTGGAGATATGGGTCCCGCAGTGTAAGAAATCAACTGGGAGCCGGACCTGTGAGGGGCAGTGAAAACGCTGCAAACTTTTTTCACATATATGGCGAACCCTCTATAGTGAGTCGCCGCTGCCCCATTTATTCATGTGGGGTAGTGGAGGGTTGCGCCTATATACCACCCAAGTTTTAGTTTTCCACCCCTCCCACAACCGGAGATATGGCCTGCGAAGTGAAAAAAAAAAATAGGCGGCCGGACTTGATCGGGAAGGTGTTTACTACTTAAGGTATTCATTTGTAATTACATATCCGCGAAATTCTTCAAAAACAATTATTTATCTTATTAAAAATATACAAAGAAAACCCGAAGTAAATATTAACCCCAAAAATATGAATACCGTAGCAATTATCCAGGACAGTTGTTCAGAAACACTTTTAACCACCCAGCAGAATACCAGGGCCTTTGGACCTATTGTCTAATTGGTGTGCTCTACACTCGTTCGCATGGTAGATGAGTGAGCGTGCTTTAAATAGCATGTTAAGTTTTAAGAAAAATAAAAATAAAATAAAAATAAAATTTTAATAAAAATAAAATGAAAATAGAATAAAATTTTAATAAAAATGAAAAAAAAGTTTAGTAAAAATAATTTTACTTAAATTAATACTGGTGAAATAAAAAATAAAAATAAAATAAAAATAAAATTTTAAAAAAAAATTAATATTTTAATAAAAGTTTAGTAAAAAGAATTTTACTTAAATCAATCCTGGTCATGAAAAAAAAAACAGTGAAAAAAACAATAAAATAAAAATAAAATTTTAATAAAATCACACCATTTGCAATACAAATACGCGTGCGCGGTGTGGTGGAAATGCGTGTGCGCGTGTAACTGCATGTATTTATCTATACATGATTGTATATTTTTCGGTGCCTGCATGATCAGCACCATGGTAGATGAGTGAGCGTGCTTTAAATAGCATGTTAAGTTTTTAAGAAAAATTGAAGAATAAAATAAAGTGTAAAATTGAAGAATAAAATAAAAAATAAAATAAAAATAAAAATGAAATAAAAGTTTAGTAAAATATGTCTAATTGGTGTGCTCTACACTCGTTCGCATGGTAGATGAGTGAGCGCGCTTTAAATAGCATGTTAAGTTTTAAGAAAAATAAAAATAAAATAAAATTTTAATAAAAATAAAATGAAAATAGAATAAAATTTTAATAAAAATGAAAAAAAAGTTTAGTAAAAATAATTTTACTTAAATTAATACTGGTGAAATAAAAAATAAAAATAAAATAAAAATAAAATTTTAATAAAAAAATTAATAAAAGTTTAGTAAAAAGAATTTTACTTAAATCAATCCTGGTCATGAAAAAAAAAACAGTGAAAAAAACAATAAAATAAAAATAAAATTTTAATAAAATCACACCATTTGCAATACAAATACGCGTGCGCGGTGTGGTGGAAATGCGTGTGCGCGTGTAACTGCATGTATTTATCTATACATGATTGTATATTTTTCGGTGCCTGCATGATCAGCACCATGGTAGATGAGTGAGCGTGCTTTAAATAGCATGTTAAGTTTTTAAGAAAAATTGAAGAATAAAATAAAGTGTAAAATTGAAGAATAAAATAAAAAATAAAATAAAAATAAAAATGTTGAAGAATAAAATAAAAATAATTTTACTTAAATTAATACTGGTCGGTCACAAAATATAATAAAAAAAATAAAAATAAAATTAAAATAAAATGTTGAAGAATAAAATAAAAATAATTTTACTTAAATTAATACTGGTCACAAAATATAATAAAAAATAAAAATAAAATTAAAATAAAATGTTGAAGAATAAAATAAAAATAGAATAAAATTTTAATAAAAATGTTGAAGAATAAAGTATAAAGAATTTTACTTAAATCAATCCTGGTCACAAAATAAAATAAAAAAAATCAAATAAAAATAAAATTTTTGTAAAACACATACAAACCCATATCACAGTATGTTTCCCTACACAGGCCGCAGCACCCATATCAGTTTGTCTCCCTACATGTACCCGCGAGTGCAGATCACATGTCGCGTTTGCAATACACATACGCGTTCCCGGTGGGTGTGGTGTGGTGTGGTGGACATGCGTGTGCGCGTGTAACTACATGTATATTTTCTGTGCCTGCATGTTCACCACCACGGTACATGTGTGAGCGCGCTCTAAATAGTATGTAAATTTTTTAATTTGAAATAATTCAAATTGTTGTTTCCATTAGTTGTGTTTTATTAAGTTGATAAAAATCTCGTTATGCATATAGTGATATGTGAGACATTCAGTTAATTGATGGCAACAATTTTTTGTTTATACCTGTTAAATAGTATGTGACAAATTAACAAATATACATCTATTTACAAATAAAAAAATAATAAAATATGTAAAATAAATTGTATAGACATGTTTGACTAATTAGTGATACTAAAATTATCTATAATGGTACCCTGACAAACCCCATGTAGTAAATATGTAGTTAATCTGCTGAATAAAATTGCTATTATGTAAACACACTGAAAAAACTCTTCACTGTTGCCAAATAAAACATGAAATAGAATGTTAAATGTTAGTTAAAATGAAATGAAATTTGAAATTCATACAAAAAATTTTCCACAGAAACAGAAAATTTAATAACATTCAGGAAACTAAAAAATACATTCCAAGTGCCCCTTGAATTAAACTAGCTCAGAAAAACCACCTAGGTCTGAGTGACTTGCCGAAACAATAACATCCCCTAACAACAATCTAGAATGACATGCATTTCCACCACACCGGGTACGCGTATGTGTATTGCAAACGCGACATGTGATCTGCACTCATGGGCATGTGTAGGGAGACAAACTGTGATATGGGCGCTGCAGCATGTGTAGGGAGACATACTGTGATATGGGCTGTATGTTAAATGATATCTACCCCTCTGAAACGCGTAGAGTTTCCGGCACGTTTATTCTACCAAATCGGAGTCGCTTTAAGCATGTGTCACTAAAGTGTTTACACATGGAAACACCCCCAGAAATGTGTCAATCAGTTTGTATGTAATTGCACACACTAGTTGACTAACGGAATTAGTATAATCGGGAGCTTATAATTAGTTTGCTATGTATTTGAGTTTGCCGCAGCTGTGAATTGTTTAAATGTTTGCCACCAATGGTAGTTGACAGAGACCTGATTCTAGTAAACTCAAATTCATTTGAAGCCAATATATGAGTTTTTAAATCTACGTTTAATGGCAGTAAACTACTGTACACAGCTCCAAAATACCTCCTCACCTGATTTAATAATTAAAATCATATTGCGTGCAACTTCCCTTTTTTATACACACACAGTGAAATATACTTTAACACATGCCGCGCCGCGTAGTAATTTTTTTATTTTATTACAGCGCAATATCGAACGCGTAGTAATTTTTTTATGATGTCACAGCCAGCGTAACGTTTTGTGTAATGCGGCGGCGTGTGGTGTAAAATTGTTACACTAATACAGCGCGGTGTAGTGAGGACAGCTTTTCTTTTGGTGGTAAGGTTTCCCAGCATAATGTCATGGCAGAATTTTCATCGGAGGAGGACGAAATTGATGAAAATCGAGCATGCAAGGTATTCAGAACAATGATTATGTTGTTCACATTTGGTGTTGTTTGAATTGATGCACCGATAACTGGGACTCGTGTTTCACTACCTACTGAAAATGTTCAAATGAATGTGGAAAAAATAGTACAGCGCTCTTCTATCTCAAGATCTGTAAAAAATGCTCTGATTCATCATTCTCCAATCCCAAAAATGGGTTTGTTTTGAATATCCACCACCGCAGCGGTGCATGCATGGTACCCCAAAAAAAACTTTCACATGGCCAAAAATAAAAATTCAGTCAAACATCAAGTGTCTAGTATTTACACATGCATGGCATGAGGGATGTTTTCCAATGCAACAGCTATTTCAAAATTTATCAAAAAATATTTTGAAAAATCTTCACACATCACTATTTACTCAAATATCAAGTTTTGTTACCACCAAACCATTTTTTTCTCAGAGCTATTTACATTGTGCTACACCATGCAGACCTAGCGTGGTGTTCAAAGTAAATCTGAAATGTGTTTTGCCCGGTTTTGGCTCATTGCAAGTGTTGCAGTGGTAATGTAACTGGTTTAGGGGAGTCAGGGAAAAATATTATGTAAGTCAAAATGGTGACTTTCTCATGCAATTGTGGTGATGGTCGATACATCATGTCACTATGCACATCTGCCCCAGTGAAAGTTTGCAAAGTGTGGTCGGATTTATTAGCACTTTTTTGGTGTGGGAAAGTGCAAAAAAAAATGTATCACCCTCAAGTAGTTAGTTTACAGACCAAACATTGTGGTGAACTCAAATGAGTTCAAAACAGATTTATAAGCCTCCCGCAAATTTCAGTGGTGTACTGTTTGCACTGCACCTTTGATTAAAAATAATGATTAAAAATTGCTCAAATGGTCCTACACACACTAGTTTTCAGCATGACTTCATGCAAAAACTGAAAAAAAATTTCAAATGCAATTAAATGAACATGATTGAATGATTTGATTTTATTTCAATTAGAAATTAATCCAATGAAAGTAAAAATTTGAAAATGGCATGAAAACTAAAACACATATAGCATACAAAGAGTAGACTGAATGCTGCCATATCACCATTTCAGTTTTTGCAGCATAAAGTCATGCTCAAAACTAGTGTGTGTAGGACCATTTGAGCAATTTTTAATCATTATTTTTATTCAAAGGTACAGTGCAGACAGTACACCAGGCACTTTCCCACACCAAAAAAGTGCTAATAAATCCAACCACACTTTGCAAACTTTCACTGGGGCAGATGTGCATAGTGACATGATGTATCGACCATCACCACAATTGCATGAGAAAGTCACCATTTTGACTTACATAATATTTTTCCCTGACTCCCCTCAACTATTTACATTACCACTGCAACACTTGCAATGAGCCAAAACCGGGCAAAACACATTTCAGATTTACTTTGAACACCACGCTGGGTCTGCACGGTGTAGCACAATGTAAATAGCTCTGAGAAAAAATGGTTTGGTGGTAACAAAACTTGATATTTGAGTAAATAGTGATGTGTGAAGATTTTTCAAAATATTTTTTGATAAATTTTGAAATAGCTGTTGCATTGGAAAACATCCCTCATGCCATGCATGTGTAAATACTAGACACTTGATGTTTGACTGAATTTTTATTTTTGGCCATGTGAAAGTTTTTTTTGGGGTACCATGCATGTACCGCTGTGGTGGTGGATATTCAAAACAAACCCATTTTTGGGATTGGAGAATGATGAATCAGAGCATTTTTTACAGATCTTGAGATAGAAGAGCGCTGTACTATTTTTTCCACATTCATTTGAACATTTTCAGTAGGTAGTGAAACACGAGGCCCAGTTATCGGTGCATCAATTCAAACAACACCAAATGTGAACAACATAATCATTGTTCTGAACACCTTGCATGCTCGATTTTCATCAAATTTGTCCTCCTCCTCCGATGAAAATTCTGCCATGGCATTATGCTGCGAAACCTTACCAAAAGAAAAGCTGTCCTCACTACACCACACGCTGTATTAGTGTAACAATTTTACACCACCACGCCGCCGCATTACACAAAACGTTACGCTGGCTGTGACATCATAAAGAAATTACTACGCGTTTGATATTGCACTGTAATAATATAATGAAAAAAAAAAAAAAAAAAAAAAAAAAAAAACACATTGTAAAAATTACTATGCGCGGCATGTGTTAAAGTATATTTCACTGTGTGTGTATAAAAAAAAGGGAAGTTGCGCGCAATATGATTTTAATTATTTGATCAGGTCTGGAGATGTTGTTACACTGAAAAATGCTGCCGCAAAATTATTACACTACAAAATGTCAATGCGCCATATAAAGTACCCAGGCACAACAAAATGGCATCACAAATGGTTTCCAACAGCACCTGTAAAATGTCCCCCTGTAAAATGTCAACAAATGTCCTGCAAAATGGAGGCGGCCGCCAAAAACAGTATTTTTCTTTTGTTTTTTTTGTAAAAAATGTAAAAAATGTAAAAAATGTAAAAAAAGGGGGGGAATTTCCTATTTTTTACCCTAAAACCTATTTTTTACTAATTTTTACTATTTTTTACTCCTATTTTTTACTAATTTTTTGCTATCAGCCTCCGAGGAGGAGGCTGACAGCAAAAAACACCTTTTCTTCCCCTCGCAGGCGCCTGCGCAAATTCGGGGTACACTTCCAAACAAGCGCCCGGTGATTGCAGCAGCAGCACACGCGGCGGTGATTTTGTCAGTCATAAAATTAGCAGCAGCAGGCTATTAATTGAATTTGTATCAAAATTAATGCTAGGCTATCAATGCATCCGTGTAACTGTTTTCCGACCATGTACCTACCTACACCTTTCCGCCTCTGTTTCCGTGAAGGGCTGCGCATTGATACCCTTTTCCAAAGGTGATTTCCCTGATGATATTTCATGTTGTTATCAAATGTGCTGGAGGTCTTGGCGGATATAAATGCACTGAAAATGAAGATAAAAAAAACAAAGCTCCATGATGTGAGCATCTCGATATAATGCACATGGTGGATAAATGCCAAAAAAGTGTAAAATGCCTAAAAGTGAAATGATGCACCAATTACAGTTTAAATGGTGGGATTGTGGGAATCAGAATAGGTTTCGGAATAACATTTGACGGAATGGGGGGATCGGGATTGAGTTTCGGGATATTTTGGGGTCGGAATCGGGATTTTGGGATGGGGTTTTGGGATATTTCAGTGATCATCAGAATCGGGATTTCAGCAGCAGCAGCAGCAGCAGCAGTTTTCAGCAACTACTGATCCCGTTTGAACTGTAATTGATGCTGCAAAAAATAGCACACTGGAATGAATCACTAGTACCAGCCAGGGTTCACATGATTTTTCACTACGTGCATGCGTGCACCTCTTCATCTGAACCCTGGGGCACCCTGGGGCATACTACAATGAAATGGTGCAGCAATTAGACTTCATACAAAATTTGGGATCGGAATTGGGAATCGGGTTTTTTTTTGAGGAGTTTTTTCGGGTCTAATTGCTGTTGCTGCAAAAAAAATATAGCACACTGGAATGGATCACTAGTGCCAGGGTTCACATGATTTTTCATACTACTACTACTATTACTATTACTACATCTCTTGGAAAAAAGCACCCTTCATGTGAACCCTGGTATGTGCCTTTAAGAACAAGTTCAAAGGCACAAAAAACATGGCAAATTGGGTAAATTTGGATGTCAACTAAATTCGTGTCAACTAAATGGGTAAATGCGGCTACACGCGATGGATGTCAACTAGTGTCAACTAATGCATGACACCTTACAATAGCGCACTGAAATGAATCACTGGTATGGGGAGGAAAAACTGGTACACAACGCAACTGCAAATCACATAAGTGTTACAGACAAAAATTCATAGAGTTACAAAGATTTGATGTTAAAATATCAGAAAAAAATAGAGTTACGCTACAAAGATTTGATGTTAAAATATCAGAAAAAATAATGAACTTGAGCTACTAAATCACACACTGATGTTTATTTGTTGTCTGGTTCAATTCTAGCACTTTGCTTTTTTTTGCGGTGGCGGTCCCTATTCAAAAAAAGTGTACCTTCTATTAGAAGGAATATGGTATTTGTGATTTGCAGTTGTGCCCACCACAAAATCGAAGGCACCACGCGACCTACAAAGAAAAAACGCCGCCCCTATGGCAAACCGCGCCAGATGGCGCACACACAAAAAAACTATGCATAGTGCAGCGCACTATTCCGCATGTAAACCCATTCCGCATGTTAACCCGGAAACAGCTATTATACATCCAAATGATGAAAATAGGAGCTAATAAAACACATGACCTAGTTATTTTGAAGAAGACGGCGGTCGTGAAAATTTTGAGAGTAAAATTTTGAGGGTAAAATTTTACTCTCCAGATAGCCAGGCAATTTGGGTGATCGGGGTAGATAGATAGCTGGGCAGTTTTGTGTACAGACATCCTTTCTTTCCCTGCAGGTATAATATGTCTATAATGGGGGGGTCTACATGCAAAATGGGTTTACATGCAGAATGGACCCCTGCGCGCAGTACCGGCATACAGTACACGCGATGGATGTCAACTGAATTTTTGTCAACCTGTGACCTATTAAATGGAATATGACACCTTACAATAGTGTACTGAAATGAATCATTGGTATGGGGGGGGGAAAAACTGGTGCACAACGCAACTGCAAATCACATATCTTTTGACACATACAAGTGAGTGTTACAGACAAAAATTCATAGACTGACGCTACAAAGATTTGATGTTAAAATATCAGAAAAAATAATGAAATTGAGCTACTAAATCACACACTGATGTTTATTTGTCGTCTGGTTCAATTCTAGCACTTTACCTTTTTTGCGGTGGCGGTCCCTATTCAAAAAAGTGTACCTTCTATTAGAAGGAATATGGTATTTGTGATTTGCAGTTGCGTTGTGCCCACAAAATGGAAGGCACCACGTGACCTACAAAGAAAAGTCGCACCAGATGGCGCACACACAAAAAACTACGCACACATTCCGCATGTAAACCCATTCCGCATGTTGACCCGGAAACAGCTATTATACATCCAAATGATGAAAATAGGAGGTAATAAAACACATGACCTAGTTATTTTGAAGGTTTTGAGAGTAAAATTTTGAGAGTAAAATTTTTAGGGTAAAATTTTACTCTCCAGATAGCCAGGCAATTTGTGTGTTTGGGGTAGATAGATAGCTGGGCGGTTTGGTGTACAGACATTTTTTCTTTCCCTGCAGGTATAATATGTCTATAATGGGGGGTCTACATGCAAAATGGGTTTACATGCAGAATGGACCCCTGTGCGCAGTACCGGCAAAAATAAAAGGCACCCTATGGCACACGCAAACTGCGCCCGCTGGCGCGCGCACAAAAAAAAACTACATACAGCGCCCATAGGTGGCAAAAAAAAGGTCACACCTCCTGCTGCCAGCCACCTTTGAAAAACGCCGCCGCCGAAAAACGCCGCCGCCAAAAAAACGCCGCCGCCAAAAAAACGCCGCCGCCAAAAACGCCCGCCGCCAAAAACGCCCGCCGCCAAAAACGCCCGCCGCCAACAACGCAACCGCCACTCAGACCGCTGCTGCGACAGGGTACTTGTTGTGGTGGTTGTTTGGAAATGATTTTAATATCTTTTAAACTGAACCCACTGGATCCAAACTCAGCCTCAGCGCCCGCCTCTGCGCCGCGCACGACCCTAGCGGGGCGGCTGCAGCTGGCATACACATCGGAGATGGTGTGGTGCGATGTGGCGGTGTCCATCGTGCGATCGGGGCTGAACCGCATCATGTCGGATGGGTCGGGCACATACCCGCGCCTGCCGCGGATGGCGCCGGCGCCCAAATCGCACATCTCGTAGAGTTTCTCTGTTTAGTGGGGTGGGAAAGTTTGGAGAGTTTTGAAAAATTTTGCTGACATTTTCACATTTTTTGCACACATTTTTGCAGGGTTTTGGAGGGTTTTTTGGAAAAATTATAGATGATTTTGAAAGATTTTGGGAAGGTTTTGATGGGAGGTTTTATGAAAATTCGTCCGCTAATTTGTCCGAGGGAACACCCGATAACACCCCTCACATCTACGCGGGCGTGCAAATCGCCGTCAATGCTGTTCCTGGCATCAGGCCGGGGGGTTGAAGATGCTCCCCCCAACATACCGAAATCTGACGCTCATTTCACAAAAATTTTTTCGAGAGGAATGTGTCACGCATTTTGGCTTTTTACAGTACTACTTTAAATCCAACATCTATGCTACATACCTTACAAATAGCCACAAATACGTGACACATTCCTCTCGAAAAATTTTTGTGAATAAAGCACCTGCCAGGGCCCTGTCGCGCGGCGGGATGACGGGTAGGGGCGGCCTAGCCGGGGGGTCCTGAGCCTGGGGGTCCTGAGCCGGGGTGTTCTGGGGCAGTCCCAAACACTGCAATTAAAGTGTCAAATGTCATGTAAAATGTTGTTGTTGTTGTTGTTGTTGTTGTTGATCGAAAAAAGAATAGATTTAAACTCTTTGGATGACACTTCAAATGACATTTTACATGACATTTGACACTTTAATTGCAGTGTTTGGGATTGTCACCTGAGCGCTGCTGGTGCCCTGAGTTGGTACGCCGGGCGTGCGGCGAGTCAGCTTGCCCCCCGTGAAATACTGAAATGTTTGTTGTTGTTGTGAAAGAGTACAGATAAAGAAGAATTTTACATTTTTTGAATTCAAGAATGATTAAAAATTTTTATAACCACTATGTCTGTCAACTCACATCAAAAATCCACTTGATGGCAGCCACGAAAATGATCATGGCCAAATTTGTGCCGGCCATATAGGCATTATCCTCCATTTTGTAATACCAGTCATTCATATATGACTCGATGCGCCTGTTGCTGACCATGAGGCGGCGCGCATCTTTGATGAGCCGATCGGATTTGGCCATCAAGCGCTCCAACTGCGTTTATGTAAAAGTGGTGGTGTGCTTTGGTTGAAGACTAGGGATGGTTGTCATTTTTTTAAATACATTTTTTTAAATACTGAATTTTTAATCCTACCCGCCATGCGTCCTTTGCATGGTTGAACACACCTGATGTGCCGTGATGTGCCTGCTATTCTGATGTTTGCCTAGCAGCAAGTGTCACTACTACTACTAATTGTGATAGGTTGTTAGGGGGGTTTTGCTACTTGAACTTGCTGCTAGGCAAACATCAGAATAGCAGGCACATCACGGCACATCAGGTGTGTTCAACCATGCAAAGGACGCATGGCGGGTAGGATAAAAAATTTGATAAAATATTTGTTAAATATTTATTTATTAACGATAAAATATTTGTTAAATATTTATTTATTAAACCATTGAGTCAACAGTAAAAAGTTTTTTAGAAATTGTTTAAAATATTTATTCAACCATTGGGTCAACAGTAAAAAGTTTTTTAGAAATTGTTTAAAATATTTATTCAACCATTGGGATGGTCAACAGTAAAAAGTTTTTTTGTTTTAAAAAAATATTTATTTTTTAAACCATTGAGTCAACAGTAAAAAAGTTTTTAAAAATTTTTTTAAATATTTATTACAAATTTTGTATTTTTTAAATCAAGGATTTGAAAAAACTGCTGTTCAACCAACCACCCCTATACATTGTATTAGTTGTGTTATTAGTACCTATGAGTACCTCGTCCATCACCTCCTCATGAAGAATAACACCCCCATCAGCGGGAGTGCCGTACTCCTCCAAAATGGATTTAGCACTTTGCACAACAGATGCAAAGTGGGGGGTTGCCGGGGGGTTCACAGCGGTCGTCGTGCTAAAACACCGAACACCAAACTCAAAATTTGTTATTCAATGTCAGGTTGAAAAAATCAACACTGATCAACTCACACTTTTGTGGATGGTGCAAAATCACGACAAAGGTTCCTAAAATAGCTCGGATCGTCCAAAACCGTGCGCACAGCTTTGTAAAATTCTTTGATACTGACCGGGGTTGTGCTCTCAATTGTAGTCAAAAACGGGGTAACTGTGCCGTTGGGTGGAGAGGGAGGAATCTACATATAGATAGCTGAAGTATAGCATTTGTCATTATATTACCAACCAACCAACATTCAAAACATACCCAAATAATCCGTGGAGTGCAAGGGGGTGGGGTAGAGCAGGTTGGGTGGGGTGGGCAGGGGCACTTGCTAGCGCACATTTTGCATTCACACGACATGGATTTGATTCTACACCAACTTTCGTCACCTTTCGGTGACCGCACCATCCATACGGGTTTGTTGATCGGTGTCGTGAAATCAGTAGTACTGGCACCAGTGGTTACTGACATGGTAGTAGTAGTAGTTGTGTCAGTAGGGGGGTGTAAGCTTGTCAACTTACCACTCAGAGCGGGTGGCTGTATGCCATTAAAATAAGTTTTTATCGCCGGGAGATAAACTTTCATTCATATGCATACATGCAAAAAAAAAAGTGCAGAATGCAGAAAAAAATGCAAAATTTTTTACTGTGTAGCTAGCTATGAATAACAGGTGCTGCTGTTTTGCCTACCCTTTGCATATACACTTATGAATATTTATAATCACCCATAAAAATACCCACCATCTGAGTGGTGCGCACAAAATCTGCGGTGGGGCCGCTGTCAATCGTCGTGTCCGCGATCGAACCCTGAGTTTACATATCTTTTTTTGCACTTTTAGGAATCACACATTTTTCATAAAATTTTTTCATAAAAATTGGTACCCACCTTGACTAGACACTTGTAAGTCAGCAGGTATGGAAACTTTTTCTTGACAGGCTCGCAAAGTTTCCTGTCATCAGTCGAGATGACGAGGTGGCGAATCTTGATGGCCATACCGTAGCTGCAGAGAGGTGTCATTTTTTAGTCGGTTAGATTTTTGAAAAAGAACATTCCATCCCCAGAAAACTGAAATCCCAAAATACTAATACCAAAAATCTCAACACTGATCCCATGAACCCGACCCCAATCTCATTCCGATCCCGTAAACGTGATCCTGATTGATTCCCCAAAACCTCCATGTTGATTCTAACAACCCCCTTTAAGATTCAGAAAACCATTCCGATTCCCAATCCCGATACGGAAACCCGTTCCGATTCCCAAAATCCCAACCCCAATCCCGATACGGAAACCCGTTCCGATTCCCAAAATCCCAGTCCCAATCCCGATCCCGATTCCCAAAATCCCGGCCCCAATCCCGATTCCGATGATCACTGAAATATCCCAACCCCATAAAATCTCTGATCTCATTTGTATCCTACACACAGGCACAAATATTCTCACTCAGTCAAGTCGTAGTGGGGGACGGGGTTGCACTTCGCCATGGTGTCAGTGCAGGTGCACAACGTGTTGTCGCAGGGCGTGATGCCAGTCGCCGCGTCGAAAACCGCGACCACAAACCACGCGCGCACCAAAAACGCCGTCCTGAATGATGTGAAAAGTTTTGTCTTACCGTATTTTTACTAATAGAAGGGGAGCTCCAATAGAACAACAGGGGTTTTTTTTTGTATATTTTTACAATGAGAAAAAAAAGAATAGAACAGTATGTCAAAATAAAAAAATGTAAATGGTGTAAAACATTTGTAATTTGTCAATTGGAACTTTTTTTAAACATTTTCGACACCAAGCAATTTAAAAAACCCACATTTTCAACACCAAACATTTAAAAAAAAACCCACATTTTTGCGGGGTCAACAGGTTGCCCCCTCAGGTAGCTCGGTGCTCTCCTGGTAACGGCGGGTCGGTCTGCGAAAAGCGTGGACATTTTTCAAAATGGTCGGACAAAACCCTACCTAAAATCGTAAATAAGTAAAAATTGACGCAATATCATACAAAATAAAAACTTCACAGCAGATATAATTGGATGGGATTTGGAATTTTTCCAACTTTTGACACTTGACATGACATTTTACATTTTACAGGGCTTTTTACATGTTCTGGGTCAGGAGTGATACCTGCAGAGATAAGTAGATGGGATTTGCGTCAATTTTTATTGATTGACGAATTTGGGTAGGGTTTTGCCTGACATAAACCCTAGTAAACATATTTTCAGGACACTTTGGCAAGTCTGGCACTGTGCCAGCCGACGCGTCAGCGTCGCTACATTTTGGGCGCTCACTGCACATCAGCGGGTGAACATTTGGATGGGGTGACCCTGCCTGAACTCGGTAATCGAGTACCCAAGGGTGGGAAAAATTGAAAAACTTCAAAATCGTGCCAGAATTATCTAGATGATATCTTTTTCAATTTTTCCCACCCTTGGGCGACATTTTACTCGATTACCGAGTTCGGGTAGGGTTTTATCCACTTATTCAGTGGGTGTAAAAAGCAAAGTCTGGCACTTTGCCAGCCGACGCGACAGCGTTGCTACATTTTGGGCGCTCGCTGCACATCAGCGGGTGAACATTCGGGTGTGGGTAACCCTGCCCGAACTCGGTAATCGGGCAAAATTTCACGCAAGGAAGGGAAAAACTTCAAAATCGTGCCAGAATTGTCTAGATGATATCATTTTCAATTTTTCCCACCCTTGGGCGACATTTTACTCGATTACCGAGTTCGGGTAGGGTTTTATCCACTTATTCAGTGGGTGTAAAAAGCAAAGTCTGGCACTTTGCCAGCCGACGCGACAGCGTTGCTACATTTTGGGCGCTCGCTGCACATCAGCGGGTGAACATTCGGGTGTGGGTGACCCTGCCTGAACTCAGTAATAGGGTAAAATGTCGCCCAAGGGTGGGAAAAATTGAAAAACTTCAAAATCGTGCCAGAATTATCTAGATGATATCTTTTTCAATTTTCCCCATTTTTCAGACACCGTATGGATTTACCTCTGTACCCGAATGCGAATCAGGGGTAGAGTCTCACACCCTATAGCATTTTTTGGGGCGCTCGCTGTTTTGGTGAACACTATATAAATAGCTGGCACTTTGCCAACCAACGCGAGTTTGTTGATAAATTTTTTCGCATCAATCTCGGTAAATCAGGTGAGACTGCCCGATTCGCATTCGGGTTCAAAGGTGAATCGACAAGGCGACTTGAAAAAGCCAATGTAAAAACATGCATTTTTTGGCTCATACGTCTTTTTCTTCTAATAGAAGGACACCTACAATAGAACGACATATTTTTGTGCTCACCAAACAATTGAAAAATTTGGGAAAAAATTGTTTCCAAGTAGGTTTTGACATGTTTTTGCACTCACAAAATGTGAGGATAAAATAGAAGAAAATCACGTGTGAGCTGAAAAATGCATGTTTTTACGTCGGCTTTTTCAAGTCGCCTTGTCGATTCACCTTTGAACCTGAATGCGAATCGGGTAGAGTATCATCCTATAGCATTTTAGGCCATCCTCTGTTTCAGTGAATGCTAAATAAATAGTTGGCACTTTGCCAACCAACGTGAGCTTGTTGGTAAATTTTTTTCGCATCAATCTGGGTAAATCGTGTGAGACTCTGCCCAATTCGCATTCGGGTTCAAAGGTGGGTCGACATGGTTGCTAAAAAACTCACCAATTCTCTTTTCCACGGTCGGCTCCAAATTTCTGGGTAGTCCAGTTGTCGGGTAGAAATATTTAGATGGGTCAATCAAAAAAATATCCAAGCAATTTTTAGCGGCGGCGGTAGGTAAGCTGTAAAATGGAATAAAATTGTGGGTGGGATAGGGGAAATATTTTGGTGGTGGTGGGATTAAAATCAAAATAACAAAATATTTTGAGGCGACAACTAAAACTATCGTGGTGCAAAATAGAAACCTATTTCCTACACAAAAGGCAGGAAATGAATCAGCTAATATTTAGCAGATAAGTGTCAGGGAAATCGTTGTCAGTCTTTTGTTTGAAAATTGACGAGAAATTGAAAACTGTCTGAAAAGCTTCCCTTACATTCAGGCCATGTATTTTTATTTTGGAATTGGGTCGTATGATGTCTTGGTTTGCTGCCAAGTTCCAGTGCTGCGTATTATAAAAAACGTGGGCCTTTTGAATGCACACAATTTAGTGGCCAAAAAAGACTTATATTACTTGCAAATGAAAATATACCGCACACTAGTTAACACATGTGTGTCAGCTGGTCTGTGTCAACTCAAATTTCAGATGTTTATCTATTGATTTCGATTAATTTTGATTGTATCCAAATATGTTGGCAGGTCTCCAAGACATCATATGGCATACTGCCTTTTCTTTTTACAGGGTTAAGTACACATCCGTTTCCCGCGAATGTGACGTGATTTGCATACAATTGCGGCTTTTACAGAAAATTGTATTTTAAGCAGCAACTCTGTTGATTTTTGGTTCATTGTACAAATGATTCAATTACTTCGCTCCTGATGGATGTATTTAGATGAAAATTGGAGGAATGATAGTTTTTTATGTGGGCTTTTTGATAGTGTGATACTTTTCTGTCAAGAGACATTGTGCAAAAATATCGATTCTACTTAACATTGCAAAACAAAACCAAAACCAAAAACTGTGATTTTACTTTGGCAGAGCCTTGTAACATTTGCAGTCAATTTACATGCATTCTCTGCTGTTATTACACATTGTCGCTGAAGTAGTTTTATTTTCTACGTGTGTCTTTGAACAAATACAGTATACAAATGAATATAAAGACAATTTCACGCTGCACACATATTATTTTAGTTAATTTTGGTGGAAAAAAGATGACACTTTACATTTGACATGACATTTTACTTTGCATTTTACATTACAAGGAATTGGATATCCTCTTGTTTTATTTGCATTGAGTACATGAGTGTGTGCGACTGCAGCAAATACGTGTGTCTTTCTATTCATTTGATACTGTATTTGCGTGTGCGTGTGTTTGTTTCAATCTCCCCGATCTCCCCCCATTCAGCCAACCGCCTCATTTCATTTATCCACCCACGGACCTTATGTGGTGTACTGTACGGTATGTAAAATACACCAAAACAACATAGAGTCTCATATTTTGGTGAATTCTTCTACTGTGTTTTCTGTTGTGTTTTTCACTTGATTTTTTGCCATTTTAAAGGTATTTATTTATTTTATATCACATCCACATAAACAGGCAGTTTAAGACATTCTATGCTGGTTTAAGTAGTAATTGAGAAATATGGCAATGTAGTGCAGCAAGAGCATATGTTCCCCAGTACTAACTTCATACAAGGCAATTTGTATGATATTTTTTACCCTCAAAAACCCCTGGAATGTATTTGTGTTCCTCAACAAATTGTTTGCTACATATTTATATAATACAGGTGAATTTTGAGCAATGAAGACATCATTTATAGATCTTACAAGCGCAATAGTTGGAGCCTCTATATCCCAAAACTTTTTAAAAATCAAATCTCGCAATAAGGGGTTGGTATTGAAAGTATTCAGCATTTCCTGAATGAATGATTCACTTGAAAATCCTTGCATATTGCCATTTAATGCCATCACTTTGCCAACACCCAGCATGTACAGAGATGTAGCTATGTTGTAGCCAAATGCCATCTGAGAAAATATTATATTTTTACCTTCATTATATTTTATGTGTAACTGTGTATGCTACTTACAAAAACTACAAGAAGTCCGGCATCATCCACATTTATTGCATTTGCATACTGGGGGTTCCAAATTGTGTGTCTCTCAATCATGCCTAGGAATTCCCACAGACACAAAACATATCAATTGTGCAATTTTAAAGAAATTAGGCATTTTTGGGACAGTTGACAGTTACTGATTCACTAGATGTAGAAAAAAGGTGTAGCTTTATTTGTTCTCCAGTGTGACTACTTTTTCTCGCTACTCACGGTATATAGGGGTAAATATGTAGATTGGTGTGAAAAATGTCTAATTTCTTTAAAATTGCACAATTAGGTTTTGTGTGGGGAATCACCTGTTCTGACTAATTGACCCAGGATTCTGAGATACAATTATTTATAGGAATATAGCCATTTCTTATAAAATAAAAAATAACCTGAATTGAGTGAAAATGTTCAATGGCCTTACATCCATGTCTCTGAAATATGGGTGTATTTCACTATTGACATTCCCATTTTGTGGATTTATTGGTGGGGGTAGCATTCTGTAAATTCTTTGAAAACAATGATTTCTTCTCACAGGTACATAGCTGTAAAAATAAAATTCAGCTTATTTTCTATAAATATGGAATAAGAAAATATTTGGCTTTTTTACAAACTTGTTTTGCTGTCCCAAATTTGGTACCATTATAGGCAATTGCAGATGTTGTGTTTGGTGTATTGGGTTCAAAAGCCTCATTGTGGGTAATTGTTGTCTATTAAAATGGGTGAATTTGTATAAATCACAAGAGTTCTAAAATAAAACATACCGTTGGTGTATTGGGTTTTGTATGTGAGATTGAAGGTGTGTTTGTTGTGAGACCGTTTCTGGGTTCCTAACTTGAGG
Organism: Sphaerolaimus hirsutus; assembly: GCA_964036195.1. Lineage (NCBI taxonomy): Eukaryota > Metazoa > Nematoda > Chromadorea > Monhysterida > Sphaerolaimidae > Sphaerolaimus > Sphaerolaimus hirsutus. The sequence goes on along the minus strand of OZ038450.1, from coordinate 25,053,039 downwards.
TAGTGTAGAGGACATTCTAGGGTATGAATGAATTGAGGCCTGTAAAATTCAAAAATTCTATTTAACTATATCTTAATACAGTAAGGTAAAAAATTTCTTCAAACTTGATTTGAAGTATACAGCCGCGTGTTCCCATTCCCATCTGCCCCATTTTTTATACTACTATCTGACTTGTTATTGGGCGCCACTAGAGTATTGTATTGGTTGTGGGCTACATTTGATGTAGATGGTATATTTGGATCTTCATGAATATTCTCTAGTTCCAATGGAAGTTCTGGGTGCATTTTTATTTATCTAACTGTGTGCACTTGGTGGACTACAGATTATGCATGGAATTCTGGTATAATTAAATGAATAAATTTCTTTATTATTCCATAGTAAAAAAAAAACAAATTGATTTAATCCCTTATTCAATATTCAGGGTTATTGTAGATTTCCATGCAAAATGTGATGTCCATTGAATACAAATACATATTTTGAAAATTGATTAAACCTAACCAGTGTCAAAATCTCTCAAAAATTCTCTTAGAGTTTCAAAATTTTTGTCATATTCCTCACTCTTGTCATTTGGTTTTTCAACATCCTCACCACTCTTGTCATTTGGTTTTCTATAAAACATTTTTAATTGCAAAAATATTATAATTGAGCAGAAAAAAACTCACCCTTTGATAGCGTTAGCAAAAACAAAACAGGCACATGTTATATATATATTTAGATGCATCATGAAATTTTTTGATGGGGAGTCTGTGAAGAACTAATGGTTCTGAAAATGGTTACAAAAATCAGACACCAAAATTGGACCAATTAAGGTGTAACATGGTGCTATTGTTTTAGCATCAAAAACTTTGCCGCCCGCCCGCCACAACACATTAATTGTAATTTCCATTATACTATCATTACACGGTATTTACAACCTTAATTGCGTGTTTTTCATCTGGGTGGCGGGCGGGCGGGCGGGCTGGGCGGGCGGGCGGCCGCGGCGCGGGGTGTGCGCTGTGACATGGCGGCATCACCCTTTGATTTACTGCCGCAGTTGTTAAAAACTTTTTTTTTGAAAATAAATATTGAAATTTTAGTAAAAATTAGGTTTTTTTAGGGTAAAAATAGGAAGTAAAAAATAGGAAAAGTAAAAAATAGGAAAAGTAAAAAATAGGAAAATTTAGGGGGCCCCGTTTTTTTTATACATTTTTTACATTTTTTACATTTTTTACAAAACAAAAGAAAAAAAGTTTTTGGCTGCCTCCGCCATTTTGCAGGGCAGGGCATTTTACAGCCCATGTGTTGTTGGAAACCATTTTGTTGTGCCTGCTGTACTATTTTTTATATATGGCGCATTGACATTTTGTAATGATTGTAACAACAATTTTGTGATAATTTTGAATGTGCATACATTTATTTTCAAAAAAGTTTTTAACAACTCTGTTGGGGAAGCCATTTTCTTAGTATATCACACGGGACAGGCGGCACCACTCACCACCCAGGTACAAACTTTTGTAACGTGCCCAATTTAGATCCCTGTGTTACCTTTCTTTTTATTGTCTGTGTGAAAAATTTTTACAAAATCTGCCTTTGGTGTGTAAATATTAAATTACTATTGTTAAGAAAAAATTTAAAGTGACTTCTCACATGAAAATTGATATAAAAGAGTGAAAATTTTGTATATTTGTCATCACTCTGCATTTTCTGAATAATTGAAAACTTCATTGCCAGTGAAAATGGACTCTAACAATTTTTCTGACGATGGATATCCACGGTATTTATTTATGATTTTTTTTGTGTTTGATTTTTATGTATTCTCATTCAAAAAATGTATTATCATTCAAAATTATCACAAAATTATAAACATTGTTCCATTTAGCTGAAAAATTATTGTCCAAAACTACTTTGATCACAACTACCTATATAAAAATTCATATTCCATTTCAGCGACTCGCCGGCATCTCCCGACCCTGTACATTTCAGCAGCCCACCAGCATCTCCCGACCCATCACCCCCGGCATCGCCAGCTATCTGTCCTGGAAATTATTCACCACAGTATTCTCCAGCGTCACCTCCCTGGCCTACAGATTACCCGCCACGCTACTTACCACCTGCGTATCTGGATGGATTGTATGCGCCGGTGGTAGGTGAAGCTTCACTTTTACAGCTCATATACCATATTTCTTCTATTTTTTGATCAATTTTTACCTACCTTTGTATTGGAAATTGCCGTTCTATTGTACCAAAAACCAAAAAACCTGCCGTTCTATTGGAGATGGCATTCTATTGGAGGTGCCATTCTATTAGAATAAATACGGTAACAGTAAATCATTTGTTTCAGGTACATGATGCAGAGATGGCGGCATCTGCTGCTGCCGCTGCGGCTGCCGCTGTGGACGCGGCGTGGTTGAGAGCGATTTCGAGTGTGGCTGTGCCGAGGGATGGATATGGCATGTATCCTGCAGCTGAGATGGCTGGGGATGAATTGAGACATTCTGAGACAAACTGCGCACTCTGTGAGTCACTGGTCGTGGGAATACCTCTGGATATTAGAGTTGGGGTGCCTGACTATGTAACCCATGGTGTAATCAGCTGTGCGCTTTGTGATGTGATGGCAGATGGGATGACTCTAAGTAGAGCGTTGCCTGTGTCAGCAGCATTGCGCGGGTCGACGGTTGCTACCGGCGCGCCAGCGGCGTCTGGAGCTGGTGCTGCGGCGTCTGAAGCTGGTGCTGCGGCATCTGGGGCGAAATCTGGAACGGCAGCGGCGTCTGGTACCACGGCGGCGGGTGGTGAGACACCTGTTGCGGCCGCGACCGTGGTTGCGGCGGCGGCGGCGGCTGCGCATGCAACGGCGGCGGCGGCGTCGACGCACACGGCGGTTGCGCACGGAGCGAGTGCACACGCTGCACACGGGGTTGCGACTCCGCCCGCGACTGCACACGGGGGGGCGGCGGTGACTCGGCCGAGTTCACTTGATGTCGCCGCCGCCGCCGCCGGCTCGGCGAGTGCACCCGTGCCAACTACAGTGGCGGCGATGGAAACGGTTGTTGTGCTTGTAGAGGAGACGCCATATGGGTAAGTGATTTTATTAAATGTAAATTAATTCCCCATACCCCCACTTGAATAATTTCCCAATGTTTGAATAATTCTCCACTTATCCCCACTTGAATAATCCCCACTATTGTTGCCTGTTTGGTAAAATATACACATGTACATCATCAAAATTACAGCGAGTCGCCAGATGATTTGATGGCTCCGGCTTCACAACCTTTGATTGGTGAGAAAAGACCGCTTTCGGTCTCTGCGGGGGGTTGTCCGACTACTTTCATGGATGATAAAGGGTGAGTGTTTGGGATGACATATTCAATTTGTTACCCACATCCCAACATGAAATATTCCCCACTTGATTTAATCACCCAGTTGAATAATTTCCCACTTTAATAATTTCCCCACTTGAATAATTTCCCCACTTGAATAATATCCCCACTTGAATGATATCCCCACTTGAATAATTCCCCACTTGATAATGTCCTACACCTCTGATACTTGATTAAACCCACATGTGCAGCAATAAGCGATGCCGCGGCGCGGATGTGATGGGGTGCTGTGAGCCGTTGGTTGACATGAAGCAGGAGGCGGATAGCACTGATGAAAGCGATTTGGCTAGCTATGAGGAAATTGAAAGCGAGAGCGATGTGTGGCAAAGTGACGACCCCATGGATGTAGATTATGTGGATGATGGGAGTGATATGAGTACTGAAAGTGAATCAGATGTGGAGAGTGAAGATGTGGATTTGATGAAGTTGAGAATGAAGAGTGCATTGAGGTTGTTGGGCATGTTATACAACAATTATGGGTTGCTGTTGGATGACAGTGTCAAGCATAAATGTGTAAGTACCATCGTATTAAAGTTGAAATCCACACCTTCAAATTCCACATCATACAAATAATCCCTTTAGGAATTGTCTGTGGTGGCTGATTTGGTGCGCGGCGAGTACCTGCCGGGCGATATCAAAGTGGATATGATTGACAAGAGCCGCACCAAAATGGTTGAATGTCTGGATCACGTGAAAAAAATGGCTATTGGAGATATGACGGCGATCATTCACGTGGGTCAGAGGCTGTGCGACATGGAACCTTTGAGAGATAATCTCGTTTTTGAGGTTGGAATGGGTTATAATGGGTATTTTGTATTCACATACATACATATTCTTGTATACAGCACGCGTCATTTCAAAAGTGGGCTACCGATAGACTGTTGGAAATACAGCAGCGCATTGATTTTTTCAACGACTGCATTGGTGATATGGATAAGGTGGATGTCATTGGTGAGGGCACTGGGAAGTCGATTGACAAGACCAATTTCCCTATTTGGGGACTGGAGCGCGAAGACAGCAATGATTCGCTGGCTTCTATTGGCTTTGTGTCTGAGTGCTTGCCAATAAAGTACATTTTGGCGAAGTGCAAAAAATATAAGATGGGACACAAAATGGCTGTTGAAAATGGCACATTGGACTGCAGTGCATGCAGTGCTAAGGAGCCCTGTGAAATTTTGGAAAAATGTGAGATATTTAGAAAACATTGTTTTATATGTAAAACCATTATAAATTTTTTTGCAGTTGACAACGCTGCCACGGGTGAAATTGATGAACACAAAGACATGGCGTTTGTGGGTCTTTTCGATTGCGGCATATGCTCTGAGCGGGGGGAGAGTGAGGTGACTGAGAGCGATAGTGATGAGACGACGGATGAAGAATAAATTTTTTCCGATTTTGTGGAAATATTGCTAATAGATTTTGGGCCCTTTCTGTAGCTGGAATGATGTAGAGAAGAGTTGACGAGTTGTAGCAATTTCTGTGGTCATATTTGCACATTGGTGTGAACTACTTTTTATGTGATCTTATGTGGCAAATCAGTGTGAATAAATTATTGGTCAAATATAGAAAAATAACTAGCATAAAAATCGACACTACAAAGGGTATTTTCAAAAAGAATTTTATTGTTGGGTAGGGTATTAAGTCAAAAATAGCCTTATTGCGGCTTTGACCCGATTGTAAGGTAGGGCATAGAATGATGCAATTTTATATTTTGAAAGTCAAAAATGAATTAATAATGTTGTAATATTTGTGTGTAATATTTGTGTGTAACACTTTTGTGTAATATTTGTAAAAATTATTTTAAAAAATTTTATAAATGGGTTTGTGTGTTCCATTTCTCAAAAAGGGTGTATTTTGTGTGCTGTTTATGCTAGGCACTCACTACTCCTGTGTATAAGGAACACGTGAGGGACAGGACTAATGTAACATAATTGTTGTTATTGGGCTGGTCACTGTTGTAGGGAACCTAAATATTGCTATTCGTACAGTTTTCACCTGCCGCCTAGGTTTCCTAGTCACAGCTTTTTAGTTTTTTTAAGAAGGGTGTTTTTTTATTTCAAGATTACTTTCTATTACTAGGGAGTTATTCGGGGGAATTGAATACATGATATAGGCCAAGCGATATTCTGTACAATTTTAGGCAGCCAAATTTACAACGCATCCTATTAAGCCTGCTAATTAACTCCCCTATTATCTTTCCATCTATCATATTCCATCACATCATCATTATTCAATTCAGTTCACAAATGGAATTGAAGGGGGCAGGTTTCGCCCTTCCCGTACCGCAATTAACTGCCCCCGCCCCCGTATTGGTGCCACACACACTGGATGTCAACTGATTTCGGTGTCAACTCGATTTTATGAGACTGTAGGTCGCAGGACCATTTCCAAGGGCACATGAGGCAATGTCAAAGAGGAATAAATATTGACATGTGGTTTTGAACACGGTTTTGCAACCCAACAAGTACAATTTTTAAAAAACGGATATCCAGATGTCAACTGGGCCGACCGTTTTTCATAAATATTCTAGTTTACGGGCTGCGAAACCGTGTTCAAATGAAGGGTGTGCTTCTAAAAGTACCGATCTACAAATTTTTCAAATTTGAGTTAGGACCATTTTTGGGGTCCCCATAAAAATGCGCTTCAAAAAAAAATATAATATGTGGGGGGTGCGAAATTCAATTTTGAGATATGGGGGGTCGAAAAAAGCAAAAAAATCGCAAATTACAGTTTTTGAAATTTTAAAAGTACCGATCTACAAGCTTTTTCAGCTTTTGTGTCTTTAAAAGTACCGATCTACACACTTTTTTCAAAATTGTTCTTTGAAATGTACCGATCTGCACATTATTTTTTGTGCTTCTAAAAGTACCGATGTCAGATCGGCGTCCGCTTGCGCAAAAACTCATTTTGTGCTTTTTTATTATGGGTAAAAGTACCGATCTACAGCTTTCTGATTTTGTGCTTTAAAAAATACCGATCTACACGCTATTACCAATTTGTTCCTTTAAAATGTACTGTACAACAAAAATACAATTCCCTAAATTTTATATAGCTAGTGTTATGTGTATAATCAATGATTATACCTAGTGATGGAAAAGCGCCATGGCGCTGGCGCCTGGCGCTAGCGCCAAAGCAAAAAGCGCCATGGCGCTTTTGGCGCTTGGCGCCTTTTTGCTGTGGCGCCATTGGCGCGTGGCGCTGGGGTTTGGAAAAGCGCCATGGCGCTTTTGGCGCTTGGCGCTATGACGCCGTGGCGCCATTGGCGCTTGGCGCTAGTGTTTTGAAAAGCGCCAAAAAAGCGCCAAGAAGTTTACTCAAAATTCATCATTATTTTATGCAGAAAAACCTGTTAAGTATAATTTACATAAGTATATGTGCTACTGTCAGTGTATTCCCGGATCAATATACCCTATTCTTGATTACCTGATACACAATTTCCTTGTGATTGCATGGGTACCTATTCAACATTTGTCCCATCTAATCAGAATTATGTATGACTTTATGTGACTATTCATTGGACTCGTAACACTCTTCACACAGGTTTTAGCTCAATCGCTATACTGAGCTCATTCCTTGCAGTTTTGTTTGAGCAGGGTCAAAGGACCCTGTAAAGTGTAAAGTTGAGTAATAAACATCATCCAATATTTCATAAATACAAATTTGTTAAGTGTCATGCAAAATGTCAAAAGTTCAGTCAAAATTTTGTCTTTTTTATTTTGATTGACATTTTACATCACATTTACTTCTTGACATTTGACACTTGATTTTACAGGGTGTGGAATCACTTTCTGAAGCCATTCCAACAATGGCAATCCAAAATTTGAAACCTCATTATCCTATGTTCAAAAGTCACTAGCAAAACTTGAAACTGCAATATTCTAGTAGAAAAATCGAACATATTTTTAAAAAAAATTGAAAACTTCATTTGAAAATTATTTTTTGGGAAAAACAACTAAATTCCAAAAGTAATTTTAAAAAACACCTAAAAAATCTTAGCACTTTTTACAGATGGTGTGCTGTACTTGACTTGAACACCCAGCTGCAAAATATGAAGACAGAAAGAACAAAAGTGACTGCAGTTGACTTGTATCTTGCGCCAAAAACAAATTAATAGCAGTGCATCAGCATGGCTGCATATTTATGAGAAGCAGAAAATTTTTGGCGCTGGCGCTATTGGCGCTTGGCGCCAATATCCTCTGGCGCCATTGGCGCTTGGCGCCGTGGTCTAGAAAAGCGCCATGGCGCTTTTGGCGCTTGGCGCCATTTTGCTCTGGCGCCATTGGCGCTTGGCGCTGGGGTTCGGAAAAGCGCCATGGCGCTTTTGGCGCTTGGCGCCAAAGTCCTGGCGCTTTTTCCATCACTAATTATACCCATGCATGTGGATACCCAACAATATGGCCGAAATACCCTTACCCAAAATTCCCATACCCAATACCCATGTATGGGTATTGCATGCTCCAAACTTTCAATCGCGATTATCTCAAAATCGATTTTTTGTAGATCGGTACTTTTAGAAGCACACCCTTCAAATGCACATGACAATATACATTTCTCTTTGACTTTGCCGCACGTGCACCTGAAAATTGTCCTGCGACCTAAATTGAACTAAAATCGAGTTGACACCGAAACAGTTGACATCCAGTGTGTGCGGCGCCATTGATATAGCTGTTGTAGTGAAAGACGTAAATACATTTCACACGAGTTATGTCGCAGAGCAGAGCGCTAACAGCGTAAATATTTTGATGAGTTTTTATAGTTTTGTTTGGAATTTTCTTTATATTATCCCATTCAGCGCGGTGCATATTATATTTACTGTTTTTTTCTTTTAACTGTTTAACTATTTACCGTTTATATTTTAACTCTTTTTTTCTGGGTTATTTTTCCACCAATTAATGCACATAGCCAGTAACTTTTCAGGGCGGCGCATTATTAAGCCCACAAAAATTTTCTTTCAGTGATGCCATCGACCAGTTTTATATGAAGCCGAAATGCAGCAAAAATTGACACAAAGTACAGTTGTTAAATTATCTGTGGAAAGTTGTTTCGATTTTCTACAGAGAAAAAGCGATTTTGCGAAAAAATTCTCCACTTTGCACCTGGCCGTGATTTTGCGGAACCTTGAAAAATGACTTCTGCCGTGAATAATTGGTGAGTTCTTGAGTGTGAATATTTTTATTTAATTTTTTATAAATTTATTCGTATATATATTTAAAATTAATATATATATTTTAAACCCTGTGCCATTAAATTGAGTCTAGTGGCCGCATTCCGGTGCAAAGTGTGGCGTCAATATACTTGCCTAGTAATATATTTATCAAAGTAAAAAACCGACAATCTCAAAGACCGAATCTTGGCTGATAAGTGTGAACTTTCACGTTTACTCCCGCTGGAAGCGTGCCAATGATATTTAATGCATGCGATTTTCATAAAAAGATAAGAAAATCATTTCTATATATAACGTTTCACATACATAATATATGTATTCACAACAATTTTTTATTATTATAATTTTTCACAAAAATCGCACTCTTTCATTATCATTGGCATTCTTCCAATTGCCATTGGCACGCTTCCCCCAAAAAAACTGCGCGTACAGAGTGCCATGCCACTGGAGTGTACATATATTTTTTATTCACGATTACTGTTTACCAACCCATCGCAGGGGTGCCGACGGCCCCATCGACCTTTTACAAACATTTGGAAATGGCTCCTGGGTTGACAATGTCAACTGGACAGTTCCCGATCGTGGCGGCTTCAAGCCACCGGTGGAATTTCCCAATTCTACTGCGGCAGATTCGAGCTATCACGGTAGGTATTTTGTGGGGCGATTTAGGGGGTGTTTACAAGGGTTGGAAAGGATCAGATTTTTGTATTCCAGAATTTGGAGATTTTTTAGTTACTTTCTGACGATGATCTGGTCAACTCGCACCACTACCCCGTGCAATAAAATGTTTTGTTATAATGAAATATTCAATTTTATTTTATTTAAATGTATGCATTTTATTTAAATGTATTTAAATGTGAATGAAGACTCAGAAAGTAGGTAAATTAAGACGGAAGTGGATACCTAGTACGTTCTTAATTTTTGAATTTGTTTTTTAAACTGCGCTTTTATGGGTCCGTTGCAAAAACGGCATCGATTAGGTAGGGCTTTTCTAGATACTCCCCCAAATTTAATATTTAAATAACCACATTTATAATATAACCATCAAAATCATGGTCTGAATTACTAAATCTACTTGATCAGCATATTAGATTTTTTCGCACTGTTACCTAACGATTCTTTGTTTCATTCATTTTAAAGTAAAACTAATTTTTACTCATTAAAGTAAACAGAAAACTCATGTTATTACTCAGAAAACTTTGTGTAAAACTTAATTATTTTTGTTACCTTTACAATTCTCTCAAATAATTGTCACGATACCGCCTGAGTAAACTACCTAGTCATTTATGAGACAAGTTATCAGACAGTAGGTGAAGTCATGGGATAGTAATAAATAAAAGTGGTTATTTCTGCTAAAAAATATATTTTTATGCCGACTCCTCACGTAAATATATCGTATTTGCTTGAAAAAATATTCTCTCCTTGAATGACCCCCCCCCCCCTGTAAGATGAGTGAAGAAACCCCCCCCCCCCCTTAAAGCAGATGATCAATTTGTGATGTACAATTAGAATAAAAATGGGATGTTACTTTATTAATAAAGCATATTTTATGGAATGAGTTGATAGAAACATTTTTGAATATTTTGACGAAAAAAATATTCCTTCCCTTGAATAATTCCCTCCTTGAACGGCATCCCCTTTCATCCAACACTCGTGACTTCACGCTAAGTTAGGCATCGAATACTGCTAAATTAGGTTATTAGAGCAGGTGATGTTTCACAGTGGAAGTAGATGACTTATGTAAAGCTATATGACTGGCTGGATATTATATAATACACTAACAGATCGTGGCTTAATGGCCCTACACACGCTAGTTGACATCGACACCAAATGTCAACTGGTTCAAATTCAAAGCTTGCGTTTGAGCTTCGGCTCGATAGCAAGCTTTGAATCGGGATCGGCACCAGTTGACATTTGGTGTCGATGTCAACTAGCGTGTGAAGGTCCATTATTACACGGTAGCAATAGCATGCATAAATGGAAGGTCGGCCACTAAAATTTTCCGCGAAACATTTACGATGCGGAATTTTTTTTTGGAAACGGCTACTTTTTTGCCAAAATTGCAAGAATATATTGACGCCATTTTCAACGAAGTTGCACAGAGTCCATTTTATGAGCCTGTGTAATTATCGTTAAGCCCCAAACTACCTCGTGAATGAACCAAACCCATTTTAATGACCTTGTAGCTCCTTTCAGAAACATCACATCCACATTTGCCAAATTTGAAATAATACCCAAATACTGAGCACTTCACTTTTGAAATGTCCCATTCTAACTTTATTGGTCAATATCGGCAGCCTTACAAGTCTTTTATGTGCCGCGCTGCAAGATGCAAAGTTCAATTACGATGCACTGACTTGCTGTTCTTGCGTGCAGTGTGCGCTGCTATGCCACGTGTGGCTCAAGTGTACCGGGTGGTCCATTTGAAACTGTTTGCGTTTTAGGCCATGTTTTTCATGTGTGTGTGGTATGAGTTGTGTGTTCATGTGTGTGTGGTATGAAATATCAGAAATCCTAATGGCAGGGTTAATTACTCTTCCAGGGGTAGGAAGTGGGGGGTAAAGCCCCCCCCCCCCGCAAATCGCCCAGCTATGAATCTATCCCACTGGCCGCTCAGCTACCTATCTATGTCGGATGAAATTTTTTTGGCTGTCTATTTCTCCAGAGGATCTGGATCAACCAGGGAAGTAGCCAGGATTTTTGAGCGGGGGGGCGGATTGTTTACGGAGTGCAGAAAATTAGGGGGGGGGCGACGCCCCCCCTAAAATTTGACCCCTGTGGTAAAGGAGTGGCGCCAGCGCCATTCGTAGGCACCACGCCATGGCGCCATTGGCGTTTGAATTGGCGCCAAATTCTGCTGTACATGTATGTATTTTACATACACATACAGCGATGGGGACACATTTTGAGTGCATTTTGGTCCTAAACCATAATTATGAATGAAATGTACTGTGCGGCGGCGACGAATGCCACGAACAAAATTTTTCAGCACCACCGATAAAATCTCTTTATGAAAGTGCCATTTCTGGCATATTTTCTTGTCTGACCCAGGAAGGGGGGGGGAGGCGGCCGCCTACGTCCTTGGGGTCAACCCCCGAAGGGTCAAAATCTGGAATACCCCTGCACTCTTCACAAACTCGGTTCTGCTTTTGCAAATCGACATTTGCACACGCCGAGAAATAATTTTGAACCACCGTGTATTCACTGGTGCCCGCGGTGCACAGGAAACGCACTTGACCGGGAGTTGATTGGACGCGAGACATGTTCCTCAAGGTGCTAATTGATTGGACATACCCGGTGCATCTGCGTTGCATCAGCTTTTTCTTTGCAGCTGTGTGTGTACCTTGTTTTTTTAAATTTTTTATTGTTTTTTTTTAGCGAAAAGTTCACTGTGTTTTTTTACGGGACAGTTTTGTGAATGGGTATTTTTGATTGACATTAGTATGTTTTCCCACGTGTTTTCCCTTGAAAACGTGTCAGTCAGTGTCAGTGAGCTTATCAAATTTCACTTGCGTGCTTTGGAATCGAATCGACTTGGGAAAGCCCCCCCCTGAATAGCCCCCCATCTAATATGTGTATGACATTAGTGACGTCATCAGGTGATACAAACATGAATAGCTAGGTGTCCTTAAAATGCCAAAATAGAACAAATATCAATAAATTATAATGGTAATTGATAGCGAGTTATAGATAAACTTCTATCTTCATTCACTTAAGTGAAGCTACTTTTGTATCTGTCAGTAATTCATGGTATAAAATATTTGCTTGACAACATTGGTTACACTGGGTTTTTTGCTCATCTGTATGGCTTCAACAGATGTAGTTAAATATTCAGTGTGTCGAGAAATTGATGGAACTTAATGAATCATAATTTATATACAGTAGGGTACAGGAAAGTATACAAAGTTCAGTCAAATTATATTACCTTGCAATGCCAAAAGTTTAACAATAAAAAATTGGTATATAAATACATACTTACATGATATGAAACTGGTAAAAGGCAATAACGCATAAGCATTAGCTTTTTTGAGTGTGGCAATTGGCATTAAGGTACGGTTTTTATTGTAAATTGAAGCAAATTTGCTCGAAAATTTGCTCCACATAGGCAGTGGCGTAGCCAGGATTTTTGAGCGGGGGCGGATTGTTTAGAGAGCCCGGCGAACGGGGGGGGGCGGCGCCCCCCCCCTAAAATTTGACCCCTGTAGTAGGGAACTTGCGCCATGGCGCTGGCGCCATTCGTAGGCGCCACGCCATGGCGCCATTGGTGCCACAGGTCGCTGTAAACGTATGTATTTTACATGGTCCGGCTGAAAAGTCCCCGGGCAGTGCTCGCCATTCGCGCTAGGGGTAAGCTACGGTCATAAAATTTTAACACGTTAATATATGAGGTGTTTTGAGTTTTCACCCAAAATTTCACCCCTCTAGCTCCACCCACTGCGGAACTGTGGGGGTTACAATTTCGGTCATTTTGTACTGATGTACAAATGGTGCTCCAGCTCAATGCTGCTTTAAGTTGTGATCATGAAACTTTGGCTAGTGTAAGCCACCAGTGTTGGCAATGTGCCAGCACTTAGCAACATTAGCTATGATACCATAAGCCCAGTCAATATTGTCATTACTGTCACTACTCTTACTACAGAATTCATCATTAACCACAAAAAGTGGTCAATACAGGATGCATTTTGCATGCACACTGCGTTTGAACACAGGTAATGTGTCCACTACAGATTAGTAATGAAACATAGGGAGATTTTTAAAATACATCACTCACTTACTGCACATTTCAAAATAACATTAAAATCACTGCAATACAACATGATCTCAGATGATCACCAAAAACATCCATCACAGTTCCCACGTTTCTTGCACATCACCCTGATCTGCATATTAATTTTACCTTAATAGAAATGATGTTGATAAAAGTGTTGAATATTATCAGCACATTACCAACAGTGGTGGCTTACACTAGGCAAAGTTTCATGATCACAACTTAAAGCAGCATTGACCTAGAGCACCATTTGTACATCAGTACAAAATGACCGAAATTGTAACCCCCACAGTTCCGCAGTGGGTGGAGCTAGAGGGGTGAAATTTTGGGTGAAAACTCAAAACACCTGATATATTAACGTGTTAAAATTTTATGACCATAGCTTACTCCTAGCGTGAATGGCCAGCACTGCCCGGGGACTTTTCAGCCGGACCATGTACATGCATATACAGCGACATGGACACAATTGAGTGCATTTTCACCCAGCTTGAAGCAATCGCGACTTGTGAAGTAGAAATGCTTGTAATGTGAGGCAAAAATGCGCGCTTGTGCGCAAAATTTTTGAAAATTGAGCCCAAAATCGTTGTACGAGAACACATTTCCTTACATTTCTATGTCTCACCCTGGAAGGGGGGGGGGCGGCCGCCCCCCTCCCCCCCGGCTACGCCACTGCACATAGGTAGATCGGTGGGTGATTTGAGAAGGGGGGGGGGGTCAGGGTTAACAGACAAAATTTTCGCGTTGAGATAAATAGATGGGCGGCGCCTCAGATAGCTGAAATAGATAGCTGGATCGATATTTGGCTACCTCTGATACATACATATTCATAATATTTCAAATCTATCAGTTCCATCTATTCCTTGACACATTGTATCTATGCAAATTATGTCAACGTGTAGTGTCTATTACGAGACAGACAATGAGTCCAGGCTAGTGATGGAATGGCGCCATGGCGCTGGCGCCCTTTAATGGCGCCAAAGGGCGCCAGCGTTATTACCTATATTTGCAATACCCCTTCGAAATACCCCCTGTGGTCTGAGCTCGCCTTTGGAGCTCGCTCAAATACCCCTTGATTCAAGGGGTATTTGGAGGAAATACGGTACATATTCCTCTTCTAAAAAAGCTTCATGTGCTAAAAAAGTTACTTTTATCGTTGGCGCCATTTTGGCGCCCGGCGCCATTTTTTCTGGCGCCCTTTGGCGCCCGGCGCCATTTTTTCTGATGGCGCCGTGGCGCCATTTTCTCTGGCGCCCTTTGGCGCCCGGCGCCATTATTTTGAATGGCGCCATTGGCGCCTGGCGCCATTTTTCCTGGCGCTTTTCCATCACTAGTCCAGGCGCAGCGATCAATGTCATTCATTGCGCAGCGTTGATTAGTAACACGGAATTGCATTAGCGTGATTACTTTTGTAGGACAGAGTGTGACGTTTTTCAACATGAACGACTTTTAAGCGCTCGATTTCAAAGTTTTGAGGATCGCGATAGGTGGGCCAAACTATTTACTGCATTAACTGGAAATACCCGCATGTGGTTTATTCTTTCGCCAGCAAATTTTTAGAGGGGTTTATTCGAGGGGCGTCTATTATTTCACAAATTTTTTTGTGAAATTCCACATAGCTTGACGTGGAAAAAGCAAACAATTACATAGATGTATATTTGTGTTTATAGACATATGTGACGGTATATACGCATAAACCCTGCCCTAACGTCACTCACTCAGACCACAAACCGCGGTATTTGTCGTGTACATTCTCGTTACACTATTTGGGTGGGGGTATTTCGAGGGTTTTTTATTATTTCCTCAGCATAATTTTGGGGGGTGTTTCGAGGGGGTTAATTCAAGGGGGTTGATTCTAAGGGGTTAATTCTAGGTAATACGGTATATCGATAATAAAGCCCCATTTATCTCAATAGTTTTTTAATTTTTTGCTTCAAAGTAATAATGTTTTGATTGGTGAACATGAATGTTTGAAATTTGGTTGGGAAATGAATCTTTATTAGCATTCGAATAATTCTAAGATTCTCAGTTGAAAATGTTTTCTAAAAATTAAATAAGATTCTGACTGCATGCAAAAACTGAAAATTATTATCCATGCACATATTTATATATGTCTGATATATTGGCAAATAGGGCTTTAATATCGACATCAGTGATTGATTGAGTTGAATGTGGAAGTAGGGTTCAAACGATATATCGTATCGAATATCGAATATCGGATATCGACCATTTTTCAATATCGAATATCGAATATCGATATCGAAAATTTTGAAAAAATATCGAATATCGAATATCGATATCGAAAATTTAGAAAAATACCGAATATCGATATCGAATATCGACCATTTTTTCGATATATCGAACCTGTATTGTGTCCCTAAAAAAAGTTATTATTTTCATTTTGAGATATTTGTGATTGATCTGATATAGTTATAGTATTTTATTTGATGAGTAAAAGTACAATAGTGATGATGTAATTTTTGTTGGAGTGCTAAATTTGAAGCCTGAAAATGCTGATATGGTATTTTTTGCAACATGCATTAAGCACTTTGGTTATAAGTATGAACTGTAATATCTACCAATTGTTGTTTGCTTTATACACTTTGATTCATCATGTTTTTCTTCCATTTTCTACTTTTGACTGATGTAAACCTTTTTAAAATCACTTGTACCATTCACATTTCAGTAAAGAGATGATTAACCATGTGTGCAACCACATGGAAATACAATATGCCACTTGAAATTTGTCTTGCTATACCAAAAGCAAATAGCAATATCGAATATCGAAATATCGAATATCGAATATCGACCATTTTTTAATATCGAATATCGAATATCGATATCGAGGTTCCATATCGTATCGATATCGAATATCGAGTTTCAGAAAAAAAAATCGAATATCGAATATCGATATCGAAAAGTCATATCGTTTGAACCCTATGTGGAAGTGTTAAAATTTCGCTTACAACATCTCATGTTAAGGTCAAATCAAGGTCAAAATTATCACACTTTTGCTTCACGTAATTAGAAATCGAAAGCTTGTGAAGCGGTCTCGTAAAAAAATCGGTTTCCCTTGGTTAGGTTGCACGTACTTTTGTTGTGTGATGTTGATCAGCTACAATGTGGTGACGCAAAAAATTTTTTCCGTCCCATCCAAAGTCGTAAAATTGTTAGACGCGCTGTATGGTTGTGGTTTGTACTGTAATTACTGGGCTAAAAAAGCTCCAACGGAACCGGGTTCTTGGTATCGGGATCGGAACTTATTTTCGGTTCTCAATCGTCGGAATCGGGACTCGGAACTGTATTTTCGGTTTTCAATCGTCGGAAATTTTATTGGCGCTAGAATGTATTTTCAGTTTTCAATCATTGCTACCGAGATTCAGTTTGAACACTACTATTTATTGATACCCTTAGCCTCCTGTGACTGTGAATGGATTGTGACATTTTTCAACCGTCAAACTTATTTCGATTTTTATTCTAAATCGCAGGGTTCGGTCTTAACCAGTAAGAAAAATGGTGATTATGGCCCGTGGCTTAATATGACCTGCATCTTTTTATCTTTTTCAAACCTTCTAGGGATTTCGAATAAAAATCGAGATTCGATAAGGAAAAATAGATTTTTATCGGAGAGCTTATAAATAGCTATTTTACCAACCCTATTTTGGCCATGGTATATAATAAAATTGGTGCTTCTGCTCTGCCCATGTCAATTTTTAAATGCTTCGGTACGATGCACTCTTGTCTCGTCGAACGTGTATTGACAATGGTTATTTTCGTCTGCGTTCACTGTAGCGTTGAAGAAAGTAAATTATTTACCGTATTTCTTCTAATAGAACGGCATACCTCCAATAGAACGGCAGGTTTTGGCACATTTTTGCACTCACGAAAACAATAGAACGGCAGCCTCCAATAGAACGGCATGTAGAAATGACGTTGGGCGAGTGCCAAATGTAGAAATATTTGAAAAATAGGTGGTGAGAACATCGAAGATGTTCAGAACTATGATTCAGGAGTTATTTTCACATTTGGTGTTGTTTAAATTGATGCTTTGATGTTAAAATGTTTCTTATGTTTAATTAAAAACACTATGTTCAAATGAAAAATGTGTGAGAAATACGGTGCCCTTCTATTAGAAGAAATACGGTATACGCTGGATGTAAGGTCACTTTGATGTTTGTACTCATTCATTCGAACAGGGACAACAAAGAATTGATGGTCTAGGGAGGATCTATTTTATGGCCACAGACACTGAATAGCTTACGGCAAATATTTTGGAAGCTGATAAGTAGGTTTCCAACATATTATTTGAGTTTATCATAATGAATCATTTTCGTTCATTACCGTACACAGTAGTTGACGGATTCCTTTTTCCGGTAAACTAAAATTCATCCAAAGCTGATTTATCAGTTTCTGAAATTTCGGCTGTAAACTGTAAATTAGTGTGCGTGTGGCCAATATTTATTGTAAATTTCCGATCCCTATGGGGTTAGGCATCGCGCTATTATTTTAAAAGTTATTTTGTAAACTTTATTAGCAACCGCTTGGTATGAATCTTCCACCCTGTAAAATGTGATGTAAAATATCGGGAATTTTTTTCAAACGTGATGTGAAATGTTTCAATTTCAGTAAAAATTTGTTTCCCGGATGTCCTACATTTTACATGACATTTCACAAGATGATATTTTTAAATCTACGGGATTATGCAGTTTGCCACCTCAGCGTTTCATTTTAAATCGTACAAAAATTTGTTTACAATATTTTACCTCTAGTATAGCATCAAAATGTGCCAATGAAATTTATTCAACCCCCCCCCCCAAACACTCCCCAAACACCCCCCCATTTCAGGCGCCGACCCCTTACCCGACTACGATTACTACGAGTACTATATCGAGGGGAGCGGCGGCGGGGCGGACCCCCTGGGCGACATGTACGTGTCGCAGGGCGTGCTCTGGCGCATGCAGCAGGCTACTAAAAAGAGGGACTTTCAGGTGACTGCAGACTGCAGGGTCTCCTTTATTTGGGGGTGGGGTTCGGGGGTGATAGTAAAAACTGTGCATATTTGCTATGCACGCTAAAATGCTATGCATATTTCTGTAGGAAACACTCCATCATGACGCCATAGGTTATAAACTCAAAATTGTTCCAAAAACGTTCAGGACAAAAATATTCGCCGCTTGTACGCGACTCCGCCTTTTTCTTTTTAAATATTTTTCTTTTTTCTTAACATAGTGCGCGTAAGTATCCAGCTCGCGCATTATCAAGTAAGACGTAAGTAATTTTGGACGCATACAATACGGTCCGCCGCCAAGTACACCACCGTATTTCCTCGAAATACCCCGTCGAAATACTTCCCTCATTTACCCCCTCCCTCAAAATTTCCACTGTGAAAAAATAAACCCCCTTTCGCAGGACTACGACCCGCCGCGCAGCCGGGCAGAGTTCTTCGCTCAGTACGACCCGTCCATCGGCGTGGGCACCGCGCTCACCTTGGGCGTGTTCTTTTTGGTCACCACTGCGCCGGTCGGTGATTTGGGGGGGGGGGGTTAAGGATTTGGAGCTTGGATTTGCTTGATCTGGGGCCGGTCCCGCACCCTGTGAAAAAAGTGTGGTGTGTGGAATGTGAGAAGACTTGTGTCTAATTGCAGGTCGCGAGACAATTTACACAATGTAAAATATCAATCAAAATAAAAAATGCATAAAAATGAGAAATTTTTCAAATCGAAATTCAGAAAATGGATAAAAAGGATTTTATTACCTAGCTTTTGACATTTTGCATGACATTTGACACTTTTTACACTTTACAGGGTGCGGGATTGAACCTTACGCCCTGAGAGTTTCAGACAACACAAGCACCCCAAAACTGCCCCAACCAAACCCCCACCCAACCCCCCAGGTGCTCTGCAAGCTCGTCGCCAAGCGCTGGTCGCACTGGGTCCTCACCCACGACTGGACGTTGCGCGGCTGGCTGCGTTTCGTGCGCACCGGCGGAAAATCTCGCTTCCAATTGCGGCCGTGCGACCTGAACTCGCCGTCGGACGACACCAAGGGGTCGCCGGAGCGGCGGAAAATGTCCATGAAGGGGGTGGGCGCGGGCCGCTGCCGCGTGGGGGTGCACAGTTCTAGTGCTCATGAGTCGCAGTGTATTGATGGGAGGTGGGTGGGTTTTTTTGTGTATTTGGATTTAGATGGGTTATGAAGCATTACTGAAACCCACTCACTAGGGTTCAAACGGGGTTGACTTTTCGGGGTCGGGATTGGTATTTTGAATTTTCCGAATCGGCATTGTTTTTTGAGTTTTCGTGATCTGGGTCGGAATTATCTCATGATCCTGGTCACGGGATCGGGATATTGGCCAAGTTCTGATATAGAGGAGGTTTCTCTAACTGATATAGAGGATAAGACACACTTGAATTCGAAAGAAGTGACATTATATGAGGCCAACTGGGTATTTCGGTAAACTTTTCTCAGTGCAATAAGTAATTTTTTAAGTTTCTTTTTATCTTTTGCTCTAAATTTTCCGGGATTGTGATCCCGATTGGTGAAGTTTTTCGGGATTGAAAATTTTCGGGATCAGGATCGGGATTATCAGCTATCCGAATCGGTACCGCTGAATCCCGGAATTCATCGGGATTTTCAGATTTCGGATCGAAATCAGGACCGCTAAATCCCGGAATTTCTCGGGATTCGGGATCGCGATCCCGTTTTTACCACCCACACCCAACCCCATCCCCCCAGACCAGTCCTCGCGATCGACTTGGACGCGGACTCCATACTCACGCCCAGTCCGCGGCCGGACGCGCCCGCCTTGCCGCTGCCCAGCGTCACGTTGACCATGGACGACCGGCTCAGCCAGCACAGACTGCAGCTGGCCCACGATGAGACTGAGAGGGAGGATGGGGGTGGGTGGGGGGTTCTCTTGGGGGTTGGATTTTGTTTGGGTTGGGGTTTGGTTTGAGTGGGGTGTAGGGGCGCCCATAGATGTATCCAAAAGTGTATCCAATTGTGCAAGAAGTTTTAAAAGAAATTTATTATCAAAGTATATTTATAAATAACGTATTCATTTATATATTTTGATTTGGATTTTTTTGTAATATGTATTTTTCCTCCCTGGGGCACTTCCGCACCCTGTAAAGTGTGAAGTCAAGTGTCAAACCTCATATTTGTCAATCTAAAAAGATAAGATTTTATTACTGAAGTTTTGACACTGCATGACAATTGACAAATTTGTATAACGTTTTACATGACTTTTGACACTTTGCATGACAATTGTAAAATTTGTACAACTTTTTACATGACTTTTGACACTAACTACTTGGGTGTGGAACTGGCACCAGAGCTCCGCCCCCTACTCCACAATAAATCTGCTTATCTCGCATAATTCTCACACATTTATTTCCAGATACAACTCCCCCGGGCACCCGACCCGGCACCTTAGTCCTGTACCAGGCGCCGAGCGCCAGCGAGTCGCACAGTTTCGCCGCCAACAAATCGCCCTACAAATGGCTCCGATCGCACACTTTTCACGTGCCCTTCTCACGCAGAAATGGCCCCCGTTTTGCCACTTTGAAGGGCAGGGGTAGTGGTGATGATGAGAGTAGTAGCGATGATGCTAGTAGGGGTAGGGCGTATGCGAAGGATTCTGGTGCTAGGTTGCTACCTAGTGAGGATGAGAGACCGGTTTTGTGAGTTTGGATTTTTTTATTGTTTTTGAGTATGAATTGATGTGGAGGGGTTGTGGCCGCGCCTTGGCAAGTAACTAGAAATGTGGCCTACAAAGTCCTCTGACTACTTAACAATTGAGGCGTTTGGTTCCATAACTCGATAAACGCCAAAGTGAAAAAAAATTGAGTTAAGTGCATATCTGATATCAGAGTTGTTAAAATACCGGTATTTTTGGAAAGCGTAAGCGTAAGCGTAAATACACTTTCCAAATTTTGAGTATGGATACTAAAAGCGTAAGGTATTTTCAAAATACCTAGGAAAGCGTAAAAAAAAGCGTAAGCGTAAAAATTTTCTAGAAAGTGCTGCTGCTGTTGAGAATGGGGAAACACCCTAGCTCTCACTTTTAGAAGACTTTATATATCATTTCCATTGATTTTTTCACATCATTTCATCAACACGATCACCACATAACAACACAACTTCATCTAACTGGGACCCACCGTATTACCTTGAATTATCCAGCCCCCTTGAATTGGGGCAGGCCTGATACGCACACGTGCCCGATACGCACATATGCCCGTTTTTTTCACTTGACACATTTTCAAGTGATTGTCAGATATGACTGAAGTGAAAAAAGTTCACTAATGTCATTGCGCAACTTTTTTCACGTTACTCATATCTGAAAATCACTTGAAAAAGTGTCAAGTGAAAAAAACGGGCATATGTGCGTATCGGGCACGTGTGCGTATCAGTGCACGCCCCTTGAATTAACCCCTTGAATTAGCCCCCTCAAAATTGGCTCGGGAAATAATAAAACCCCCTCGAATAAGCCCTCCTCGAATTAACCCCCCTAAAATTTTGCTGGCATAATAATAAACCCCCACAGGGTTTTTTCGAGGTAATACGGTAAGTGCTGTTGACGGAATCCATCGTCGCCCCAAAAACTCCTAGTCTGACGCCACGATATTGCAGGCGACAGAATTTTAGCACAATTTGTACATGTGCCACCATTTTCAGTGTGTTTATGCACACACGCAGTAATTTTTTTGGTACGCATTGTCGTTCATATTGTTTTTTTTTGTAGTTTCACGCTTTTTGAAAACCGTAAAACTGGGCCGTGTAAAAAGTTTTTTACGCTTTTAGTACCCGGGTAATTCGGCCGGGAAAGCGTAATAAAGCGTACAGGTATTTTCTGAAAGCGTAAGCGTAAGCGTAAGTATAAATACCCATTTACCCGGGTATTTCGGGTAAGCGTAAATACGCTTTCGCAACTCTGTCTGATATATATATATATATATATATATATATATATATATACTTTTTTCTACGAAAAAAAAAAATCACGTAAATATCCCATACCGTTCCTACAAAGACACCGATTTTTGAAAAAAATGTAAATTTTCATCCGAAACTCGATATCTCCACCATCAAAATGGTGAATTTTCACTCGAAACTCGATAACTCCACTGAAAAAACTTTGCATCCGAAACTCGTTATAAATTTATAGGGAAATGGCTCAACTGGGCAAAATACCCATACAAAAATGAAGTTTGCATCCGAAACTCGTTATAAAATTTTGTTAGTTAAATTTGTCGCCATAATGACAGTAAAATGGACCTAACTCTAGCTTATTTGCCGGCCAGAGGATTGTAATTATGGAAAATGTAGAGAAATTCGTTGGCTTTTCAAAAAGTATTGGGCAAGGGCTGTCACTCAAAGCGTACCGGCTCAGGCCACTCTCAAAATTTCAATGCAATTTTTACAAAACTGAAAAACATGGAGTTATCGAGTTTCGGAAGCAAACTGCTCAATTAATATCCGCCTGGTGCCAGTCCGAAGACCTGTAAAAAATGTAAAGTCAAGTGTCAAATGTCATGACAAATGTCGTACAGATAAATACCGTATTACCTCGAATTATCCCCCCCTTGAATTAACCCCCCCTCGAAATACCCCCCTAAAATTCGGCTGAGGAAATAATAAACCCCCCCCCCCCCTCGAAATACCCCCCCTAAAATTGAGTGTAAAGAGAACGTACATGACAAATACCGTAGTTTGTGATCTGTACAATGCAGAACACACGTCAAAAGTGATGGCTAAGTGACGTTAGGGAAGGGTTTATGTGTATATACAGTTATATATGCCTATAAACACATATACATCTACGTAATTGTTCGATTTTTCTACGTCTGCGTATGGGGAATTTCCGAAAATTTCTGGCGAAATAATAGACCCCCCCCCCTCGAATAACCCCCCCCCCCTCGAATTATCCCCCCCTCAAATTTTGCTGGCGAAATAATAAACCCCCTGGGGGTATTTCGAGGTAATACGGTATGTCAATTTTCGTGCAAAATGTCAGGTAAGGTTCAGTAATAAAATCTTTTCCTTTTTATTAAGATTGACATTTTACAACTGACTTTACACTTTACAAGTTTGGGACTGCCTTCAGACACTGTCTTTAACAAATTTGTTTATTTTCTAGGTTTTTTTCCAGGGTTCTTTGACCGATTTTCAGTGTGCATCATCTCCATCTCATTCCACATTTAAATATTCACATTCAAAACACTTCACACTTCACAGGGCTCCCCTAGCCACTGGCGAAGCAATATGCATGCAAGTCGATGAAGTCGCCCAAACCGCCCAACCCGCCCGGGTGCACAATGGACAACATTCTCGGAATGCACACAGAGCTACCTCGTTCAGAACTGGCATCGGGCCAACTGTTGGCAATGTGCCAACTGGGCACCAGTGTGGAAATCAGGATACTGGCAGCTATAGATCTAGACTTAGTAAATCTTTTTGTGATAGGAGTACTGCTGGCACTAATAATAATGCCAATGAGAAGGTCTCTGGACATGTTTTGGTGCCCAGTCCTAATCTCAGTCACAGTTCTTATAGACAAGCCACTAATGCGAGTGCATTTTCTGACATTTGTGAGGTGTGATTCTTGTGTATTTGCATTTGCAAAATTCAGACATATACATATGTATTGTTTTTATCATTATCAGTATTCAATTGGAATTACTTCAGTGCTATTTAATGTTTGAAAAGCATTGTTTTTTGTTGATTTTTTTGTACTAGTTATGCTAGAAGTTTTTCACAGAGCCCTTTCAGACTTTCTAACATTTGCATTTTGGTGCTTAGACTAGCCACTTTTTGTGATATGCAGTCTCAATGAAAGTAACATATTCATGTATTTACCATGTATCATTTTAGGTGCCAATTCCACAAAATGAGAAGTGCGAAGGCGAAGTAAAAGCGCAAAAACGAAGTGAAATGGCAAAAGCGAAGAGAAATTGCTTTTTACTATTATTTTTTCTTCGCTTTTGCCAATTCACCTGCCGTTTCACTTCTCATTTTGCGGAACTGGCCCCAGAGCTGCGGAACAGCATAACAAGAGACGAGATATTGTTACGCTGAAACTTTAGGCAGCTACCAATCGGAAACAGATAAAATATAGGGCTATAGATATAGCTATAATGGCTCTACGCACTAATTTCGGCCAAAATTTCGGAGACTATTGTGCCTACACACACTAGTTTTCACCGTGACTTCGTGTGATAACTGAAATGATTTCAAATGCAAATTTATGAACACGGTTGAATTTTTTATTATTATTTTGATTGGAATTTAAATAAATGAAAGTTAAACTCTAAAAAATTTAAAACATAAACACATATATACTCCGGTTACTTTACACCTTGCACGCGTGGTTCCCGCTGGAAGTGTGCCAATGATCATGACCACGTGCGAGTTCCATAAAAGATGACACAATTGATTCTTGTTATAATGGTTTTCATTAACATATTCACATCGACAAATTTTTTTCAACTTTTTACTGAAATCGCATGATTTAATAATCATTGGCACACTTCCAACACAAGACATAAATCAGTGCGAGGGCAGAGTATCATGTACGCCGAGTATAACATACAAAAAGAGTAGGCTGGATGTCGCCATGTCGCCATTTCAGTTTTCACATCGGTCACGGTGAAAACTAGTGTGTGTAGGGCCATTGATAAATCTGTTTTTAGTAAACACATTTGAGTTTACCAGAATGAATCATTTCAAATCTACGTCAACAGCTTTTGATGAATCCTTATTCAAATTCGTTCAAAACTGATTTATCGGTTTTAGTGATTTTAAAGCGCCATGGCGCTAGCGCAAAAGCAAAAAGCGCTTCGATTCTGGCGCTTGGCGCCAAAGTCTTTGCGCTTTTTACATCACTAATCGGTTTACATAATTTCGGCTGATATCTAGTTTGCGTGGAATCATTTTTTCACATTTATAAAGGAACATATGTATTGGCTGTCCGGAAAAAAATATTGTGCCCGTGCCGGGCTAAATGAATCTCTTGCATGGTGCATTCTCACTGTCATTTGTTCACTACAATCTACACCACTTTAATCCATATGCTTATTATACCTAAAAATATTCACCTTAATTTATCACATCATTCTAATTCCACACATTCAGTTTATCTATCATTTTCAACTGCCAAGGTTTTTCTTTAAAATTATTGGGTATTTTTCATAAAAATATCATATTTTAAATCAGGGCCGTATCCAGGGGGGGGCGGGGGGGCTGCAGCCCCCCCCCCCTCCCGGGGTGAGACCAGAAAGTGACCAGAAAATGCGACTTTTTCAACGTCAGCGTAAAAAATTTTGCGCGC
>OZ038450.1:24765184-25027220 GCA_964036195.1 Sphaerolaimus hirsutus | reverse complement strand
AACGCTGCTTTAAGTTGTGATCATGAAACTTTGGCTAGTGTAAGCCACCAGTGTTGGCAATGTGCCAGCATTAGCTATGATATCATAAGCCTAGTCCATATTGCCATTACTGTCACTACTCTCACTACCAAATTCATCATTCTGCCTCTACGGTTGGTCAATACAGGTTAATACAGGAGGCGTTTGTCATGCACACTGCTGTTGAACACAGGTAATGTGTCCACTACAGATTAGTAATGAAACACAAATTAAATTTAATTGACATAATAATTTACTGCACATTTCAAAACAACATTAAAATCACTGCAATACAACATGATCTCAGATGATCACCAAAAACATCCATCACAGTTCCCACGTTTCTTGCACATCACCCTGATCTGCATATTAATTTTACCTTAATAGCAATGATGTTGATGAAAGTGTTGAATACTATCAGCACATTGCCAGCACTGGTGGCTTACACTAGCCAAAGTTTCATGATCACAACTTAAATCAGCGTTGAGCTAGAGCACCATTTGTACATCAGTACAAAATGACCGAAATTGTAACCCCCACAGTTCCGCAGTGGGTGAAGCTAGAGAGGTGAAATTTTGGGTGAAAACTCAAAACACCTGATATATTAATGTGTAAAAATTTTATAACCGTAGCTTACCCCTAGCGCGAATGGCGAGCACTGCCCGGGGACTTTTCAGCCCGACCATGTATAAGAGTATATTGACTTATTTAAGTGTGTAACACTGTTCTAACGTAACAATTCATTGTTTGAAATGTGTGTTTTGCATTGCCCGAATCACAAACTGAAGTTTTGTCATGTATGTTCTCTGTACACTCAATTGGGGGGGGGGGGTTTCGAGGGGATGGGTAATTATTTCATAGTGTCCATTTTGAGGGGGGGGTATTTCAAGGGGGGGTTTCGAAGAAATACAGTATCTGAGTAAAATATCTATGTAAAATAATTACATACATGGCCAAAAATTGCTGAAAATAGGCAAAAGGCACATGAACACCGCGGCGCAATTATCATTCTCTGGCGCTTTTTTGGCGCTTTAAAAAATGGTAGCGCCAAGCGCCAATGGCGCCACTGGAAAGTAGCGCCAAGCGCCAATGGCGCCACTGGAAAGTAGCGCCAAGCGTCAAAAGCGCCATGGCGCTTTTCGGAAACACGGCGCCAAGCGCCAATGGCGCCACAGCATTTTAGCGCCAAGCGCCAAAAGCGCCATGGCGCTTTTTGCTTTGGCGCTAGCGCCAGGCGCCAGCGCCATGGCGCTTTCACATCACTACAATTGACACTTTGCATGACATTTTACATGACATTTGACACTTTACAATGCTTGGGACTGCCCCCAGATCCATGAATAAACAGGTAGAGACTCAAGCAATGAGACAAAATTTTACAAAAAATATGAATTTTTATACAATTTTACAAAAATACGAATTTTTATACAATTTTACAAAAATTTTACAAAAATTCGAATTTTTATACAATTTTTATTTTTATTCTTAAATTTTCCATTTTATTTTATTTTATTTTTTTATTGAATATTCCATTTTATTTTTATTTTTTTCTAAGATTTTGCCAACCCTGCTCACGGTATTGTAATACACCAGGTATACTCGGCGAACATGATACTCTACCACCGCAAATATTTATGTACCTTTTTTATCAAACTCAAATATCTAAGTCAAATTGAAAACTTTAAGGACCGACCTTTCACAAAAAAAAAGAAATGAATAGATTTGTCGGTAATAGCATGAACAAATGAAGGGTGTGCTTCTAAAAGTACTGATCTACAAATTTGTCAAATTTGTGTTAGGCTCATTTTTGCAGTCCCCATAGAACCGCCCTTCAAAAAATATTATAAAAAGTGGGGGGTGTGAAATCGAATTTTGAGATACAAGGGGTTGAAAAATCCACAAAAACGGCAAAATACAGTTATGGAAATTCTAAAAGTGCCGATCTACAACGTTTTCAACCTTTTGTATCTTAAAAAGTACCGTTCTACACTGTTCTTCCAAAATTGTTTTTTTGAAAGTACCGATCTGCACATTTATTTTTGTGCTTCTGAAGGTACCGATGTGAAATTGGTACGTTTTAAAAACCCATAATTTTGTGCTGTTTTGTGGGGGTAAAGGTACCGATTTTGTAGGGGTAAAGGTACATCTGATGAATTTGTGCTTTTAAATGTACCGATCTCCATGTTATTACACAATTTGTTCCTTTAAACGTACTGGACTACAAAAAATACAATTCACTAAAGTTTATATAGCTAGTTTCATGTGTACCCTCAAAGATTATACCCATGCATCTGGATACCCAATACTTTACCCCAAATACCCATACCCATAATTCCCATACCCAATACACATGTAGGGGTATTGCATACTCCAAACTTTCAATTCAAAGCATGCTGACGAGTGGACGAACGACGTTCAAATGCAATCTTTAAATTAGGAATGGAACCAGTTGACATTTGGTGTCAATAGCGTATGCGTGTGGGCGAGGCGCGTGGGGCCAACATGGTTTTGTTTTGTTGTGCTGCGGTGATGCTGTGTGTGAATTTTTAAGAGTTATTTTGCTTTAACTTTTTTGAATTTTCTATGTAGAATGTAGAAAATTTCGAAACTTCAAACACTGAAAAGTTTCAAATTTTTGTCACTGTTTTCGACAGGACACCCATGAAAAAACACTGACATGTCGCCCTCCTCGCACAGTGACCATTTGCCAAAGAATTACCATCAAAGGTTTCATTAAGTTTACATCACAAGAATCACACTATCATAGTCCCAAATGGGCGAAAAACAGCATCAGTGTGCAAAAAATCACAGACAAAATCACCAAATCCCATGGGCATTTTCCA
The DNA here is from genome assembly GCA_964036195.1 of Sphaerolaimus hirsutus. NCBI lineage: Eukaryota > Metazoa > Nematoda > Chromadorea > Monhysterida > Sphaerolaimidae > Sphaerolaimus > Sphaerolaimus hirsutus. Next base: position 25,024,359 of record OZ038450.1, on the reverse strand, counting down.
ACCTCACCAAAATTTCAAGATAACACCCAGTTTACTTAGTACTAGTGATGGAAAAGTGTATACATAAGGAAAGGCCAGACAAGACATATTTACATGTTTATGTATTATATTATGCAGTGTGATAGAAACATGCTTGAAATTATGGCAGAATGGTAATTTTCCTCCAGTTGCATAATACCTGCTAGAATAGTTCCCCCACAAAAAAAACTGTCTACCTATTTGATGTAATGTGATACAGTCAATTTTACTAGATGTTCTGGAAAAAATACAATATTTTCATAATTTTTACAATGTGTATGCTGTAACAGCCTTGCAACAACCTGTATAGGTATATGGGAAAAATTGGTACTCCGTCTGCACTGAAACTTATTGTAAGATAAACTACCGTATTTCCTTGAAATACCCCCCTCGAAATACCCCCCCCCCCCTCAAAATACCCCCCTCAAAATGGGCACTATGAATTTGTGGTCCGGGAAATGCATAACAGACGTTCAACACACTTACTGTGTTAGGTTAGATCATCATTTATACCATCTACATCCTTATATAAGGCTGTAAAAACTTATAAATGGTGGTATTTGTTGCATTTTTCACGTTTTTCTCTCAAAATTTTCACTCTGAAAAAATAAACCCCCGGGCGGTAATTCGAAGAAATACGGTATTTACATTTAGCACATGTAAAGAAATTGTGTATAAATTAGAAAAAGTGCTTATATTCTAATGCAGAATTTCTTTTCATACTGTATGGAAAATTTTGCAATGCAGGTGGAAATTTGTTTCAGCAGTTGCATGTATTTTTTAGCTATTTTAACTGGGAAAGCCTATGAGAAAAATGTTAGAAATATTTTAACTGCCTTAGTTCCTAGAAATACCTCCAGGGGTTCATTTTTTCAGAGTCTGAGTTACTTACCCCATACTATGGGCACGAAACCAGGGGCATAGCATACTTCCATCACTAGTACACTCTAACACATTTTAGGTATTATATGCAGTCAGTTGCATAACTAAGGGTTTCCACGTCTGGCGCGGATCATCTCAATACAGATCTGGGGCCATTCCCAGACCATGTAAAATGCCCTGTAACATGTCAAAGAAGGGTACATTATGTATTACGGTTGGCCAAATCTCAGGAAAAATAAATTAAAAAAATGGAAATTTGAAGAAATAAAAAAATGCATACCGTATTTCCTCGAATTACCCCCGGGGGTATATTTTTACAGAGTGAAAATTTTGAGTAAAAAACGTGAAAAGTGCAACAATAACCACCATTTATAAGTTTTTACAGCCTTATATAAGGATGTAGATGGTATAAACAATGTTCTAACGTAACACAGTAAGTGTTTTGAACGTCTGTTATGCATTTCCCGGACCACAAATTCATAGTGCCCATTTTGAGGGGGGTATTTCGAGGGGGGGGGGGTATTTCGAGGAAATACGGTAAATCAAATTGAAAAAATTACAATTTTTACACAATTTTACTACAATTTTAGTAAAAAGAATTTTACTAAAATCAATCCTGGTCACAAATTAAAATGAAAATAAAATGGAAAATTGAAGAATAAAATAAAATGAAATGCAACATAGTACAATTTTAGTAAAAAGAATTTTACAAAAACCAACCCTACTTTTGACACCTTGCACGATACTTGACACTTTCCAGGGCATTCACAGGGTTCAGGAGTGGCACCGAGTGGGCGCAAGTCCTGGCTTGGGGGTGCTTAGCCATGCAATAGGCGCACAGGCGTATCGTCGCCACCAGCTCATTCATTTTGGCAGTGTAGTCGGAAAAATCGGCCGCATCGAAGACTAGCAATTCGCTGCCGCTGTAGTTGATCAGGTTCTGAGAATTTTTGGAGGACAGTGTTGGGAAAATACTGGATAAAACATTAACTTAAACCCAAATACTTCTTCCAAATTTCAAGCATAAATACTAAAACGTAAGCTATTACCAAGGAAACTGTAAAAAAATGTAAATATAGTATTTTATGTATTTGCTATTGAGCTTTTCGAAGTTTTTATATGAAATTTCCTGTATCATGTCATTTAACACTACTGCCAAAAGCGCCATGGGCTCTATGGAAAAGTGCCATGGGCTGGCGCCGAGCGCTAGCTCCAAATGACCACTGACAATCCACTAAAACCAAAAAAAATCTTCACGACAAAACGTGTGTTGTGCAGTACGCGTTTTTAAAACTGCGCGGCAGAAATGTGTTCTGCGTTGGAATTTACTGTGAGTCCTGTTTTTCTATGGCACTACTGTTTTACTCATAACAAAATGCCTGGGGCTGGCACTTGGTGCTAGCGCCAATACAAAAAGCGCCACGGCATATGCACTGGGGTTTGGAAAAGCGCCATGGCACTTGGTTCCAAAGTCCTGAAGTCTTTTTCCATCACTACCCAGCACTATCATTTTGGTCCATGCTTATCTGACATCTAAACCCATCCCACATCTAAACCCCCCATAGATGTGGGATGGGCTTAGATGTGTGATGGGGTTAAATGTGCGATGGGCTGGGTATTAGCGGCATGTCAAGTAATGTGATTTGCGTGTTATTTCACACACCTTTTTGTTTGCCACCAACCTAACAAAGGAACAGGTGTGTACACCAATATTCTGTAAATAGGTTTTTAATTATGATTGATTTAGCCGGCAATATTTATGAAAACTGGGAAGAACTTGGGGGCAAGTAGTTGCAGGGAAATGTTTACAGGGGATGTAAATGTTTCAAGGGAACAGTTCAGCCATACCAATTATTCACAGGATAAAAGCTCAGGACAACAACACATTGAAATCAATGTGATAAAATGTCATTTGCAGGTTTTATACAGAATTTTATGCTCTATTTAATGGTGGGTCATAAAATATGTGAAAAGGGCAAAAAATTACGTAATGAAAAATTGAGTTTTCACAGCCATTTTTTCCTGAAATTGTAAAAAGTGTGTTTTTTGTAAAACCTCGAGTTTTTTGAGTTTTTAATAAAAAACTTGAGTTTTTCCAAAAAAATCGAGTTTTCCCCCAAAAAAATTTGATTTACAGCATTTCGATCTGGAAACAGTGGTTTTCTCATAAAATATAGGTTTTGCACATGTTTTAACCCCACATAACATTTGTGTATTCATTCAAGTGTCAAAAAAGTCCATAAAAATGTCCACAATGAGGACATCAACATCACAACACCAGCAACAAAATGCCCAGAAACGACAATTTACGCAGTACTCCAATATTCTTCAATGGATGTGCACTGTGTGGAAGACTAAGGAAATTGATTTGAACTACAACTACCATATTACCTTAAAATACCCCAATGGGCATTATTATTTCATCAGAAAGTTTTGTAAGGATCATAAAAAATGGAAAATGGCAGGCATTTACATACCCAAAACAGGTTATAAATGCGTACAAACAGGATATATTTGAAATAAACATGTAGATATTTAGCTACACAACCTAGTACAGTCTATGTGTGGCTGCGATGCAAATTAGCAGTAATAAGTAGATTGTGTACATTGGATACATGATGTACATCATCCTGGAGGGGGTATTTCAAGGGTGGCGGGGCTTATTATTTCACCAGTCTTTTTTAAAGGGAGTTAATTCAAGGGGGGTTAATTCAAGGTAATAAGGTATACTTAAATGTCAAAACTTAAATTGTCAAATCCACCATGAGACGTGCATGCCATCTTGAATTTCTTTTTTGTACCATTATAAAATATGAATACATTGTGTACATATTTACATACTATAGATGCTTATCTTATCTTGTTTAGTTTAACTGAATTAATGTGCATTCAACCGCATCGCTGAAAAAAACACAAAAACTCAAAAAACTTTTCTGTGTTTCCGTGTTTCTGTGTTCTCCAAAAAAAACTCATTTGAGTTTGAGTTTTTCAAAATTTATGAGTTTCCGTGTTTCTGTGTAAAACAAAAACACAGAAACTCAATGAGTTTCTGTGTTCAATTTCTGTATTTTTTCCATCGTTGATTGTGACGCAATATTTTAACGATTGGAATAGATCGGGTCACGTATGAAAACTTGGCCCTTATCCCAGTTACCAGTTGCGTATTATACAAATGAGAGTGAAAACTGAAAGTTAGCTAAAAATCGTGAAAATTTGCTTCGCTTTGCCAATTTCCACCTTCATAATCGCTATTTTTGTTTATATACATGGTTATAAAGCTATTGTGAGCCTATTTTATTCATATTAATAGCGAATTTCGAAATTTTGGCTGGCTGCCAAGTTCTCTTCTGTTGGAACGGAGCCAACGAATGAAAAATAAAATAAAAACAAAAACGGTAGTTTGAACGGTAAAACCGTAGTTTGAACAGTCAAATTCTTTACGAGCAACGTTGAAAATGTAGATAACTAGGGCGCGGCACGCACGGACGCAGCGAAACGTCCATTTTTCTTTAAATATGATTTTCTTTTTCAATTTCTAGCGTCCGCGTGGGACACAAGTTTCGTTGTTCGCTCTATTCACGAGCGAATTCTAACTCTCCGATTTTGTAGGGTGAAATGTCCGCCGACTTTACCCAGATGGTGAGTAAAAATTTTTTTTTCACATCTACGCATACTTTGAAAAAAGTTCAGTACTGTTTACAACTCTGCTTTACATCGCAGTCTGTTGCCTTTGTCATGGAACACACCTGCCTCTTGACGTCACCAACTCCCACTGATATGATTGAAACTCCGCCCCACTGTTTTGCAGTTCTTCCGTTTTTTGCCTCACGAGTTGATCAGTCTGGATCGGCTTGTTACCGCCGGAAGATGGGTCACCGTCAGTCACCAACAACACAAACTGCGAGAAAAATAAAGGAGTCAATTTAAAATCAATTAGGTACCTCAGTGGTGTTTACAAGGGTTGCAAAAGTGTATTTACACTTACCTGAAATACCCTGGTAAATGGGTATTTATATTTATGCTTACGCTGACACTTTTATAAAATACCTGTACACTTTTTCACTTTCCCAGTCAAATTACCCAGGTAATAAAAGTGTAAAAATATATATCAAAAGTGTAACACTATGAAAAAGAAATTGAAAAATAATATGTGTCAAAAAAATTACTGCACGTGTGCAATGGCTCTGCACACACTAGTTTACCGGCGTTTTCAGTTTACTGGAGGAAACTGGATTATATCAGTTTACTTTTTTGTTTCAGGTATAGTATGAGTGGGTGGAACTTAGGCTGCCATCTTTATTTTTTTCAAGTTTGCCAGTGCAGTGCATTTACGCTGTAAATGTTAATTTTTAATTTCTTTAATTGTGGAAGAACAGAGCATTGTTCACGCAATTTTTTTTGTCATCGTGTACAGTATGTCCTGTAGATGTTGTCAAAAATTTGGCAATATTTTTAAGTGCAAATTTGGATTTTTTTATCAATTTTTTTTTATTTTCAGCAGATAAAAATTCATATAAAATCAATCGTTTTGTTTATTTGTTTATTTAATGGATGGAAATGAACAGTTTTCATTCAGCTATAGATTGGTATACACGGCGGACATAAAAAGTGAAAATAGGATTTTTAATGGATTTTTTTCATAAAAATACATTTTAATCAATAACGAGTCAATGGAATGCACAAATCATTCAAAAATTGGACACATGACAGACAACCATAAGATGCACACATAACACAATTTTCGCAGTGTAAAATGAAAGACTTTTCAACTTATGATTTTTTCATTTTTCTAACTAAAGAAGTCTGTAAAAAATATAAAAAATGACCAAAACTTGTCAATGAAATAACAGTTTGTTTGCCTGTTACCATTGTAACTAATTGCACTTGAAAAACTGACTGTAAGTGTGGCACATAGCATGCAAATGATTTTTTTAACTTTTTCATTCATTAACTTAATTTAACGTGAGTATGTGACTGAATTGCTAACTGTTATTTTTACAGCATTTTTCAATTTGATTTTAACATAAAACAGTTGTAAATTCAACAATATGAAGGATTTACCCATGCAACACCACCAGCAGGAGTAAGCATCCAATTCTTGATCATTCCCCTCATGTGGCTGGGGCTCCTCTCTTGTCAATGTACATTTGTATTTACACTGGAGGGACATCATCAGGCTGAGTCAATTTGAGTCAGAAGATGCAGATATAAACAAAAATACTGCTTGTAGTACTAGTACATTGTTCCACTATGCCTGATATTCTTATAGTTGATTTCTCACATTATTAACTGTTGGTTACAAACATCTTATATGTATTCCTTTTTAAGTTTAAAAAGTAACAACTTTATGAGCAGAATGCTAATTAACAATCATTATAAGAATCAAAATAAGAGGTAAATGCTATAACAAGCACAAATTACTTGATTCAGATGAAATTCAAAAAACAGTAGTTTACATCTTATGTGCAACACTCTGCATCGCATGCGTCGCCAGCGACAGGTCGTCAAAAATTGCATTCAGTTTGCCCATTACGTTTCACATAAAAAATAATCTGGCGACACGTCACATTTCTGTGACTTGCTGAAACCACTAACCCCAGAAAGTGAAACACAAAAATAAACTAATTTTAACATGTTGATCATAAAGGTAAACCGACGCGCGACGCGTCGCGTTTGAGTTTACATTTTTGCTTCATGTGCCGCATTGGTAAACTAGCGTGTACACGCCCAATAGCTCACTGAAAATAGCGATAGAAATATAAATTGTGTCGAAATATAAGTGTTGTAAAAAAATTGTTTGGAAGAAATTGTTTGGATATTATTGTGGCGTCAGATTGGGAATTTTGGGTCAGATGATGGATTCCAATGACGATGTTGTTGACAGCACAAAGTCTGAGTTGGAAGATGATGAAGATGTGTGCGCCGCTGTCAATGAAATAGAGCTGAAAGTATTTGTGGATAAATAGCTGAAACATTTTTGGGGGGTAGTGGATGAATAGATAGCTGAGTCTCAGGATCGATAGCAGACCAACCTCGGGGATAGATAGCTGGAGCATTTTTGAGGGCAACCCCCAATCCACCGACTAGAATCCTGGTGTTGAACAGTGTGTATTTGTTGTGTTATTGTGTGATGATTGAAAATGACAGAATTGTGTTATTGTGTGATGATTGTGTTTAATGAGAATAATGTGAAAATGAATGGAATGATCAGTAAATTCATCTAAAAGTGTAGGAATGGTGTCGTCCAATGGTGAACAGCAAGAGCACTCTCTCTTAAAAATTTTTACGCTTACACTTTTTTACACTTTCCTAGGTATTTTAAAAATACCTTATGCTTACAGTATCTATACTCAAAGTGTATTTACACTTTCGAAAAATACCTGTATTTTAACAACTCTGGTGTTTACAGCTTGGCCAGTGAAACGTGAAAAAATGTCTCTGACGAAACTTAATAAAATCAAAATAAAGCCAACATACATTCTTTGTTTTCTGATCTCCACCAGCATTTGGGAACTCAGCCATACATGCCTGAAATGGTTGAACAGAAATGGTTCCAAAAACGAGTGCTTTTGAGAATATACACACACTACCATACCATGCATAACTTTCCAAAGTGTGTAATCATGCATTTTTCAGGCGATGCTACAGAGAAGCATTTATGCCAACTAATGCGCGTTTATAGATGCCACTGCCAAGTGCCAAAAGCGCCACGGCTCTTTTCCCAACAGCGGCGCCAAGCGCCAATAGCGCCACAGCATAATGGCGCCAAATGCCAAAAGCGCCATGGCACTCTCCCATCACTAGTCTAAAATGCTTTCATGAGGAAATTTATCTGGGATGAACATTATGATGTCATAATGAGATCATAACAGGAACAAAATTGACAAAATTTACATTTTCATTCACCCCAAAAAAGAAAATCATTTTCATTTTCATTCATTTCATTATAAATAGAAGCATTTTAGAGGTTATGTTGTTTACAAAAAAAATTGTGTTTAACAGAAAAATTGGTTAAAAGTGAAATTTTCGTTAGCTGTTTATGGGACAGTGGGTGCTACCGTAATAAAATTTCATTAGCAGAATTATGGTTCAAACCTGGTTCAGTTTTAAAACCTGGTTCAAACCCGATTCAAACAAATACAGTATGATAATTTGTTTTCTGAAAATTTATGTTGTGAATCTTTCCCTCCATTTAACTATCAACTTCTTAGTAGACATTCTCAGGCTTAGAAAAGCTTTAGTTACATTTTCTGGAAGTATTTTTGAAACGTGAAACAAATGGATACAATTGATATACCGTATTAACTCGAAATACCCCCATGTGGGTTTATTATCTCACCAGCAAAATTTGAGGGGGGTTAACTTGAGGGGGGGTTTATTTGAGGGGGGTTCTATTATTTCGCCAGAAATTTTTGTGAATTTCATAGTAAAGAATATGCTTTTTCTTACACAAAAACAGTAATAAATGTGAGAAAATAGGTTATATTGGGGCTAAAGATGTACATCTGTACACAAATGAGCGTATAAGTGTAGCTGCGATGCAAATAAGTAGTAATAAATACATCATGTACATTGCATACATGATACAGATCATTCGGGAGGAGGGGTATTTCGAGGGGGGGTTATTATTTCCCCAGCCCATTTTGAGCGGGGTTAATTCAAGGGGGGGGGATAATTCGAGGTAATACAGTAAATATACACACCTTCCCGATCAACTCCAGCCCCCTATTTTTATTTTCACTTCTCACACCCTATCTCTGGTTGTGGGAGGGGTGGAAAGCTAATACTTGTGGGGTATATATGTGCAAACCCCCCTACCCCTCATGAATAAATGGGGCAGCGGCTCACGGGGCAGCGGCGACTCACTATAGAGGGGGTCGCCATATATGTGAAAAAAATTTGCAGCATTTTCACTGTCCTGCACAGGTCTGGCCCCCAGTTTATTTCTTACGCTATGGCTTGAAAAAGGGGTCTGGCCCCCAATAACGCCACAGGATATACCGTATTTGCTTGAATAATCCCCCTGGGGGATTATTATTTCGTCGGACATTTTTTGAGGGGGGAATTATTCGAGGGGGGAATTATTCAAGGGGGGAATTATTTTTTCAAAATTTTCAAGCATGTTTCCATCAACTCATTTCATGATATGTGCCTTATAAACACAATAACGTGCCATTTTTGTTAAAATTAGGTATGACAAATTAATCAAATCGTTAAAGGGGGGATTATTCGAGGGGGAATTATTATTTCCCCACTCGTCTTACAGGGGGGATTATTCGAGGGGGGGGGGGGAATTATTCAAGGGGGAACTATTCAAGCAAATACGGTAGGTGCTATGATGTGGCATCACTTGGCTACCTCAAATGGCGTCAGTGCCATGGCCCTAAGTCACGAACATTCCACAAACACCCACCCCCTATTCAGCAGACAAGTAAAAGAACTTTGCAAATTGAAAAATGCACTTTTTGCTTTTATTTTTTACACACTTCACACGCTGATTTAGGATGTTTTTAACAGGGGGGTATAAGGTTCCAAGCTGCGTGAAAAACTTTACCTCTAAAACGCCTCCATTAAGCCGGAATTAGAGCTCAGCGTCGATTCGACGTGAAATGACGACGTAAAATGACGTCGTAAAATTTATTACACGAGTGTGGATCATGCTACGGGTCTACAATTTTCTAAGGATAATATATGAATCAATACCGTAATGGTTGCTTGCAATCGTTGACATGAAATGTAAAATTCGTTCCCTGATGTAAAATGATGAGGTAAAATGATAAAAATTGAATTTTTCAATTCGCTCTAGTTGTGGCTGATAACACTCAGTATTGGACACGATTAAGGTATTGATTCATATATTATCCTTAGAAAATTGTAGACCCGTAGCATGATCCACACTCGTGTATTTAATTTTACGACATCATTTTACATTGTCATTTCACGTTGAATCGACGCTGAGCTCTAATTCCAGCTTTAGAAAATTTACTTGGGGTGAACTTTATGATGCCAAAATTATGCCATCAGAGGAACAAAAAGTGTCAAAATTTTCTAATGGAGGCATTTTTGGGGTATAGTTCTTTATGCAACTTGGAACCTTGAACCTTTCTCTATAAAACACCCTAAACCAGCGGGTCAAGTTTGTCACAAAATAAAAGCGAACAAAAGCCTTTTAAAATTTAAGGTTTGGGATAGTGAATAAAAATTTAGGCATCGGGATTAGTGATGGAATGGTGCCATGGCACTGGCGCCATCTGAGAAGGTCATTAGCACATAGCGCCATTTTCCCGTGGCGTTATTGGCATCTGACGCCCCTTTCTCAAGTCATAGCATAAGAAAGAAACTGGAGGCCAGACCTGTGCGGGACAGTGAAAGCGCCATAAAAGTTTTCACGTATACAGCGGAGTTGCGGCTGCCCGATTTATTCATGAGGGGTAGTGGGGGGTTGCACCTATATACCCCACAAGTATAAGCTTTCCACCACTCCCACAACTGGAGATAGGGCATGCGAAGTGAAAATAAAAATAGGGGGCTGGACTTGATCAGGAAGGTGTTTGTATAACCACTGTAATCAATATACTGTATTACCTTTAAATAATGGGGATTTATTATTTCACCCATGAAGGTTTATTCGAGGGGGGGGGGTATTACTTCGTCAGAAATTTTCACAAGGATCGTAGTAAATAGTAAGCATTTGCATCTCCAAAACAGGTAATTAATGTGTCCAAACAGGGTATATGTGGTCATAAAAATGTAGATTGTTACACAAACTACCATATTACCTCAAATTATCCCCATGGGGGTTTGTTATTTCACCTGCACATTTGAGGGGTGGTTAATTCGAGGGGGGTATTTGAGGGGGGGGGCATTATTTCGCTAGAAATTTTACGTAGAAAAATGCACTAATGATACAGATGTATAAGTGTTTATGGACATAGGTATATAACTGTATAGTGCATTTCCTCGAAATACCCCCCCCCCTCCGGGGGTGATTGTTTCATAGTGAAAATTTTGAGGGGGGTTAAACGAGGGGGGTGACAAATTCATAGTGGCCATTTTGCGGGGGGTACCTCGAGGCGGGGGTATTTCGAGGGGGTATATTTTGAGGAAATACGGTATGTGCATAAACCGTGTCCACATGTCACTCAGTCATTAGTTTTAACGTGTGTTCTGCATTATACAGATCACACACGGTGGTGTTTGTTGTGTATACTTACTGTTTACACTGTATTTGGGGGGTACTTTGAGGGGGGGTGTTTATTTTTTCCCCAGCCCATTTTGAGGGGAGGGGTACCTCAAACAGGGGTTATCGTTTTGTCAAAATAATCAGGACAATTTGTGGACAATTGATTTTTGTGAACAAGTTAACTTAAGTTTGTAAATCCATTGTATTAAGCTTTCATAAGATTTTTTCACCCATTAACAACTAAAATTTGTGTTCATCGGCACTGCCTAAACAGTGCACACATAAGAGCGTACGTCGCCGCCATATGTAAAACATGATTTTGTGTTTTTCATGGCACGCAAGCTGCACCGCATTTGCATTAATGACCACGGCTAGTTTGATCTGTATGCCTTCATCAAATTTTTTTATGAGACATGATGCATTTGGGGCATCGATCAGAGGGGGAGTTATTTAAGGTGAGGCATTTTTTTCCTCACGCTCACAGCAGGGGAGTGTTATTCGAGGGGGGACTTATTTGAGGATTTACATTTTACGGTATGTGTAGCTGCAATGCAAATTTGCTGTAATAAATACATCTTGTACTGTATTACCTCGAATTATCCCCCTGAATGAACCCCTTTTCGAGTTAACTCCCCTCAAAATGGGCTGGGGAAATAATAACCCCCCCCCCAAAAAAAAACCCCACCAGGAATGATGTACAGCATGTATGCAATGTACATGATGTATTTATTACCGCTAATTTGTATCACTCGCAGCTACAGTTATGTAGCTAATGTCCAAATATATAGCATATATTTATTTATAACGCAGGTATTTCGAGGCAATACTGTACATTGCATACATGCAACGATGGGTAAGTTCTCCAAAAAAAAACACTTTCTGTGTTTTGAGTTTTTCAAAAACGAATACCTGTGTTTTGAGTTTTTTTCTCAAAAAAAACTTGAGTAACTCTGTTTTTATTTCTGTGTTTTTTGTAAAAACTCGAGTTTTTTGAGTTTTTTTTCTAAAAAAACTTGAGTTTTTTTTTCCAAAAAATTCGAGTTTTCCCCAAAAAAATTTCGATTTACAGCATTTCGATCTGGAAACAATGGTTTTCTTATAAAATATTGGTTTTACACATGTTTTAACCCCACATAACAATTGTGTATTCATTCAAGTGTCAAAAAAGTCCTTAAAAATGTCCACAATGAGGACATCAACATCACAACACCAGCAACAAAATGCCCAGAAACCACAATTTACGCCGTACTCCAAAATTCTTCAATGGATGTGCACTGTATGGAAGACTACGAAATTGACTTGAACTACAACTACCATTTATTTTGAAATACCCCCATGGCGGTTTATTTTTTCATCAGAAAGTTTTGTAAGGATCATAGAAAATAGTAGGCATTTACGCACTCAAAACAGGTTATAAATGTGTACAAAAAGGATATATTTGAAATAAACATGTAGATAGCTACACAACCTAGTACAGTCTATGTGTAGCTGCGATGCAAATTAGCAGTAATAAATACATCAAGTACATTGGATACATGATGTACATCATCCCGGAGGGGGCTATTTCGAGGGAGGGGAGGGGCCTATTATTTCACCAGTCCATTTTGAGGGGGGTTAATTCAAGGTACTAAGGTATACTTAAATGTCGAAACTTAAATTGTCAAATCCACCATGAGATGTGCATGCCATCTTGAATTTCTTTTTTGTACCATTATAAAATATGAATACATTATGTACATATTTACATACTATACATACTTATCTTATCTTGTTTAGTTTAACTGTATTGATGTGCATTCAACCGCTTCACTGAAAAAAACACAAAAACTCAAAAAAACTTTTCTGTGTTTCCGTGTTTCTGTGTTTCTGTGTTCTCCAAAAAAAAACTCATTTGAGTTTTGAGTTTTTCAAAATTTATGAGTTTCCGTGTTTCTGTGTAAAACAAAAACACAGAAACTCAATGAGTTTCTGTGTTCAATTTCTGTGTTTTTTCCATCGTTGCATACATGATGTACATCATTCTGGAGGGGGTGTGTATTTTGAGGGGGGGGGTTTCCCCATCCCATTTTGAGGGGGTGTTAATTCGAGGGGGTAATTAAAGGGGGGATAATTTGAGTTAATATGGTATCTACGAAAATATGTTTATTGATAAACTCGGCGGACATGAAACGAATCAGTGATTCGGCCCTTGGTTACCAATGACATGTTATTTAATTCAAACTTGAATGGGCAGATTCAATCCGACTTTTTATAAGAGAACGATATGAATTTGATAGACACATCGTTACAGAAAGTGGGATTGTAAGGACTTAGGTCGGATCTTATTGTCGCAGCCCAGACAGATTCCTCTAAATAAGTACATATGAATTTGGCACACGTCCAAATTCCTAGCATTTCATACCAAAAAGATTAAAGACACATGATTTCTGTTCGCGTCACCGATAACGGCCGCGGAATGCGATAAGGTAAACAGAAGTTTCAACTAGTACGTGGGTCGCCATTTGTGGTCGCTTAATTGGATTCCACGGCCAATACCTATCGGTGACGCGGACAGAAATTGTGCGTCTTTAAACTTGTTTGCATGAGATGCAAGAAACTTGGACATGTGCCAAGTTTAAGTATTCACATTTGTACAAAAATCCCGTAGAACAATGACTTCCAAAAAGTACGTCGAGTGGAGTGTTATCTATAATGGAAGAAAATATATAATAAATGCCTTATGAAATAATACAAAACCATGCTAGAATTGAGTATTATACCATGCTCCAATTGAGTTCCACTAGAGCTTTGTGAAAAAATACAGTCCCTGGGGTTCAAAACCAAGCCAGTACGGTATTCTGATTTTGTGCAGTTAAAGCACATTTATGCACGTGGACGTGACGTTTAGTGGAAAAATCCAGTTTTTGCAAGTTTAGCCATTTTGCATGGTATGAAGGATGAATAAATCTTGCAACTGACACACCTCGAATCCTCTTGTTATAATTGTCCATCCATTTGGCCACTGAATTTTTCTGATTATGGCCTGAAAGAGTAACACTAAATAATCAGGGCCTTTATAATATAATTATTGTAGTCATTAGCACATGTGATATACCGTATTTCCTTAAAATATCCCCTCAAAATGCCCACAATGAGTAAATATCCCCATTTTTAATTTTTCATTTCACTTTGACATGTTATGTTTTTGCTTGCATTTAATTGCATTTGCAGTTGCATACCGTATTTGCATTTCCTTGAAATACCCCCCTCAAAATGGACTCTATGAATTAATAAACCTCCCTCGAAATACCCCCCCCCCAAATATCGTGTATAGATAACGTAAATGACAAAAGCTGCGGTTTGTGGTCCGGGAAACGCAGAACACATGTTAAAAACAATGATTGTGTCGTGTTAGAACAGGGTTTGTACCTGAGGCTCGAACTCGACTCGACTCGTGACTCGAAGGTAAAATTGGGTACCGACTCGACTCGGCTGACTCGACCGGAAAAATATGGCCCTGACTCGAGACTCGAGGTTTTTGCCTGGCTCGACTCGAAATTTTGGCAAATTTCGAGCCGGGGTTCCAATTACAGAATGTCAAAAAATTTCAATTTTGATATGAATTTTTTGACATATTTTTCAAAAATTTTGCACACGAGTGCACATTTCCACACCAGATGCATGATATATCATTGATTGGCTTGGCATATGTATTGAATGATGTTAAAACTCAAGTTTCTTATTGCCAATCATGCCATGTTGTGGTGCCAGTATAATGGCACGTTTGTCTAGGTAAAATTTGTGTGTGTGGTAAGCGAGCCCCCACCATTCATTCACCATTACAGAGGGTAAACAAATACTCCTTTTCAAAAATACCTGATAAATCCCAGGTTGTAGCTGATAATTTACATATGATAAGTGCTCCCTTGTGAATAAAAAAATACTTGTTTCTGACAAGGGAAGCTGCTTTCCAACCATTGCCATTGGCTTTACATGTAATTTTACAGGTGGTTTACAGGTGGCATTTGTCAATGGTTTTTCTATAAAAAACATTGTGTTTTATTATAAAAACCAAATCATTAAAAGATATTGTATTGCCATCGCGAAGCTGGTATTATTTTTGCAACTTTATTTGTGGCAACATCAAGAAACTGAACATGGAAGTGATAATTTCACTTTATTTTGATAGTAAAATAAACTGTTGGCATTTAGACTTCATTAAGTGTTATACATTATTCAACTTGTTATGTCAAAAATATAATATTTGACACATTTATTACCGATTTCGGGTATATTATTTACTAAAAATATAAATTTCATGATGTCCCTCCGAAATACCCCTTCAAACTCCCTCAAACAATCTCACCATGAAAAGATAAACCCCCGCGGGTATTTCATGCAAATACAAAATTCTAATTAAATTGCTTATCAGATTTAAATATGTATCATCACCCAAATCGCTACCAGTAACTCAAGAAGGTAGATATATTTCGGCTAACTACCAATTTCCCCCCATGGACATCTTCTCCATGCTATTTACATGCATAGCTCTATACGCACAGCAGAATTGCAACATTGCATTGCAGGGTGATGCATTTATGCTTAACTGCAGATCAAATATAGTCTTCTGACTGAAATACAATTGAATTTTACAATGAAATATATTACAATATTACAGATAAATTACAATTTGATGTCTGTTGAGCCATGAGATAAAATATATTTATTGATGCATGGCACTCAACAATTATGCACGCGTCTATTAAGCCTCATCGATTATCGTTTGTATGGGTGCTTGCAACTTCAAAACTCTATATCTTGGCCATTTCTCCACAGATTTTCACCAATGAACACTTGAAATGATCAGAATCACATGGAGATATTTTTATGTTCAGATCATACATTTATAATATAAGTTAACACTAATAGTGCACAGACAAAACACTAATAGTGAACAGACAACACGCTTACAACACACAGACAAAACACTAATAACGCACAGACAAAACGCTAATAGAGCACTAAAATTGCAATCTCCATGTGATTCTGATCATTTTTAGTGTTTATTGGTAAAAATCAGCTGAGAAATAGCCATGTATTAATCAATGAACACTTAAAATGATCAGAATCACATGTGGTTGCATTTTTGGTTCAGATTATATCTTTACATAAAAAGTTACAGTAATAGTACACATAGACAAAATGCTAATAGCGCATGGACAAAATGCCAATAGCGCACAGACAAAATGCTAATAGTGCACAGACAAAACACTAATAGTGCCCAACTGACCACTCAAAATGCAATCTCCACGTGATTCTGATCATTTTAAGTGTACATTGGTGAAAATCAGCTGAGAAATGGCTGAGAAAAAAGAGTTTTGAGTTGCATGCATTGTTCTTCATGCACCCACGCAAACAATAATCAATGCCAATTGGCATAACAGACATAATTTTGGAGGGCCATGTGTCAATAAATGATTTTTATTTGGTGCAAGCATTGTTCTTGCATCAAATGAGATAAACGGAAAAATCAAACACATAGCACCCATTACTGAATCCAAACAGATGCCCAAATAGAGTAATTAGAGCGGTCAGGGGGAAGTAGACTTACTTAATGTACCATTTCAAACTATTTTTTTATGGAGGACTTTCCCCCTCACATTATAAAAGTTGGGCAAACTAGTCCCCGGGCAGAAGTATATATCCATGGGGTGAAAATAACCTGGAATCATATATTTGGGGTGGGGGATTTTGGATGTAACCTGGACCGGGGTCATTTTGAATGTCAGTAACAGGGTTGGCAAAATCTCAGAAAAATATATAAATAAAATAAAAATAAAATGAAAAAAATGAAGACTAAAATAAAATAAAATGAAACATGAATAAAATTTAAATAAAATATAATTATCATACAATTTTAGTAAAAAGAATTTTACTAAAACCAATCCTGGTCACAAACTAAAACAAACAATAAAAATAAAATTAAAATAAAATGGAAAATTGAAGAATAAAGTAAAAATTAATTGGAAAATAGAAGAATAAAATAAAATACAAGAATTAAAATAAAATACAATTTTTATACAATTTTAGAGAAGATAATTTTACTAAAACCAAACCTGGTCATTAATTCAATCGTCGAGTGTTATTTATTGACCGATTTTGATTGTCTGACATTTCAAATGATCACAAATGTTTGGAGAGTACATGTTTGAGATCAAATCAGTGATGTACAATTTTGTAAGGAGCTATTCGGCACAATCTCAGAACGTAAATTTTCGAGAATTTTTTCACTGCCGCTTTACACACTTGATGGGGATCAGTCAGCCATTCTAGCATAGACATGAACATAAACACATAAACAGTATGAACACACGTCAGCCGTTCTGCAACCCACCTGGACTTCGGCATTCATCTTGCCTTCAAGCATTTTGAATCCTTTAACATCTGGAATTGTGCCAAAAATGATTACAGCAACGCGAAAATTTCCAAATTTAGTTGTGCAGTCTGTTCGACGTCCGACCACTTCCGCAGTGGAGTTCAACACAAACTCTGAAGTATAATTGAGAAAAATGAGTATATAAAAAATTAATTACAAAATTTTGACTGACATTTTCATGATACAAAGCTCTGCAATGAAACAGTTCAATGAAACGCATAGTAAAATTCTAGCTGTTAAAGCATTGAAAAAATTTTGAATGAGAAGTGAAGTAAGGTTGTAAGGTAGGTAGGGTAAGCACGCGAAGCATGCATCTGAAAGTTCCCATGTAAAAAAAGTTTTTATGCACTTTATAGTTGTATTTTGAACCAAAAATACAAAATAAATAAAATGAAACACTTTCTAAAATTCTTTTCTAGAAAAAAAGCAATTGAAGTAGTGGAATCAAAAATTAAAACAAATGTATTTGCCACCATAAGTAACCATCCTTAAATAAAGCGATGAAAACCACATACTATTAAAATTGTCTTTTCTACCGAACAGGTTAACACTCCCAGAGCCATCGAGCAGAAATATCTGGGGCCAGTTCCACAAATTGAGAAGTGAGAAGTGAAATGGCAAAAGCAAAATGAATTGAGAAGTAAAATGGCAAAGGCGAAGATAACTTGCTTTTTTATTTTTTATTTTTTTTACTTCGCTTTTGCCAATTTACTTGCCATTTCACTTCACTTTTGCCATTTCACTTCACTTTTGCCATTTCACTTCTCACTACTCAATTTGCGGAACTGGCACCAGGTTGACATTGGTGTCGCAAATTCTGCCCGGCAACGTGGTGGTGGGCGCCGCGGTGGCCCTGGTCGTGGTCATCACTGTCGTCGGCTTGCCGCCTGCGTATCCAAATGTTGAGTGATAAAGCGTAGTTGGGAAACAGGCACAGTTGGAAACATGTATTTACTTTTACTCTCAATATACATACCTAGGTATCCTCAAGTGCCAAATACCTACCCTACCGTATTTCCCCGAATTATTATTCGGGAGGGGGGGGGGTTATTATTTCGCAAGAAATTTTTTGAAATCCTAGTACAAAATCGTTGTTTACATGTACAATCAAGTACAATGTGCGCTGGGGTAGAAAAATGCATCAATAACTGACATTTATGAACTCCTGTAGACTAATATTAGTAAGTAAAGTCGGCAGACGTATCGCCCTACAAACATTTGCGTCAGTCTCTCCAGTGGAGAGTGCATGTCGTCATTATTGTGACGCAATATTTTAATGATTGGAATGGATCGGGTCACATATGAAAACTTGGCTCTTATCCCAGTTTCCAGTTGCGTATTATACAAATGCGAGTGACAAGTCAAAGTTAGCTAAAAATCGTTTAAAGTTGCTCCCCTTTGCCAATTTCCACCTTTCTAATCGCTATTTTTGTTTATATACATGGTTATATAAACACCTTCCCGGACAAGTTCACCACCCATTTTTTTATTTCACTTCAAATGCAAAATCTCCGTCCATGGGGGTGTTATAAAGCTGAAACTTTGTAAATATAAAGTTGTAAGACCCCTCTACTCCCCAACAATGAGGGGGAGGTGCGGCGACTCACTACAGGGTCGGTCGCCCTATATGCAACATTTTTTTGGCGTTTTTGGTGTCCCAATCAAGTTCACCACCCACTTGATTGGCTACACTACAAGAGCCATATCTCCAGCTGTGATGGCAGTATAAAGCTGAAATTTGGGGGATGTCATGCCAACAACCCCCCTCACAATACACCAGTGGGGCGGCTGCGGACGACCCACTAAAGCATGGGTCACTGCATATAAAGTTGACCATTTTCTAAAAACAGCCCAAGTGTCCCAAAACAAGTTCATCACCCAACTGCATTTAAAAAAATGTTGCAACAACATACCTAACATAAAACAGAATCGGGTTGGAACCCTAGTTCAGCCACCAAAATTTTTTTCAGTAGGGCACCCACCCTGTCCCATAAACGGTAGACCGAAAATTTCACTTTAAACCAATTTTTTGTTTCACACTTAAAAAGTTGGTTTACAAAGTTCACTAGAGAATGGTCTAAGGTTCAAAGTTATGTAAACAACATAACCTCTTGTATGCCTCCATAAGGAAATTTACTTGGGGTGAATTCTATGATGTCAAAATGATGTCATTTCAGGAACAAAATTTGACAAAATTTTTTTTTTTCATTCACCCCAAATAAATTTACTTATGGAAGCATTTTAGAGGATATGTTGTTTACATAACTTTGAACCTTAGACCATTCTCTAGTGAACTTTGTAAACCACCTTTGAAAGTGTGAAACAAAAAATTGGTTTAAAGTGAAATTTTCGGTCTGCCATTTATGATGGGGGTGGCTAAACAAAGGAAAAAAATGTAATTAGCAGAAGTAGGGTTAAAACCTGATTCAGTTTTTATATAAGGTATGTTCTAAAAAAAAAATTTTAATTTGTTTAGGTGGTGAACTTGCTTGGGACACTTGGGTCGGTTTTTTAAAAAACAACAATTTTATATACAGCGGCACAAACTGTAGTGGGTCGTCGGGAGCTGCCCCACTGGCATTTAGTAGGGGTGGGTGTTGCCAAAATACCCCAAAAATTTTAGCTTTCTACCACCCCTGCAACTGGAGATACAGCCCCTTTAGTGTAGCTAATCAAGGGGGTGGTGTACTTGTTTGGGACACGGAAAACCCGGCAAAAATTTTTTGCTTATAGGGCGACCCACCCTGTGGTTGGTCGCCATGCTTCCCCCCACTGATACAGAGTAGAGGGATGTTACAAGTATATATTGACAAATTTTCAGCTCTTTAACCCCACCATAGCCATAGATATAGCTTCCGAAGTGAAATAAAAAAATGGGTGGTGAACTTGTCCGGGAAGGTGTTTAGTTAGTGTTAGCCTTTTTTATTCACATTAATAGCGGATTTCGCAATTTTGGCTGGCTGCCAAGTTCTCATATGGGGACTCTTCCATTGGAACGGAGCCAATGAATGAAAAATTGACAAAAACGGTAAAAGGGTCATTTAAACAGTCAAATTTTGTCGCTTCCAACGGACAACGTTGAAACGAAACGTTGAAACGGGCGGCGTGCACGCACGGACACGGCGAAGCGTCCATTTCTCTTTTAATATTTTTTTCTTTTTCAATTCCGAACGTCCGGGTGGGAACCAAGTTTTGTGTTCGCTCTATTCGCGAGCGAAATCTAACTCTCCGATTTTGTAGGGTGAAATGTCCGCCGACTTTAGATGGTATAAACACT
The DNA here is from genome assembly GCA_964036195.1 of Sphaerolaimus hirsutus. Classification (NCBI taxonomy): domain Eukaryota; kingdom Metazoa; phylum Nematoda; class Chromadorea; order Monhysterida; family Sphaerolaimidae; genus Sphaerolaimus; species Sphaerolaimus hirsutus. The sequence goes on along the minus strand of OZ038450.1, from coordinate 25,003,584 downwards.
GTTCTTACGTGATTCCGACATTGTTTTTACGTGTGTACACTTTCATGTACGTTGTCTTTACAGACAATCTGGGGGGAGGGGTTTTTCGAGGGGGGATGATTGTTCCATAGTGGTCTCGAGAGGGGGGGTATTTCGAGGAAATACGGTATATACATTTATGTTTCCTGCAATAATGGGCATGCTTTTAAATACTGTATTTCCTCCAAAAGAACCCCAGGCTAGGGTTCAAACGGGATCCCGATCCCGATCCCGGATCCCGTGAAATTCCGGGATTTAGCAATCCCGATCCCGATCCCGAAAATTTTCAAATCCCGATCCACCAAAAACTTCCAAGTCCGGGATCCCGATCCCGGAAAATTAAGTGGAAATAATAAAAAGTGAAAAAAACGACATTTTTGCATGCAAAAATGTGATCACAACCCCCCAGCGTCCATTTTATGCCAACTTTCTGGCATCCAACAGTGTTTTGAGACCTTTATGAACAACTGTGGACGCCAGAACATTGGCCAAAATATCTATCCCAAGACCCCAATCCCGATCCCGAAAAAATGCCAATCCCGATCCTGATCCCGATCCCGTGACCCCAATCCCGGCCAATCCCGATCCCGATATCTCAAAAAACCAATCCCGATCCCGATCCCGAAAAGTCAATCCCGTTTGAACCCTACCCCAGGCGCCAGATTTAATTCTCCCTACAGATTTTGTAGTATAGGGCATCCGCCCGATAAATTTTCAACGTTCCGCCAGGTCGACGCACATGCACTGAGAGCAAGGCAGTTCGTGAAATACAGTAAAGTTTACATCGACGTCGCCGATATTGCAATACAGGGCCATATCCAAGGGGGGCGGGGGGGGCTGCAGCCTCCCCCCCTCCCGGGGTGAGACCTAAAAAGTCCCGGAAAATGCAATTTTTCCTATACATTTTTCAATGTTTCTTAAAAATTTTGCGCGCAAGCGCGCAATTCCTTCCCCATACATTGTATTTTTAGCGGATCGGTCCCCGTAAACAAATATCCTTGAAAATGAACACATTTTTGCGACTTTCGCTGCGTATGAATGTATATTTACATCTATATAAAGTGGTTCCTGGCGCTGGCGCCAATGCCAATAGCGCCGTGGCGTGACGCCTTGGTATGGCGCTAGCGCCAAAGCACATTTCCGTCCCTATATAGGAAAAAAATTTAGGGCCCCCCCTCGCCGGCCCCCGTAAACAAGCAGCCCCCCCCCCCCGCTCAAAAATCCTGGATACGTCCCTGTTGCAATATGACGCGTTTTACTTAGATTTTGGCCCGGAAATAACGATTTCGTCATTTTATGGCCGTCGGCCAACTCTTTCCTGTTTTTATTTTGTCGGGCGGGCTACTCGCATAACTCGCGATTTTGTATAGTTCCGTTCACACTGCTTAGTTTTCTCTGCCCTACAGCCGAGACATGAGGGCGAGGAAATAAAGGAATGATGCACAAGCATACAAAATCGCGAGTTATGCGAGTAGCCCGCCCGACAAAATAAAAACAAGAAAGAGTTGGCCGACGGCCAAAAAGTGACGAAATCGTTATTTCCGGGCCAAAATCTAAGTAAAACGCGTCATATTTCAATATCGGCGACTCCGAGTAAACTTTCATGTATTTCACGAACTGCCTTGCTCTCAGTGCGTGCGCGCCGACCTGGCGGAAGGTCGAAAATCTATCAGGCGGATGCCCTATACTACAAAATCTGTAGGGAGAATTAAATCTGGTCCCAGGGTTTTTTCTTTCATAGTGGAAATTTTGAGCGGGTGTTACAATGGGGGTTTATTATTTCGCCAGAATTTTTCTGAACTCCAAGCACCTGCAAGGAAATATGTGGTTTGTAACGTACGCAGACCTAAAAAAATGGAACAGTTGAATGTGTGTTCGCATTACACAGATGACATGCTATTTACACAGATTTCGAATGGGGGTATTTCGAGGGAGGAGGTTATTTTTAGGGGGGTTGTTAAAAGTAAAGCGTGATTGGACCCTGAACACTGAAAGATGGATAAAAATTCTGAAATTTTTTTTTTATTTAATTTTTAATATTTTTTCCACCATTACACATCGCCACAACAAAGGACCGACTCCAGTGGGGTCTGGCGGTGGCTGCACGCGGCGGCCGCTGTCCCCTGCACGCGGTCTCGCACTGGTCCTTCGAGTCGAAGGTGTGTCAGACTTTGGCGGGGCACTGGATGGCCACCTGCTCGCACCAGTCCCGCACCCAGTGGAACACCCACTTGGCGTTCTGCATGCCCCCGCCCGGCACCGCTGGAATACAGGGTTTTTAATATTACTGCCTTCTCGTTATTATCTGTGTTTTACCCATTCCTAATGTCAACTGAAGGTGATTGTGCATTGTGATAGGAAAAGCGCCTAGACTTATTGGCGCTTGGCAAGGGCCATGGCCTTTTTCATAGGTGTCTGGCGTTGTCTGTTCATAGGTCTGGCGCCATTGGCGCTACAGCAGTAACTTGCCAAACGCCAAAGGCGTCAAAACCAGAAATGTCCAGACAACTAAATTAAAATATGTTACTAACAAATGGCAATGCAATACAGGCAGTTCCCAGATTTCTTCAGATAGCCGACCACACTTGTCACAAAATTTATTACCCCCATATGTATGCAATGCAATGTACATGAAAAAGTAGAACATTTATGGTCTTTTCATCCAATCTTCAAAATACCTCAAAAATATGTTCCAACTTCAAGCCAGTGTAAATCTCGCACAAACTCACTGGAGCACAGGTCAAAGATGGTGTCCCTGTCCGGCTGGATGCACTGGCCAGGGGCCCCCTGCGCCGCAGCCACCAACTGCAGCAGCACTGGCAACACGCCAACGCACGCAGCCATTGTCATTGAAATTTGGGGTTTCTGTTTGCCAGACTGGCCAGGGTTGCGGATGTGGTATTTTCACCTTGTGGAAGGGGTTGGTTCTACTAGGTTCATATGGTGTATAGCATACAGATTTTGTGTATGCATTTCAGAAACAAGGAGGCTATTATTTCCTTAGCTCACTCAGACCTGGGTAAAAATGTAAAGCCAGCCAGAAACTACCCACGCCCAATACAAGGCCACTTCAATGAAAAAGAGTAGGGTGCACCAGAGTTGCGAAAGTGTATTTACGCTTACCCGAAATACCCGGGTATTTGGGTGTTTATACTTACGCTTACACTTACGCTTTTACAAAATACCCTTACGCCTCATTACGCTTTCTCAGCCAAAATACCCGGGTACAGAAAGCATAAAAATTATTTGCGCAGGACCGTGTCTATATAGCTTTTTGAGAAATCATCAAACAGGGTTGCATATAGTTGGCAGAGTGAAAAGTACTTATTATGTCGATAATGGCACCACACAAGCTGGTTTTCAAGGTTCCCTCTGTGAAAACCCATTATTTAGTTTTCAAATTCATTTAAACAGTCTGTGTAATCAGCCAAATGGCCGCCATCATTATTTTTTTTCTATTTTTCCTCTGGAAGAAAACATATTTGAAAAGTGTGGTAAAATGCTGCAGACAAAATAATTTTTTGTGAAATAAGTACAAATTTGTAGGACAAGCTGTAAGTGGCATGTGATGCAGAAAATTATGCTTGATTTTTGGGACTGTATTGTATATTTTTAGCACTGTGATACATTTAAAAAAAAATTAATTCGTTTTCTAGCTATAAATATTTTTTAAAATTTGGTTTTACATTGTAGATGATATCCGTCTCAGATATATGTCCAGTATTTTTTTCTCTTTCATTTGATAACATGTTTTGCAATAGAAGTTTAAAGATGAAGAAATTGTGGTTATGCTCAAAACATTAAATAATTTTTTTAAATTACATACATGTATCTGTAATTATAGCATTGTCACACAAAAAAGCCCATATTTTTGTGCATCAAACAAAAAAAATCAGTTCAATAACATGTACGCAAAACAAACAATGATATTTTTAAACAATCAACTTTATCATTTTTTTAAAAATCACAAGTGCAATTCAGACAGCCAATTTTGTATGTAAATGAAAGGCAAAAAATGAACAACAAGTGAACACTCACTGCGACCATTTCACATTCAATACACTAGCACAAAAAAATAAAAACAATTCTATTGTATTGTTTTCAAACATGTTTTCATTTCATACTAAAATGTGTCACGAATGTAACATAAATGTGAACTTTTTTGAAAAATCAAAAGTTATCTGGATTTATCTATGGAAGTCTACCATGAGCAGATCTAAACCAGTCTTTGAGTTTCTCTCTCATTCCCTGGGCATCTTGCGTTTCATCCCTGTGATTTGCATCCGAAATTTCATCTAGCCTGTCGTATGCCGAGCGCCAATCTAACTGTGTGTAATAATAACATTCAGAAATATTTATAAATAAATGAAATCTTGATTTCAAACTGTTCGGTCGCGTAGACTTTCTTCTTTGACAGCGCGCACAGGTGGCATTTCATCTCCTTCCTTGTCAAAGTGGTCGGATACATTTGTGCCGCGCAATTCTTTGATAAAATTGTGCAAATAACACGCGGCCATCACCAGTTTGCTGACCCTGTGCAGTTCCATTGAAATTGTTGTGAGCAGTATGCACCACCGAGCAGCCAAAATCCAAAAAAACACATTCTACACAGCGGCGTGCATGGGACAATCTGTAATGCAAGATCATTCATAATCACTGCATGGTCCACACAAATTTCACAATGAGAAATTTAACAGGTTGTTGTGCTTTTGAACCCTTCATAATAGTACCAAGTCCCAGATTTGGTGTTGTTGATAAATGCATGAATTCTTTCATTTTATAGATACTATTCAAAATTGGTAATAATTTATGGAAACAGGTGACATATGCAGTTGTCACCTGAAACGTAGCCACAGCGACATAATCTGAAGAAAAAAATTATTTTATTTTATATAAATCCCAAGTTTTCTATGACCCTATCATAAGATGCAGCAAAAAATACTGCATCTTCAGTGTCAATTTTACATGAACCCATTCATCCAGTGGTTTTTAAAGGATTTTGGAGTAAGTTGGCAAAATTTGTAAACTGGTGATGCTGGGCAACGATTTTGCTACTTTTTGTGTGCAAGGCGACACATTCTCACATATGTTCCACAGATATTGAAAACTGGTGTGTACAGGGACGTACAGTGATGTACAGCGACGTCGTCATATGTCGCTGTACATCACCCTCATGTTCACTTTTCAAAAATGTTTTATACATTTGAAAACTAGAATGTACATTTTTGAAAACTAAATTATTCAATTTTAAGTTTTCAAAACTGTCTTCAGAGTATTATGTTGGCAACGCGTCACCGCTACAGAGACGACGCGTTCTGCAAATGTGAACTTACACGGCAAATGTGACTTGCCGAAACCAATATTCACATATGCTGTCACTTATTGAAAAATAAAAAGGCAAATTGCACACTTTTGAATTCTGTACAGCAACGCGTCCCCTTGAGAGTTTTCAAAAAGGAACATTGAAAACCAGCTTGTGTGGCCACAATGGGACGAGTTGGATATTGCAGACAGTTAAACTCAGCGGACATTATAGAAGTCAATGGTCTACAGGGTTTTCGTACGACTGTGCATAATTATATTTGGCACACGTCCAAGTTATCGCTTTCGAAATTTTACCGAGAATGAGAGACGCAGGATTTCCGTCTGCGTCACCAATAATAGCTGCGGTATGCAATTAAGCGACAGCAAATGCTGCGAGAGCAAAGACAGCGACTGATGCGGCGCACACACGAGTTGACACTTGTGTTGACTTGATTGCATTGCGCGGCCATTATCGGTGACGCGTACGCAAATCCTGCGTCTTTTACTTCAGTACGTATAAAACGCAAAGGATAACTTCGACGTGAGCCAAATTCATACGAACTTTTTCGGATGAATTTATAGGGGCTGCGACGATAAGATCGACGTAATACCTTACAATCCGACTTTCTATAACGATTTGTCTAATCAAACACATATCGTTATCGCATAATACGTCGGATTGAATCAAATGTATCGTGAACCGAATGGAATCCGTCCATTCAAGTTCCAATTAATAAACATACGTCATTGGTAACGAAGGACCGAATCACTGACTCGTTTCATGTCCGCCGAGTTTACTCAAGAAAGAGAAATATTTAAAGAATAAAAAGGTGGAGTTGTGCACGAGCAACTAATTTTTTCCTAATAAACTCGGCGGACAGCACACTTAATATGAAAACCTACCATAATTTAATGAATAAAATCTTGTGATTAACCTCGTAATTTATTTTTCATAGTAAAAACGATATATTATGATGAAAAACCTGTATAATTTTTGGTTCATTATTCAGATGGGTTATGGTAGGATTCCATACTAAGTGTTATGTCCACCGAGTATACGTTTAGTAGGAACAACATTGATTGTATTAATGATGATTATCATGACGGAGTGTTTCCTCAAAAAAATAAATAGTGTGTGGTCCGCGGAATATAAACACCTTCCCGGACAAGTTCACCACCCATTTTTTTATTTCACTCCGAATGCAAAATCTCCGTCCATGGGGGTGTTATAAAGCTGAAACTTTGTATACATAAAGTTGTAAGACCCCTCTACTCGCAAACAATGAGGGAGGTGCGGCGACCCACCCTGTAGTGAGTCGCCGCACCTCCCCCCATTGTTGGGGAGTAAGGGGGTCTTACAACTCTATATATACAAAGTTTCAGCCGTATAACACCCCCATGGATGGAGATATTGCGTTCGAAGTGAAATAAAAAAATGGGTGGTGAACTTGTCCGGGAAGGTGTTAACAAAACAATGTGCACATGAGTTTTTTACGGAAAATGTGGGGGCATAAGCATGTATGAAAAATGTATTCAATTTGTATTTGATTTGTATTTTATTTTTTTGAAATTTTGGTGCTTGTAAAATGAATTTCAATGATGATGCCAGTAGTGACATCGAATCGACAGCACAAAGTCAGAGTCAGAGTTGGTTTTATAAAAATCATTTGTATACAAATTGTATAAAAATTGTACAAAAATGTATTTTGTTTTTATTTTATTCTTGTTTCATTTTATTTTACCGTATTTCCTCGAAATACCCCCCGGGGGGTGATTGTTTCATAGTGGTCCCGAGAGGGGGGGGGTATTTCGAGGGGGGGGGTTATTGTTTCACAAGAAAATTTTTGAAAACCAAGTACGAAATTGTCGTCTGAAACGTACGCAGACGTCGAAAAATGCAACAAAAACCGCCATTTATAAGGTTCTGTAGACTAATATTAGTATGTAGATGGTATGTACACTGTTCTAACGTGACACTGACATTGTTTTAACGTGTGTTCTGCAGTACACTGAACTAGTGATGGAAAAGCGCCATGGCGCTGGCGCCTGGCGCTAGCGCCAAAGCAAAAAGCGCCATGGCGCTTTTGGCGCTTGGCGCCTTTTTGCTGTGGCGCCATTGGCGCTTGGCGCTAGGATTTGGAAAAGCGCCATGGCGCTTTTGGCGCTTGGCGCTATGACGCCGTGGCGCCATTGGCGCTTGGCGCTAGTGTTCTAAAAAGCGCCAAAAAAGCCCCAAGAAGTTCTAAAAGTTCATTATTATTTTATTCAAAAAGACCTTGTAAGTATAATTTATATAAGTATACGTGCTACTGTAAATGTATTCCAGGATCAACATACCCTATTTTTGATTACTTTTGCAAACAATGTAGCTGTGATTGCATGCGTATTCAACACTTTTCCCATCTAATCATAATTTGGACCTTATCAGGGGGGGTCCTTTTGTGACTATTCATCGGACTGGTAACACTCTTCACATAGGTTTTAGCTTTATCACTATACTGAGCTGGATCCTTGCAGTTTTGTTTAAGCAGGGTTAAATGACCCTGTAAAGTGTAAAGTTAAGCGATAAACATCATGCAAAATTTTGTAAATACACCTTTGTTATGTGTCATGCGACATATCAAAAGCTCAATTATAAATTTTTTATTTATTCTGATTGACATGTTACATCACATTCGATTCTTGATATTTGACACTTCATTTTACAGGGCCATTCTAATTGAACAATTGCAATCCGAAATTTGCAAATTTATAATCCAGTGTTCAAAAGTGACTAGCAAAACTCTAAACTGCAATATGCCAGTAAAAAAATCTCAAGTATACAAAAAACTGAAAACTTCATTTGAAAATTTCAAACTATTTTTGGGAAAAAAACATATCTAATTTCGAAAAGTAATTTTAAAAAACACCTAAAAATCTAAGCACCTTTTTACAGATGGCTTGCTATAGTGAGCCCAAACTCCCAGCTGTAAAATATCATGATAAAAAGAACAAAAGTGACTGGAGTAGTTGATTTAAATATTGCGATTCAAATGAATAAATAGCATTGCATTAGTATGAGCAGCAAAAAAATTTTTTGGCGCTGGCGCTATTGGCGCTTGGCGCCAACATCCTCTGGCGCCATTGGCGCTTGGCGCCGTGGTTTAGAAAAGCGCCATGGCGCTTTTGGCGCTTGGCGCTATTTTGCTGTGGCGCCATTGGCGCTTGGCGCTGGACTTTGGAAAGCGCCATGGCGCTTTTGGCGCTTGGCGCCAAAGTCCTGGCGCTTTTTCCATCACAACACTGAACACAAACTACAGTTATTGTCATGTACGTTCCCTTTACACTCAATTTGGGGGGGGGTATTTCGAGGGGGGGGGGGTGATTGTTTCATAGTGGTCTCGAGAGGGGGGGGGTCAAACGAGGGGGGTGGTATTTCAAGGGGGGGGGTATTTCGAGGAAATACGGTATTTTATTTTCTTCCAAAATAGTAATAATATAATAAAATAGACCATTTTACAAAAATTTTACAAAAAGTTTTCAGAAATTTTACAAAAAATCAGAATCTTGCATGCAAGGTCACAAAAATGTGATAATTAAACCTAAACATGAAAAACGTGTGACAAATTTTTCCATTACTTTGCAAAAGTTGCATGCAGTAGGTATTGTTAGCTTGTTTATGTATTATGTTTTTGTATCCAAATGTTCACATAAGATTTGGTTACAAAAACAACAAGATTTGGATACAAAAGATAAGATTTGGATACAATTTGCTTTACAGTTTCCACTTTTATTTATATTTGTCATGACAATTGACGCTTTACTTAACATTTTCATGAAAATGGACACTTTCCATTCCATTTAATATGACATTTTGAAACTTTACATGGCTTGGGACTGCCCCAGCTCCGAGAATGAACAGGTTGAACTATAAACAACAGAAAAAAATTTTACAAAAATTTTTTTATTCTTTTCTGAGATTTTGCCAACCCTGGTCAGAGTTATGTGAAGGATGAATAAACATTGACTTGTGTGATGCTACTGCTGAAATTATGCATGAAAATGATTTATTACCTCATCAAAAGTGAAAAGAATGGTGTTTTCTGTTGCTCAACAGCTAGAGCGCTTAAAACATTTTACGCTTACGCTTTATTTTATGCTTTCCTAGGTATTTTAAAAATACCTTACGCTTACAGTATCCATCATACTCGAGATTTGGAAAGTGTATTTACGCTTACGCTTACGCTTTCCAAAAATACCGGTATTTTAACAACTCTGGGGTGCACAGTATTGCAGGGGACAGTTCCGCAAGTGGAGAAGTGAAATGAGAAGTGAAAAGCGAAGTGAAATGAGAAGTGAAATGAGAAGTGAAAAGCGAAGTGAAATGAGAAGTGAAAAGCGAAGTGAAATTTGAAATGAAATTTCTCACTTCTCGACTTGCGGAACTGGCATCTGGTCTGCCCACTAGGATATTTAAATAATCCCCCCCCCCCACCAAGTGCACCAGATGCAGCAAGCTGGAACAGTCTTCTTTCGGTTGTTCGGTATCTGCAGGTAAATAAATGGGTGTATACTGTATTTCCTTGAAATACCCCCTCAAAATGGCAACTAAGAATTTATAACCACCCCCTCGAAATACCCCCACCTACATACTTATACATCTATACAGCCTTATACATGGCGGTTTTTGTTGCATTTTTCGATGTCTGCGCAGGTTTCAAACGTTTCTGGGATTTCTTCAAAACTTCTGGCGAAATAATAACCGACCCTCGTTTAACCCCCCCCCTCAACAATCTCATTCTGAAAACATAAACCACCAGGGGCATTTTGAAGAAATACGGTAAATAGATTGTCAGGCAGCTGAGTACCTGAGCAGCTGAGGTTGCGACCCCCTCCAATAAAGTATTTACGGTAGACGGATAGCTGGCAATTTGGAGGGAGCTGTCCCACATTGAACCCCCGGACTGTTTGAGTTCACACACTGAACCTCTAGTGGGGCGCCTTACAAGCACCCTACATGCCAATCGAATCCGGCCCCAGGGGGTAGGGGGCTGGATTCGATTGGCATGTAGGGTGCTTGTAAGGCGCCCCACTAGAGGTTCAGTGTGTGAACTCAAACAGTCCGGGGGTTCAATGTGGGACAGCTCCCTCCAAATTGCCAGCTATCCGTCTAGCTGTTGAATACATACCCTCTCATTTTAACTTTTAAATAGGTATTAGAAAACCGCAGAAATACAAAAGGAAAGGTGGCTAGAAGTTATATCGCCACTCATATAGGTAACCATGTTCCACACTTGTCCCATGAAAAAATTAACTTCCTCGAAACACTCCCCCCTCCTCGTTTACCCCCCCCCCTCAAAAATCTTACTCTGAAAAAATCTTACTCTGAAAAAATAAACGCCCTGGGGGTATTTCGAGGAAATACGGTACCCTAAATCCTGAAAATGTTGGCTGATGTTTAAAAGAACGGTTTTGGTACATCTGTTTAAAGAACACATTAAAAAAGATGGTAAAAAAACACCGGTCATCCCTGATATGAATGTTGAATTATTGGCACGTAGTGGCTCATGATCTTTTCAACGGATTTGAAATATCTGGTGTTAATTTTTATTTTTTTAGTTACGATCTTTTGTAAAAAAATCTGGTATAACTCAGATGACATGACAGCGTACATTTTTCCGGAGGAAACACTCCATCATGACGTAGGTATTTAACTACCGTAGTCTGCGGGAAACAACCGCGGCCCTTTGGGACATAGGCAAAAGATTTGGATACAGTCTGTAGTTTCGGGTATAATGTTCTGTAATCAAACTGTTGATGTTCAATTCAGCCGGGTGAGTTTCCATCGCAGAAAAATCATAGATTAAGTCAGTTATACAAGATAGGAAGTTTAATGACCTTCTTGAATGGAACAAAGTGAAAACCAAAACTGTTTATTACAACAGTTATACCTAAAAAGCAACAAAAAAAATAGAAGATTAAAATAAAAAAAACAGCCTAATTAAATTAACCTTTTCGGGGGGGGGGGGGCGCAGCCTGACTGAGTGGCGCTGGCGCCATTCATAGGCGCGACACAATGGCGCCATTGGCGTTCGCAGTGGCGCCAGAAACCACTGTTTATGTATGTTTATATAGATAAAAAACAGCGACGCACACGCGATGGAGTGCACTTTTATGGATCTTTGCTTACTGGGAGCAATCTGCTGATAATATCGAGTGCATGGTTATGGGAAAAAAATTAATGGAAAAGTGACATTTTTCGGGATTCTTTAAGTCTCTCTCTTGGAAGGGGGGGGGGGGGGCTGCGCAGCCCCCCTCTGGATACGTCCTTGATGGGTTCCATTCACCAATTGAAAAAATGGAATGAACAACGTAAATACTGCAGTAGTTGGCGCGCGCCAAAGGCCCCACACACGCTAGTTGACATCGACACCAAATGTCAACTGGTTCCGTTCCCAATTCAAAGCTTGCGTTTGAACGTCGTTCGTCGGCACCAGTTGACATTTGGTTGGTGTCAACTAGCATGTGTGGGCCCAAAGCGGCGGATGTATTCATGCAGTTGCACATGCTGCAGCCATGGTTGAACATATCTTTGTATTTATCGTTGCACAGCCGGCCGGGCGTAGCTGCTTTTATCTTTGAATTCAAGGGAGGCAGGTAATTTTTCCTCTGGTGGCAAGTGGAGGGGACTTTTGGCAGTTTCACAATTGTCGAAACGACTGGAGTATTGATAGTATAGGCCAGTGAAAACTGATAATTAGTGAAGACAGTGGAAACTGTGAGTGATATTTAACTGTGTGCGCTGTATCAAGTGCTCGCGCTTCAACTTCTTTTTCAATGTTTGACAGGAGCTTTCCTCTCCCGGGTGTGGGTGTAATGGCGGCCAGATTTACACACGTTTGTACAGAGATTTCGAGAAATTTAAAAACTCTTAAATCAGCTTTGAACGCATTTGAGTTCACCGGAATGGGTTATCTTTCATCACGGTCAACTGTAGTTTACAAATACCCCAAGCCAAACCGGTCCTGAAATGCCGTTCAAATCTGATTTAGTTTACTAATTTGTCAGTCAGTAATCTGTCGTAAACTAGCGTGCGTAGAGCCATTGGGCCCCCACACACTGGATGTCAACTGAATTCGTGTCAACTAAATGTCAACTGAATTTAAGTGATACTGTGATTTCAAGTTATCTATCTGATAGAGCATAGTTAATTTTACATCATGACACTTCATTTTCATTGTTCCTGTTAAGTGTGATGTTTTTTTACAAACTTCTTGTTTTATTCAATTGACACTGAGTTGACGCGAATTTGCGATGTCAACTAGTGTGTGTGGGCCCAATGGGGCCGCGCACACTAATTGACACTGGAATTAGCGTCAATTCAGCGTCAAATAGGTTTTAGTTGACGCGATCGGGTTCCTAATTGACATTTTCATTACCTTCGAACGTGTTAAGGCATTTAACCACTACTTGTGCCAAGTAGTTAACCAGAAAAGTCAACTGACCAAACCCCTTTTCAGAAATGAATTGACCCTGCATTCTACGACTCGATTTGGGTAATTTAAAAGCTGTTGTGCGATGGAGCATAATTAATTTGACTTTGTGCCACTTTATTTTCAAAGATCGTGAGAACAGTACACTTTTTAAAAATATTTTCACTTTCGATATTGAAAAAATTTTTATTCATTACATGTGTGATAAATTGTTACTTTTATAGTCATTTCATGTAGTATAAATGTCAGTGATTTTTTTAATACATACGTCAAGTTTGAATAAAATTGTTTGCAAGATTCAAAAATATTTTTCTTCAAATCAAATTTTATTTTTCATCAAACAAATTTTCGCGATGTAACAAAAACAAAGATAGCAACATGATGGCGAAAGAAAGCACTACATAGCAGTATTTTTTTGGAAAGAATCGAGCTTGTAAATCGAAAGATATGATTTTTCACAGCTTTGATAATTAAACATTTTTAAAAAAATTTTGACAACAACTATTAAAGTTCTATATGTATAGATCGATAGAGAAAAATTTTCCTTACATTCTCCACCAAAAATTTGATGAAATGTAAGCATTTTCGATTTTTTAAATTAAATTTGTAAATAGCCAAAAATATTGCTGAATTGACAACAACAAATACATCAAATGTGTCAACTGAAATTGTTTCTATCAACATTTAGAATACTTGATATCGTTTTGAATTTCAAAAATGTCAATTCAGCAATCGCGCCAGTTTATTCATGGCACTCTGCCATCACCCTCTTTCATCCACTCCTTGATCTTCTCGCGCACGCCCCTCATCTGGCGAATGGCTTCAGCAGCGCGCTGGTCAGCTGGCTCTAAGTTGATCATATTGTCAACCGCGGCGCGCCAATCAAGCTGCAGTAGGAGTTGACATTATTAATAAAAACTAAAATTCAACAATAAATGTAAGTCTCACATTGCGGTCGCGAAGCGAAGGGTGATCCCTGACGCCCTGCAGCGGCGCCCTTTCATCGCCATCCTCGTCAAAGTGATCATCGATTGTGCTGCCGCGCGTCACTTGCAGCCAGTTGTGCAGCACGCACAACGCCATCACCATCCTGCTGACGCGTTCCGGTTCCATGCAGATGGTGCCCAGCAAAATTCGCCAGCGAGCCGCCAGCATACCGAAAACGCATTCAACAGTTCTCCTAGCGCGAGACAACCTGAAAAAGAAGTATATAATTAGATGATTATAAATCCAATTGATACAAAAAATTCATTTTTGTGTATCTTTGTCAACTGAATGATAAATATAGGTTCAAATATGCATGGAAAAAGTTCACAACACCCATTCAAAATTATTACACAAACAAAAAAAATTGAAGCAGTCACCTTGTATTGAAGTGCCTGTTGGCTGCGTTAGTTTGAATGACATCTTTGAATTTTGAATGGCACCAAACACCAGCGGCTCAACGGAAATGCTTGGTCACCCAAAAAGCAGCTGGGGATGTAGTTGGTTTGATCGTACGGGTCACTGCCAGGGAGAAGCGCAGGTTTCGGCATCAGCAATCGGCCATTTCTGCAAAAAAATTAGCATATACTAATTTGTCAAAATGTATACCAATTTGTCAACTGAAAAGGGTCAAATAAGATGTATGATACATAAGTAAGTACAATGAAAGTAAACTGACATCAGGTCTTGCCCAAAACTAGACGTCAGCAAAACACCAGAATCGGACTGAGCACCAGGAGCACCGATATCCACGTACTGCACCTTCAAATCAGCTGATGCAGAAATAAACATTATGATGGAATAATGTCCTTTGTAATTGAAGTATCTAGCCCCGCTGCCTGCGCATGGAAACACCGAATTTGCATGCATACAATTAGTTTTCTATAGACATTTATTGCTAAAACAATTTTGCAGTTGAAAAAATTAATATTTAATGTGTGTCAACTATGCTTTCGCATCCATTCCAAACAAAATCCTGATGTCAATTGAAGTTTTTAAATTTCACAAAAAAAATTCTAATTTGATTTTGAAGCGTTTCCGCACAAAAACTATGCTACAGAAAAATGTGTGTCATATTTTTCTCTTACATCACCTTAAATTTCATAAAAATATAACACAAACTGCATTAATTAAGTTACTTTTAGTAAGTCGGCGAGCGCAGCGTCAACTGCTGAAAATTCGCATATTTTCGAACGTTTTCAGCATTTGAGATGGTTCGCAACAAACTTGCGTCAACTGCATGCAAAATTTGGGAAAAAAAACGTTCGCCACGTACACTTTTCAGTCAATTGACATTTTTGATACCCTCAGTAGACATTTACCCTTCTTCAAGCATTTCAACTGCAATTGACACCACACACAAAAATGTCAATTAAATTATAACTTTTTAAACAATGTTTCTGTTGTCAACTTTGCTTAAGTTGACATTTATTATGACAAATTATGACATGTTTTGATAAACTTTACAATTCTTATGCATTCTTGAAAACAGACAATGTCAACTTAAAAGGCAAAATGATACTGCAAAAGGCAATCTCATGAAAATGGTACTGTGTTTTTCTAGTTTACAAAATTCAAATCTTGTCAATCAACGAGTCTTGTTTTTGTTACTCGTTTTTGTTACTTTTTTGCTAAAATCGTTGAACTTTATTTTTGCTGTCATGAAATAGAACAGCAATTGTTTTACTTACTGTGTGTTATTTCCCTTGAAAAATATTACATAATTTACATATTTTGCATTTTAAAATGTCACTTGATCTCATGATCCATTCAAATTTTGTAAAATTTCACTTTATTTCATCTTGAAAATTCGTAAACTGATATAAAAAATGTAATTAAAATGACTTTGAAATATATATATGTAAATATCAACAAAAATAAAAATACATGATAAATATCACAAAAAACACATATTTCACTTGTAAAATACTTAAATATGTACTTAAAAACATAAAATCTAATTAACTTTTTCAACAAGTTACATTTAGCAATTAAAATCGCATACTGCTCAGAAACGAACGCGTACGCAGGAAAACGGACGCGTCCGCTTTTTCGCGAACGCGTGCGCAGTAAAACGCACGCGTACACTTTATTTGACTCAAACACTACCACACAAAATGTCTACTGCTAGTTGACACAAAATTTCTGCGCACGTTTTCAACTAAAAGTGTCTCCGCGTCAATCACGAAATTGGCAGTTGACTCTGAATTGACATTATCGATACATCAAAACGAATGTCAATTAGCGTGTGTGGGCCCAAAACGGCACTGAAACAGCGGCATAAATTCACCACCTTTTGAATGGACCTGGCCGCCCGAAAAAAAACGTCGCGCTAATCAAATCTCGTTCCAGTTAACAGAAAAAATATATAAATCACATAAACGTGGCTAGAATCGCTGCATCGCGCCGGATCGGGAAAGACAGAACTCAGAAAGTCATTCACACGGGCGCGACGGACTCCGAATTATTATTAGAAACCAAATCGTGAGATTCGGCGAGCGCGGCCATGTCGTCGACGGACACGAGCTGGTCGGGCGCCACCGTCTCGCCGCACATGGGGCACGTGTCGCCCAGCTGCAGGCTCCTGGTGAAGGGAGGGGTAGTTGGGGAGGTGTGATTGTTTGTGGGTGAGACTGGGGTCCGGGGTTAGGGGTTGGACTGGACCTGTATTATGTCCTGTGTCATGCGAATTGTTGAAAGTCTTGACAAAAAATTCAAACTACCACTAAGAATAAAACGAAAATTTGACTTTTTTACATGAAATTTGACATTTTCAGGGTGTTGAATGGCACCAGAAAAGTGGAGTTCTCCGAGCAGGTTTTGGCATATGAAAATCATCAGTACCGATTCTTGATTCTAAATCGGTTTCTCGTTTACTTTGAATTCAAACCAGGACTTTGAAACAAGTTGAAGAAGCGAAAACGACAAACTTTTTAAACTCTGATAATATGGCGGGAAAATGGCAATGCGGGCACTGGGTCGTGTCCCCGGAAACCACGTGCAGCCCCTGCGATCGACAGGTAGTGTAGTGATCAATGATGTAAAAATTGACCCCCAGCGCTTAGCCCCAATGGCGCCAGAGCAAAAAAATCACCAAGCGCCATGGCTTTTTACATCACTAGAAGTGATAACTCAGAACGCTTCGTCAACAGTCAAGAGCCAACGCACAGTGACCACGCAGTAGGGCAGGGCGCTCTTGCACTGGGCGCACAGCAACTGCGGCTGCGGCACCGCCGCCGAGCAGTAGGGGCACGCGCTCGTCGGCGCCGCGCCCTCGGTCCGGTTCTCCGACTTTCTGTGGGACATGAAGGATGGGATGGATGTTTGAATTACTAGAAAAGAGTAAAACTACTAGAAAAAACACCGGAAATTTGCCAGGAAAATTGCAGGTTAATAAGGCACTTGTGGTGGCGAAACTGTGAAAGCCATCATTTTTCGTGGAAATGTTAAAAACTATTCAAAAATTCCTAAAATTTAATGAAAATAGTTCATTTTAAAGAAGAAAAAAACTCGCCTTCGAAAATACAAAAATTGCACTTTTGCACACATCTACCGACCATGTAACCGGACCGTGTAAAATGTCAAATGTCATGCAGTGTCACAAGTCATAAAATGACATGTAAATATTTTACAATGTCAAACCACCAGTGAGTACATTTTACATGACACTTCATGATATTTATTTGACATTTTACATGGTCCAGCTGGTGCCCCTTCCCACTTCCCACCCACCTCACAATAGCCTCAATCTTCTTCCTATACTTGACATCAATTAGCTTCCTGTGCTCGGGACGCATGAGCGCGGCGGCGAACTTGAAAGCTTGCGCGCGCATGCCCACTTTGGTGCACTCGATCACCGATGACGTCAGGATTGGCACTGTGTCTGTGGGGGGGGGATAATCGGGTTATCGTATTACCCTTGAATATAGCCCCCTTGAATTGACCACCCTTTGACATACGCCTGGTTTCCTACTAGAGTGAATAACGGGTTCAGAATGGGGGGTTACCCCCCCCTCCCCCCAAACGTTCCAGCTTTATCTATCCCCGGGGATGCTCAGCCTATCTATCCCGAGTCAAAATTTTCGGATACCTTAAGGGTACGTTTTTACATATAGGTACTCGGCGGACATCACACTTAGTATGGAAACCTACCATAATCCATCTGAAAAAAAACCCCAAAAATTATACAGCTTTCATCATAATATTTCGTTTTTACTATTGAAGAATTACTCATGAAAGTTATCACAAGATTTTATTCATTAAATTATGGTAGGTTACCGTGCATACATTGCGGTCCGCCGAATATAGCTGGTTTTGCACTTGCAAATCGACTTAGTTTCTTGGCGTACTATAGAAGCGTAGAAACGACACCAGATAAACGCACGGGCGGGAAATTTGGAAATTGAGTCGGACACGCGCACGAGCATCATGGCCGCCTTGGTGTGCTCGCCGCGCTTGATCAGCGGCTGCGTGTTAAATTTAATACATTCATTTCAATGGATGAGAAGTGATTGGTTACAATTGTGTCTTTTTAATGTAGAGAGTTGGTGGAAAGTTTATCTTCTAAAAAACTGTTATAATTTGTCAAATACCTACCCACTACACTGAAAGGCGAACGATTTTCTCGACAGATGCAGAGACGAAAGATTTAGCCTAACCGTATTTCTATTGTCAATATTAATGAGGGTTACAAAATTTTATCTGAATGTTTCTGGTAAAAAAAAACAGTTGAAAATTCGTTTATGCCCTTATTCCATCCCAACAGCCCAACATCCCTTGACGTGGGCTCTCCATTAAAATATACCTTTCCATTAAAAACCTTTCTCGCCGACAAACGAAAAACAACCACCGACAAACCCACCTTGACAATCAAATAGCTGTGCAGCAACATGAGAGCGTGCCGCATCTCGGCGGGCACGGGCAGCCGGGCGGCGGTGAGCTGTTGTTGCATGCCGAACAGCACGCCGTGCGCGGACCGGTAGCTGCCTGTGGGCGGTGGAGGGGGGCAAATGTCAAACCTGTAAAATGTCAAATGGCATGAAAAGTGTCAAGTCATGTGAAATGCGCTGTGAAATACAAAATTTTCTTTGGTGTATTAACACGCCGTTTGACATTTTACAGTGAATTTTACATGACTTTTGACACTTCGCATGAAATTTTACAGGGCCTGGGTAGGGTTCAAACGGGATCCCGATCCCGATCCCGGATCCCGTGAAATTCCGGGATTTACCAGTCCCGATCCCGATCCCGAAACCCCAATCCCGATCCCGATCCCGAAATCTCAAAAATACCAATCCCGATCCCGATCCCGAAAATTTTCAAATCCCGATCCCGATCCCGAGAAACTCCCAAGTCCGGGATCCCGATCCCGGAAAAATTAGTGGAAATTATAAGAAGTGAAATAATGACGTTTTTGCATGCAAAAAAGTGGATGCAAACCCCCAGCGTCAATTTTATGCCACTTTTCTTACATCCAACAGTGTTTTGAGACCTTTATGAACAACTGTGAATGCCATAAAAAATGGCCAAAATCTCTATTCCTAGAACCCAATCCCGATCCCGGAAAAATGCATATCTCAATCCCGATCCCGATCCCGTGACCCCAATTCCGGCCAATCCCGATCCCGATCCCGAAATCTCAAAAAACCAATCCCGATCCCGATCCCGATCCCGAAACCCCAATCCCGATCCCGATCCCGAAATCTCAAAAAGTGAATCCCGATCCCGATCCCCAAAAGTCAATCCCGTTTGAACCCTAGGCCTGGGAATGGCCTCTGGTGCGCGGTTAGTTTGCCACGCGCGGTAAATTTTGGGCAGATGTAAATATGACATCAGCATATCTCGGTATGAATCTTGACGCCTGTGCAACTACACCTACACACACATATCTATCTAAACCAGTCGTGGTGACACATACTATAACAAGCGCCACATGAATATTACGTGAACCCGAAAATCAATTGTTGCTTGCGCCCGCGCAACGATGCTCTAATTCGATCGATAAAAAAAGTCTACGAAAAATTCCACCCCCAAAAAACACACACCCCTATTCTGTTCATCCTCGGCAATAATCACAGCAGTTTTAGCCGCCTCCCTGTACATCTTTAGGGCCACATAAAGTCTGAAAATGTGCTTGGGGTCCTTGGGGACGCCATCTCTGTCGCCCAACAAGTGGCTGATCAGTAAACGGGCCAAATTTTCGCTGTGGGCCGCGGCGACGCATTCGATGCACAGGCGAAGGGATTCGTCCGTGTCGCCAGACTGGAGGAGAAGGGAGAGGGCCTGGGGGGGGTTACGTTTTGATGTATACTCCAGCGACATTACAACTTACAATGAAATCTATCATATTCCATTTGAATAAAAAAACATAACAAAATTTTC
Source organism: Sphaerolaimus hirsutus (assembly GCA_964036195.1). NCBI lineage: Eukaryota > Metazoa > Nematoda > Chromadorea > Monhysterida > Sphaerolaimidae > Sphaerolaimus > Sphaerolaimus hirsutus. The sequence goes on along the minus strand of OZ038450.1, from coordinate 24,983,425 downwards.
TCATCATATTTATCACATTGGTTCCACTTTGGGTGAATTTGGTGCATTTTTGCTGTGACTTTATTCATCAAAATATGGTAGCATTCATTGTATAGCGATCTGTCTGTCCAGTTTACTGAGATTATATACCTACCTATTTGGGTTATTGATGTATCAAAAATAACAAAATAAATTTCCAAATTTTGGCCGATTTTGGCTATGGATATGCAATATGTGGCGCGATATTTTGGATTTTTTATGTCAATATCAGATGTGCGCGCTATTAACGTCAACAGTGAGGCAACTCATTCGTTAGCAAATATCACATCCGCGCAGTCGCGCACCCTGTAAAGTGTCATGTCAATAATCATGCAAAGTGTTTGACACTTGACTTTACAGGGTGCGGGACTGCACCTGGTGTCAGTTCCGCAAAATAAGAAGTGAGAAGTGAAATGGCAAATGCGAAGTAAAAGCGCAAAGGTGAAATGAAATGGCGAAAGCGAAGAGAAATTGTTTTTTATTTTTATTTTTTCACTTCGCTTTTGCCAATTCACTTGCCGTTTCACTTGGCCTTTGCGCTTTTACTTCGCCTTTGCCATTTCACTTCTCACTTCTCATTTTGCGGAACTGGCCCCAGGCCTGTCCCCCAACGGAGACACCCCTCAACCAGCACACACACCTGCGAGTACTGCGCGGCTCGCAAGTAGAACTTGCCGGCTAGCAGCGGCTGCCGCTTCGACTCGAAGTACTGCGCCACTTGGCCGTACTGCTCGGCGCTGCCGCTGTCGCCTAGGGCAGTTTCAGGGTTAGAATGAGCCCGTGCCTCTGTGCATGTTTACCCGCTGTGCATGTCAGGGGTATGAACTAGTGATTTTGAAGGTGAAAATCTATAAAAAGGTATCAAAATTAGCGATTTTGAGTGACAATTAGGGTATACATGCGCAGAGGGTTTTCATGCACAGAGGGCCTCTGTCGGTTAGAATAGGTGTGTTTAAAATGGTGTAGAAAGTTTGCTTCCCCAGAGCGTGCGGTGACCGAACCCGCCGTCTGTCAAGTGACATTTTTGACAAGTTTCAATTCCCGATAAACTTTGCACGGCGTGTGAAAAATTTACTTTGGACAGAGAACTTGAACCTTGAAAAGTGGCATACCGTATAATAGTGATAAAGATGGATGGAGTGAATTGAGTATCAGACAAAGTTATTTACATGATTAGAATTCTTGTTCCAATTTGAATTTTGAAATTTCTTGCAAACGTGTCACTCGAAAAGCGCCACCAAACCAAAACCAACCAAGAGCCTCCGCGTACACGTGCATCTTGTTGTGCTCGTCGGCCAGCCTGTACGCCTCGTCGTTGCAGTGCGACAGCACCAGGAACTGCACCGCCGACGTGTGGTCGCCGATGCGCAGAAAGAACCTGCGACCGCGGTGCCCTGTCTAATCTGTTGTAGTTCCGTGTAGTGCAGGGACGTAGTCAGGATTTTTGAGCGGGGGGGGGGCGGATTGTATACGGAGCCCGGCGAACGGGGGGGGGGCGGCGCCCCCCCCTTAAATTATACCTCTGTTGTAGGGAAATGGCGCCATTCGTAGTCGCCACGCCATGGCGCCTGTATACGTCTGTATTTTACAGGCATTTACAGCGACCGCAAGGACTGGCCAGCCAAAAAGATATGTTGTGAAGGGAGAATGCGTGCTTGCGCGCAAAAATTTTTCAAACTGTCGACAAAATCGTCGTCTGAAAGTGCCATTTCTGGCACATTTTTTGTTCCGGCCCGGGAAGAAGGGGGGGGGGGCGGCCGCCCCCCCGCACCCCCCTGGCTACGTCCTTGGTGTAGTGTTGGGATGGTATGACCTTTCGATAGCGGTATTTTTTTTCTTTAACTCGATATTCGATTGTGATATCGACATGGACGATCGATATCGATATTCAATAAGAAAAATGGTCGATATCCGACAATTAATATAAAAAATAGTCGATATTCGATATTTTTCAAAATTTTCGATATGAAAAAATCGACATTCGATAGGATACATATATAGTCGCAACCCCACCAACTTGGAGACGAGCTTGGCGCCCTCGACGCTTTTGGACTGCCTGACCACCTTGACGGCCTCCTCGGCGCTGTTCAGCTTGTCCAGCAGCAGTCTGCAAGTATCGGTGACATTTTTTGTCCAAAAGAGTTCTGAACGCGTTCTGCCTGGAAAACTTTATTGCCCGCTTTGAATAATTCCCCCCTGTTAAACATGTGGATAAAATAGTCCCCCTCGAACTACCCCCCCCCCCTTTTAGGGTTCAAACGGGATTGACTTTTCGGGATCGGGATCGGGATTGGGGTTTCGGGATCGGGATCGGGATCGGGATTGGTTTTTTGAGACTTCGGGATCGGGATCGGGATCGGGATTGGCCGGGATTGGGGTCACGGGATCGGGATCGGGATTGGCATTTTTTCGGGATCGGGATTGGGGTCAAGGGATAGAGATTTTGGCCAATTTTTTGGCATTCACAGTTGTTCATAAACGTCTCAAAACACTGTTGGATGCTAGAAAAGTTGCATAAAATGGACGCTGGGGGTTTGCGTTCACATTTTTGCATGCGAAAACATCATTTTCAACTTACCGTATTTACTCGAATAATTCCCCCGGGGAATTATTTTTTCGTCAGACATTTCTGAGGGGGGAACTATTCAAGGGGGGGGGGGAATTATTCAAGTGGGGGAATTATTATTTCCTCAAAATTTTCAAGTATGTTTCCGTCACACAACATACACATGTACGTATAATTTCCATTCATAGTGCACATTCCTTCGCATCCTTACACACCGAATGTGCTGCATTTGTATTTATTTGATGAATCAAACGGCTAGGGCCCATTCCGCATCAAAGCCCATTCCGCATGTAGACCCATTATAGACACATTATGCCTGCAGGGGTAAGAAATGGGGTGGGTAACACCATCCCAAACCGCCCAGCTATCTATCTATCCCTGGCGCAAATTTTTTTGGCTACATTACCCTGAACACCCCCCCCCACCCGCAAATTGCCTAGCTATCTAGCTATCTGGAGCGCTTTTGAGCAATTTTACCCTAATTTTCACCAAAATTCCCTAATTTTCATTCTTCTTATAGATTTTCAGCTTCAAAATAACTAGGTCATGTGTTTTATTACCCATTTTCAACATGCCAGGTATAATGACATGTGTTCCTGGTCAACATGCGGGATGGGTTTACATGCGGAATGGTGCACTGCCGAATCAAACACGCACTGCTTTTTTGCTTGCTATGATTTCATCGATTGTCTTTTTAATAAATGTGCATGATTTATGCTCCATCATTGTGGGGGGGGGGGATTATTCAAGTGGGGGAATTATTTTTTCCTCACTCGTCTAGCAGGGGGGAATTATTCAAGGGGGGGAATTATTCAAGTGGGGGGAATTATTCGAGTAAATACGGTATTATAATTTCCATTAATTTTTCCGGGATCGGGATCCCGGACTTAAGTTTCTCGGGATCGGGATCGGGATTTGAAAATTTTCGGGATCGGGATTGGTATTTTTGGATTTCGGGATCGGGATCGGGATTGGGGTTTCGGGATCGGGATCGGGACTGCTAAATCCCGGAATTTCACGGGATCCGGGATCGGGATCGGGATCCCGTTTGAACCCTACCCCCTTTAGGCATATGATACATTTGCGGCGTCCAATTGAAACAAACATTACGTCGTCAAAAATACATATTCATAGAAACAATTTTGACAAAATAACACCCCTTGAATATGTCCCCTGACGAAAAAATTATTCCCCGGGGTAATTATTCGATAAAATACGTTTCTTCCTTTTCTACACCCCAGTTTTGAGCCCTTTAAAAAAATGTCATCATCAAGAAAACTTTTTTCCATCCCTTATCACAACAAACAACCCCCAGACATCCAAACCAACCTCACAAGGTTATCATGGTCGCTTGCAGCAGCGTAGGCCCTGGCAGCTTTTTCATAGCTGCCCTCTGCCTCCATGGCCTTGGCGTACTGGCCCAGAATTTTGGGCGAGTGCAGCCGGCCCAGCATTTCGCCCACTTTTGACCTGTTTGGAGGTGGGGGGGTGATTTTTGGGAACTGTCGTTGCTTATGAAGGATTTTTGAGTGACATTGAGCTTGCAGCTGGCCTGGGACCAGTGTAGCGCTCTCTAAAATTCCACAAGAAATGTCGGAGAATATCATGTAAAATGTCAAACAAATTGGTTAACAAGAAAATGTAAAATGGCCAGTAAAAGATGTTTTCTGGACACTTAACATCGCATTTAACAAATTCGTGCGTTATTTTGCTTGTCACATCTTACAGGAATCACCAAACTTGCTCCAGCTATAAGGGTGGGGAACCGACGGAACCGATAAATGATTGATGTGTTCGGAATACGCGATAAATGATTTCAATTCTCCAAATATTGATTGAATTTTATCCACACGGAATTCCGAGGCCGACGTCAGAGCCGGACTATCTATTGCATCAAAGTATCCCAATGAAAGTTTTCCAATTTCAAACCCTCCTTCAACAGCACAGACCAATTCTTTGCCTTGAGGCACACTGCAGCTGCGCGGTCATAGAACTGGCCCTGCTCGTATAGCTGCGCCGCCTCGTTGTATTGCTGCAAGTGCATGTATTTCACAAGAAAAGTAAAACGCTGACAACTTGTTTGACAACCATCAAAATATGGAACAATTGTTTGACAAACATTTAAGATGTGACAACTGTGAGAAGCATCAAAGTATGTGGCAGATGGCTAACATCGATAAGAATTGAACTTTTTCAGTTTCCTGACAAATGTTGTCATTTCGTTGACAACCAGCTGACAAATGCTGACCGTAGGTCTGCAGCTGACAACTGTAAAAAAGCGTCTGTAAGCTTTCTGTCAGCATTTAACATTACACGCATTTGTTGTATCGTCATCACGATTGTAAAAGCGTCATGGCACTGGCATTTGGCGTCATTTTGCTGTGGCGCTATTGGCGCCATGCCCATGAATATGGCGCTCTGGCGTGCTATTTCTGCATGGCGTCAAAACTAGAGCGCTAGCGTCAGAGCAAAAAAAGTCATGGCATTTTTGGCGCAAGAGGTCGGAAAGGTCGCAAGAGGTCGCTTTGCGCCAAAGTCCTAGCACTTTTCGCATCACTAGTGATCACACAGATATCAGAAACAAGGCAGTGATGGGAGTGTCAGACCAGGGACGTATCCAGGATTTTTGAGCGGGGGGGGGGCTGCTTGTTTACGGGGGCCGGCGAACGGGGGGGGGGGGGGCTCAGCCCCCCCCCCTAAATTTTTTTAAAGCAAACAGCATAAACAGCACCACCTAGAAAACACCCCCCCCCACCTTCATAGCCTCCAAAATCTGTGCACACTGCTTGCTCAACTGCCTATGATTAGCCTGCTGTGCCAGCTGCACGCCGCGTCTGATGTCGCCCTGCCGAATGGCCATGCGGGCGATCCCGTTGCCGCACCACGTGTTGTGCGTGTGCGCGAATGAGTCCGACTGCGGGGGGGGGGGGGTTGGGGGTTGGGTGTCGGGGTGGGGAGATGAGTGAGTTGGATTGAATCTAGGAGTCGCTGATACTGGGGATCTCTTTTCGGGATCGTGATTTGGAGGTGGTATGGATTTTTTTGAACTTGATAGGGATTGAAACAGGACAGGGATCATATTGGGTCTGTGTCGGTGCGCATGTAAACTCGGTGCACATGTAGGCTCGGTGTCCATGTATTTCTACCCGGTGCCCATGTAGGGGCCGCACACACTAATTGACACTGGAATTAGCGTCAATTCAGCGTCAAATAGGTTTTAGTTGATGCAATCGGGTTCCTAGTTGACATTTTCATTACCTTCGAATGCGTTAAGGCATTTAACCACTACTTGTGCCAAGTAGTTTACCGGAAAAGTCAACTGACCAAACCCCTTTTCAGAAACGAATTGACCCTGCCTTCTATGACTTGATTTGGGTGATTTAAAAGCTGTTGTGCGATGGAGCATAATTAATTTGACTTTGTGCCACTTTATTATCAAAGATCATGAGAACACTACACTTTAAAAAAATATTTTCACTTTTGATATTGAAACATTTTTTATTTATTACATGTGTAGTAAATTGTTAATTTTATAGTCATTTCATGTAGTATAAATGTCAGTGATTTTTTTTATACATATGTCAAGTTTAAATAAAATTGTTTCCAAGATTGAAAATTATATTTCTTAAAACGAATTTTATTTTTCATTGAACAAATTTTTGCGATGTAACAAAAACAAAGATAACAACATGATGATGAAAGAAAGCACTACATACCAGTATTTATTTTGAAAGAATCGAGCTTGGAAAACGAAAGATATGATTTTTCACAGCTTAAATATGTAAACATTTTTTAAAAAAATTGGACAACAACTATTAAAGTGCTATATCTATAGATCAATATAGCAAAATTTTCCTAACATGCTCCACCAAAAATTTGATGAAATGTAAGTGTTTTCAAATTTTTTAAATTAAATTTGTAAATTGCCAAAAATATTGCTTAATTGACATCAACAAATACATCAAATGTGTCAACTGAATTTGTTTATGTCAACATTTAGAATACTTGATATCATTTTGAAATTCAAAAATGTCAATTCAGCAATTGCGCCAGTTTATCCATGGCACTCTGCCATCACCCTCTTTCATCCACTCCTTGATCTTCTCGCGCATGCCCTCATCTAGCAAATGGCTTCAGCAGCGCGCTGGTCAGCTGGCTCTAAGTTGATCATATTGTCAACTGCGGCATGCCAACTAAGCTGCAGCAGCAGTTGACATTATTCATAAAAAGTAAAATTTAACAAGAAATGCAGAGTAAAATGTAAGTCTCACATTGCAGCCAGGAAGTGAATGGTGATCAATCACGCCCTGCAGCGGCTCCCTTTCATCATCATCCTTGTTGAAGTGATCATCAATTGTGGTGCCGCGCATCACTTGCAGCCAGTTGTGCAGCATGCACAACGCCATCACCATCCTGCTGACGCGGTCCGGTTCCATGCAGATGGTGCCGAGCAAAATTTGCCAGCGAGCAGCCAGCATACCAAAAATGGATTCAACTGTTCTCTGAACACGAGACAACCTGAAAACAAAGTATATAAGTCGAGTTAAGTATATCAGTAGAAATCAATTTGATACAAAATTTTTGTATAACCCATACTTTGTCAACTGAACCAGCAATGTAAGTCCAAATGTGTATGAAAAAAGTTCACAACACCCATTACACCAACAAAAAAAAATTGAGCAGTCACCTTGTATTGAAGTGCCTGTTGGCCACGCTCAACAGCTCAACAAAAACCCTTGGTCACCCAAAAAGCAGCTGGGGATGTAGTTGGTGTGATCGTAGGGGTCACTGCCAGGGGGTAGTGCATGTAGGGGAATCAACAATGCACCATTTCTGACTAATAGAAAAAAACATAAAGCACAAACTAATTTGTCAACTGAATAAGGGTAAAATAAGATATATTGATATAATAAGTACAATTAAAGTCAATTCACATCAGGTCTTGCCCAAAAGTTGATGTCAGCAAAACAACCGAATCAGACTGTGCACCAGGAGCACTGATATCCATGTACTGGACCTTCAAATCAGCAGACACAATCAACATAATTATCGAATAATGTCCTTCGTAATTGAGTCCCGCTGCCTGCACATGAAACATATTGAATTTGCATGCAGAAAAATTCTTTTCTATACACATTTATCCCTAAAACAAATTTCCAGTTGAAAAAATTTATATTTAAACTGTGTCAACTATGAGTTCGCATCCATTGTATACTAAAAACCCAATGTCAATTGAACTTTTTAGATTTCAGAAAAAAAATTCTAATTAGATTTTGGAGACTTTGCACATGAAAAGTTCTCTTAGGAAAAATGTGCATCATATTTTTCTCTTACAGCACCTTTAATTTCTTAAATTTTCACACAAACTGCATTAATTAAGTTACTTTTAGTAAGTCGGCGAGCGCTGTGTCAACTGCTCAAAATTCGCATATTTTAGCACGTTTTTCTCAATTGAAATAGTTTGCAACATGCACGCAAAATTTGAGTGAAAAAACGTTGGCAGCGTACACTTTTCAGTCAGTTGACATTTTTGATACCCTCAGTAGACATTTTCCATTCTTGAAACATTGCAACCGCAGTTGACACCACACCTAAAAATGTCAATTAAATTATAACTTTTACATAATATGTCTGTATGTCCAAACTTTGTCAACTTAACTTCAGTTGACATTTGTCATAACACATTGGTATTTTGTGTAAGTTTATTTGCCAATTTTTATGCTTCTTTTGCATTATTTAAAATGTTAAATGTCAACTGAAAAGGCAAAATGTGTGGATGAATGAACCATCAAGCTACCATAGTATGTCAATTACATACTATGTATTTATTACTGCTAATTTGCTTCCCAGATACACATAGATACTAGTCACAGCAAAAAATGCGCTGGTGATCTGCCGTGATCTGCGGTGAAGTGCCTTCACGCAGATGCTTGCAGGCACTTCAACGCACTTCACGAATTTCTGATTTTTTATTTCTGTAAACAATTTAGTAAACAGATTCGTGAAGTGTCAGTGAAGTGCATTCCATCGGTGATCAGGCGTGATCAGGCTCTGAAGTGTGATCACGGGCCGTGAAGTGCCTGGTGATCAGACGTGATCAGGCTCTGAAGTGTGATCACAAGGGGCACTTCAGACCACTTCAGTGCACTTCACGAGCACATTATTTGCTGTGAGTGTGTAGCTATCTACATTTTTTGTCCAAATATATCCTGTTGGGCCACATTTATTACCTGTTTTGGGTAAGCAAATGCCCACTATTTACTACAATCCATATGAAAATTTCTGACAAAATAATAACCCCCCCCCCCCTGTGATTTCATTCCCTTGATACATATTACGTAATTTACTGGTTTGACAGTTTGCAATAATTTGCATTTTAAAAATCAGTTTCAGTCTCTTGATCCATTTAAATGTTGTAAAATTTTACTTTATTTCATCTTGCAACTTCGTGAACTGATGTATAAAAATTTTATTTAATGTAATTTAAAATGACTTTAAAATATATACATGGAAATATAAACAAAAAGGAAAATACATGAGGAATATCACAAAAAATCACATATTAAACTTGTAAAATACTACAAAATTAATAAAGCAAACTTTTCATATGTACTTTTAAACACAAGATCTACTTCAGTTTTTCAATGATTTACATTTAGCAATTAAATTGGCATACTGCTCAGAAACTTATGCGCACATTAGTATTTTCGCGAACGCGTGCGCGGAAAAACAAACGCGTCCGCTTTCTCGCGAACACGTGCACACTAAAGCGCACGCGTACACTTTAATTGACTCAAACACTACCACACAAAATGTCTACTGCTAGTTGACACAAAATTATTGCGCACATTTTCAACTAGGTAAAAGTGTCACTGCGTCAATCACGAAATTGGCAGTTGACTCTGAGTTGACATTATCGATACCTTAAAACGAATGTCAATTTGCGTGTGTGGGCCCGTAGACCCGGTGCACATCTTGTACAACCGTACATGCGCACCGGGTTTTTATGCATGGGGTCTACATGCGCACCATACCTATGTACGAGTGCAATGCAGTGTTGTGAAAATACTAGTATTTTCGGAAAACGTAGACATAATTACATTTTCCAAATTTCAAGCATAAATACTAAAACGTATTTATTTTTCTAAATATCTAGGTAAACATAAAATGAAACGTAACCGTAAAAATTTCGAGAAGTGCTCTGATATCAAATAAAAAATGAGTAAAACAAAACAAAATGGCAAATGACAAGGAAACGATAAAAAAGTTATTGACATTTTACTTGCCATTTCACTTCCCACTTATTTTTTTTCACTTTTTACTTCCCTTTTATAAATTGTTTTTCAATTCTCCACTTGCGTACTGGACCGCTTTACACCGTAAACGTAAACGTAAGTATAAATACCCTAATACCGGTTTTTTGGGGAAACGTAAATTCGTTTTTGCATGCAACAATGGTACATTGTCATCCACGATACCCATTGGCAACCCGCCCGGTGCCCATGCAGCGCTACAACCCGGTGCGCATGTTACCCGGTGCCCATCTAGGGGGCTCTACATGCGCACCGAGTCTACGTGGGCACTGGGTAAGCGCTAGATGGGCACCGGGTCTACATGCGCACGGAGTCCTCGCCATCATATCAGGGGCGTTCCCACTCCCATTAAAATGTCGCGTAAAATGTAAGGTGTAAAATGTTATTTTACTAGACATTTTTACTTTTACTTTTTACTAGATAAAGGGATACGCACCTCTTCAGGATTAGCGATCAAGGCCTGCTCGTAGTGGCTTAGCGCAGCGCCGTACTCCCCTCTGCGAAAGGCGACCAAGGCTCAAGTGTGCACAACTGTGATTGACAAATTCGATTAGCCCGAGGCCGACACCTTTTTGGGTATTGCCGCCAACGAGCGTCGGGCTAATCAACTATAACTACACAATCGGAACTGTCAGTTGACGCACGTGAACTCCAACTGCTGGGCGTACTCCTTGGAGATGTAGGGGATTTCGTCGGGCGCCAGTCTGCGCGCCAACTGCAGCGCGCGCTCCCAGTGCAGCAAGTCTCGTCGCAGCTGCAAAAGTACGATACATATGTCGTTATTTTACCCAGGGGTCTCCAATGGGGGGGGGGGGGGTTCCCCACCCCCAAACCGCCGAGCTATCTATCTTTCTCGGAGGCCGCTCAGCTATCTACCTATCCCGGAGGCAAAATTTTGGGCTACCTAAACCTTTAAACCTAACAGTTTCTTCCAGCCTAGGTATTTTATGTACGCAATAAATAAGCCACGAGTAGATCACCCCTTGAAAAATTCCACAACCGATTTGAATATGACATACGTAAACGTCCTAAGTAAAACACCTGCACGCTACAAATGAAAAAAATGATGCTGGACCAAGACGTGACAAATTTTCTAGTATGGCAGTGAATTTAATAAGTTTTATGTCTTTAAATCCATAGTGTAATCTTAAAACACTTCTGATACAAAATAAGCCCCCCTAAGTAACCCTTTCAACAAAATAGCTCATAAAAGCATCTCATGTGACTAACGATGGCAATCCACCCGGAGAAAGCATTTTAATTTTAAAAGTGTTTTTTCTGAAATGGATTTTCGAATTTTTTGAGAAAAAATCGATTTTTAAGTGTTTTTTCAGAGGTGAAATAAAAATTCGAAAACGTTTTCGAATTATCGAAGATTTCTTCCCCATCGTTACACGGGACATAATCAAGGGCACTCCATAACACTACCCAAACTTCACAAACAACCCAAACCCACCTCCAGTGCCTCCAATGGCTGCTCACTATGCAGAAACATCTGTTCAGCCAGATCGAACATGTCCAGCTGGGTGGCCAGGTGCGCGTACAGCAGCGAGCGCTCCTCCACGTAAGACAGTTGCTCCAATGTGAATACTAGACCCACGTCGCCCAGTTGACGGTAGACGCGGCCGGCTGGGGGGGGGGGTGGGGGTTGTTGGGGGTTGGGTGTCGCATGAAGTGACCTGTTAGTAGTGTGATACGGAATTTTTACAAGAAAGATACAGTTCAGAAAATGTAATTGTTTAGATACAGTGTTCATGTAAAATAATGCAAATATTTATACCTAGAATTCAACGTGCGCCTTTCACAGATTTTCTGAGCGCTAATATTTGCGCTCTATGCAATACATGTTAAGACAGGGACGTAGCCAGGATTTTTGAGCGGGGGGCGGATTGTATACGGAGCCCGGCGAACGGGGGGGGCGGCGCCCCCCCCCCCTAACATTTTACCTCTGTGGTAGGGGAATGGCGCCATGGCGCTGGCGCCATTCGTAGGCGCCACGCCATGGCGCCACTGGCGTTGGCATTGGCGCCAAAACAGCTGTATATGCCTGTATTTTACAGGCAAATACAGCTAAATGGACGAATTGGGTCCATTTTCACTGGCTTTGGGGCTGGGAGAAATAATAGCTGATCAGCCGAAATAATATGTGACGTAAAGGGAAAATGCGCGCTTGCGCGCAAAATTTTTAAACACTGTCGACAAAATCGACTTCTGGAAGTGCCATTTCTGGCACATTTTTTGGTCCGGGAAGGGGGGGGGGGCGGCCGCCCCCCCCCCCGCCCCCCCCTGGCTACGTCCTTGTTCTAAGACACAAAAATGCAATTAACAGTGAACTTGAATTGAATTTTTTTTTAAAAACCCTCTAAAAACACCCTCCACACAAAAATACAACATCCCGCCCAATTTTGCAGCCCCAATAAAACACCCAACCCGCAGACCCAGTTCCAAATCGGCCACGAGCAGTGCGGCGGTGCCGAGCGCCTGCCACAGCGACATGCTCTTGCTCTGTTCGCAGACGCGCCACGCGTGCGCCCAGCGTCTCAGCACGGCGCACCGCTGCACGGTGGACAGGGCCTGGGAGGGAATTGGGGTGAGAAGTGGGACTACATTTTGATTGTGATGTTGACTGAAAATGGCATGTGAACAAAGTCATGTAAAATTCCCGGTAAAATTTTCCATTTTCCAAGACTTTTTACATGACTTTTTACATGAATGACATGAAATTTTCTAGGGCATTTTACATGACATTCGACATTTTCCAGCACAGCACGACTTTTGACACTTTGCATGATATTTGCCATTTTCCATGGTATTCTACAAGCTCTACAACAACCCCACCCACCCAACCTTCATCTGCACCCCCTCATCCCCTCCATTCCCCTGGCCACCCCCCTCCACCCCCTCCTCATTGTGGCTGTCCAACATGGTGCCCGAGGGTCTGCCGCTAGCGGCCACGCACACCAATTCGCCCTCGTGCACCAGCTGCGGCACGTGGTCGAATGGCAGGGGGGTTGAACTGACTAGGGGGCACTGGCCGCCTAGGGGGGGATAAGTTGAGTTGACCACTGTCAACAGCGGTTGACGGACTCAGTGGTTTGTAAACTCAAATGAGTACAAGGTTGATTTATCAGTTTCCGAAATTTTGGCCAGAAACTGGTCTGTGCGGGGTCTATGCTTGAAATTTAAAAATCGTAAAGGGAACAGGCCCCAGGGTTCGTCCATAAAAATGTATCAATGCGGTGTAAATATTTATGTAACCTTGAATGTGGTCGCGCTGGTAGCTGTACGTGTACGCTTTGTGCTTGTCGTACGTGACCAGGATGTCCTGAAACGAATAATGTAGGGCCATGAGCAATAGTTGTGTTACTGCGGTCCGCACAAAAAAAACATGCAGTAGTTTTTATTATTGTTGCTTCCTGTTTCCAAAACGTATTTTTTGAACAACCAAAAATTCCACCTTATTGGCATATTGCTTTTCACGAAAAAAAATTAAAATACCGCATTTCCTCGAGATACCCCCCTTGAATTAACCCCCCCCCCCACTCGAAATACCCCCAGGTGTTTTCGAGCTGAGGTAAAAATACCTCCTGTATTGAATGATGTACATCATGTATACAATGTACATTATGTAATATTTATTGGGGTCAAATCTCATCGCAGCTATACATAGAGTAGTTTGTATAGCTATCTACTTTTGTTTGTTTTACTATGTCCCATTTGGTGACGTTTATCACCAGTTTTGGGGTTGCAAAAACCCATTCTTTACTACGATATTTACAACAGGGGTCTCGAATGGGGGGGGTTGGGGGGGGGGGGGGGGTTACCCCCCCCCCCCCCCCCCAAACCGCCCAGCTATCTATCTATCCCGGAGGCAAAATTTTGGGCTACTACCCCCTAACCCCCCCCCCCCAAATCGCCCAGCTATCTACCTATCTGGAGCGATTTTTCAGAAACTATACCCCAATTTTCGCTCAAAATCGCTATTTTTCATACCTATATATAGATTTTCACCTCCAAAATCACTAGTTCATGCGTCTAAGGGCCCACGCACGCTAGTTGACATCGACACCAAATGTCAACTGGTGCCGATCCCGATTCAAAGCTTGCTGACGAGTGGACGAACGACGTTCAAACACAATCTTTGAATTAGGAACTGAACCAGTTGACATTTGGTGTCGATGTCAACTAGCGTGTGTGGGGCCTAACTGCCTATTTTCAGCTATTTTAAGTACTATATGCTCTTGTATACTCATTTTGAGCTATTTTACACCTACTTTTAGCGATTTTTCTCCCTTTTCCTCCTTCAATGCCCCGAAAAAGCCTATATATCGAACCACCACAACCCCCCCCCCAGAAATTTTTTCAGCTATCTATCCCTCCGGAGGAGCGATTTGCTATCTATCCAACCACTCGGAGGGTCAAAATTCAAGATACCCCTGATTTACAAAAATTTCTGGTGACATAATAAACCCTCCCTCGAAACCCCCCCCCCCCTCAAAATTTGCAGTCTGAAACAAAAAAACCGTCTAGGAGTATTTTGAGGAAATACGGTATGTACCTTACCTTGTCGGCAGGCGAGCAGTCCCATAAAATACCAGCTATTGTCTCTGCGCCAGTTGGCTGCTGCACGGATACAACGCTATCATCGATCTGCGTGCAATGGCCTCATCTAAATGTTTTCGGCCGTTGTTTGAATTTCCGTTTTTTAAAGAATTTAAAAGAAATCTGACAAAAACAAAATTTTAAAGCGTTTAACCCCTTAACCAGTTGAAAAATCCAACACAGCGACCACCTTTAAAATGTCCTTCAACATCCACACAAAATTTTAGACACAGCCAATTAAATCAATACAAATCGCTCCAAACGGTACAAATCAAATCCCAAACAGCCCCGCCCGCCCTACTGTAACCCAGAAAACCCTACCGGGCTATAAATATAAATATCCCGTTTGTAATCCGCAAAACAGAGTCTGGTCGCGCTGGTGCCGGGCTCGGGCCGCATGAACTTGATGCCGGCGCCGTGGCGGAACTCGTTCACCCACTTGCCCTCCTCCACGTACAGGTAGGATAGTTGGCCCACCTGTGATGGGGGGGGCGGTGATTGTATTTGTGAATGTTTGTGACGCTGCGCATACTTGTTTAATAATGGAATTTCGAAAGTTTAGTAAACTCAAAAACGCCTTCAACGCATTTGAGTTGACTGGAATGAGTTTTTTAATCTCTGTCAAAGTAGTTGACAAACGCCTAATTCCAGTAAACTAAAATGCCGTTCGAAACTGATTTATGATTTCATCAAATTTTCAGTTTACTGGCAGTAAACTAGTGTACTAAATTACTGCAGCGATATTGGTCCCACACGTTTTGTCGGTTTTAGATTTAAATTTAAGTTAAGTCGTCGTTTGCTAATTTTTACAAAAAAAAGCTGGGAAAAAGATTCGTGAAAACACGTTTTCGTGATTTGGCTAGCATCCAGAAATATTTTTTTACCACCCAGCTTAATTAACCCCACACCCCCCAACCCCAGTGCACCCACATCGGTGCCAGTGATGAGCAGGTGCTGGGTCAAGGCGAAGCAGGTGATGCGGCCGTTGTTCACCTTGCCCACCTGCGGCAGCACCAACGAGTCCGTCTCGCGCTCGCTGGCCGACTCCTCGATCTGTGGAGGGGGGCAAGGGATTAGGGTGATTTTGGAGTTGCAGATGCGGTTTGTGACATGTGTTTACCGTATTTGCTCGAATAATTCCCTGGGGAATTATGTTTTCGTCAGGTTTTTTTCTAGGGCAGAACTAATATTTCATCAAAATTTACAAGCATGTTTCTATCTGCCATTTTTGTTCAAATGGGACACAACCAATTGGTCACATGCCTACAGGGGGATTTATTCAAGAGGTGTATTTTCCTCAGACTTCTAACAGGGGGAATTATTCAAGCAACCACGGTACTTGCAAACCATGTGCAGCTGCACCCTTCCATCCAGGAGCGCGGCACAGTGAGTCCCGTTCAGTTGCAATTCACTCACGCTGCCAACGTACTCAAATTCACACTGCAGAGTGGCTCCTGCAAAATGAGAACAGCACTGCTAACTGTTTATTTATGACAAACTGACAACGTAGCAAAAATTCCAGGTATCCCATTAAATCAGCTAGAAATGTTCTGTTGGGCAGCTAAATTTATTGTTTCAGTTGATGAAACACTGATGATTCATTGTTGCCCGATTCAACTGTCTCTGATTCTTCACATAAACTCAGTGGCGTAGCCAGGGGGGGGGGGCGGGGGGGGGGGGCGGCCGCCCCCCCCCTTCCGGGGTGAGACTTAAGAAATGTTTGGAAACGTGTTCTGGTGCAACGATTTTGAGGTCAATTTGTAAAAATTTTGCGCGCAAGCGCGCATTTTGGCGTCAATTGACAGCCATTTTTCCTTTACAGGTCGCGATAACCTCAACTTACGTGAAAATGCACTGAAACACTTCCATGTCGCTGTATATGTATGTAAAATACATACATATACAGCGGTCTTTGGCGCCAATGGCACCATGGCATGGCGCCTACGAATGGCGCCAGCGCCATGGCGCTACTACCCTACTACAGCGGTCGAATTTTAGGGGGGGGGGGGGGCGCCGCCCCCCCCGTTCGCAGGGCTCCGTAAACAATCCGCCCCCCCCGCTCAAAAATCCTGGCTACGCCACTGCATAAACTGACTAAATAAATAAGACTAAACAGCAGAGGCCACTATCAGACCCTGTAAAATGCTATGAGAAGTGTTAAAAGTCATGTAAAATACCAAAATAGCACAAGTATTTTTTTTTAATTTCACGAAATTTCAGGATCTGACAGTGGCACCAAAACGGCAGTGCACTATTCCGCATGTAAACCCATCCCGCATGTTGACCCGGAACACATTTGATTATGCCTGGCATGTTGAAAATAGGTAATAAAACACATGACCTAGTTATTTTGAAGGTGAAAATCTATAAGAAGTTTGAAAATTAGGGAATTTTGGTGAAAATTAGTGTAAAATTGCTCAAAAGCGCTCCAGATAGCTAGATAGCTAGGCAATTTGCGGTGTTACCCACCCCCCTTTCTTACCCCTGCAGCCATAATGTGTCTAGTATGGGTCTACATGCGAATGGGCTTTGATGCGGAATGGGCCCTACCAAAACTACACTGAATCGGGCAGCTAAGCATCGAGCTACCCGACAAAACCCCGGCCATTTGGTCAATCTTCACACCACCCAACTGACGGCAAGGGCCCATTCCGCAAAAAAGCCCATTCCGCATTTTTGCCCATCCCGCAAATTATGTGACCCATCCCGCAAATGTGCCCATTCCGCAAACAGGTGATGCAACTTGCGGGATGGGCAAAAATGCGGAATGGGCTTTTTTGCGGAATGCTACACTGTCCAACTGACCAGTGGGCGCGTAGTGGTAGAACCAGACGCGGTTGTTCATGGCCACGGCCAGGTGCGCCGGCCCCACGCCCAAGCACGCCGGCTCAACCGTCACCTGCAGCACCACCGCGCTGCCTTCCTGTAAATGGTGACAATGGCTTACCGTATTTACGCGAATTACCACCGGGGGTTTATTTTTTCAGAGTGTAAATTTTGAAGGGGGTTAAACGAGGGGGGGGGGGGTTATTATATCGCCAGAATTTTTTTTTATCTCAGTACTAAATTGTTGTTTGTAACGTAAAAAGTTTGTAAAAGAGGTTTGTAAAAGTAACGTAAACAGACGTCGAGAAATGCAACACAAACCGCCATGTATATAAGACTCTATAGACTTATATAAGTATGTAGACGGTATAAACCCTGTTCTAACATGACACAGTCGTTCTTTTTAACGTGTGTTCTGCGTTTCCCAGATCGCAAACCGCAGCTTTTGTCATTTACGTTCTCTATACACTAAATTTGGGGGGGGGGGGTATAAAAATATAGTGTCCATTTTGAGGGGGGTATTTCGAGGAAATACAGTAGTTAGTGAGGTTGGACTGTGGCTGGGGTATGGCAACAGTTTTGGTGAATTTTGGCTTGTAAATCTTAAGCGGGATTTGGGTGTATTTGATGTGCGTGTAGTTTCAGGAAAAAAGTGTTTGTTTTAATTACTGTATGTCACGCAAAATAAAAATAGAAACTTTACAAACATTTGTGCGTGGTATTTGACTGGCTCGAAATGGCGTAAAATAGGCGACAAGGTAAAACTTTACGGGCATTAGCTATTTAGTAGGTAAATGTTGGCAAAGTTACAAAATCAGCGATTTCAATGTGTCTAAACTCCCCCCCCCCAAACCCACATGCTGCGGGTGATGTGAGATGGATATCTCCTGGAGCCCTGTCAGCGTGGCCAAGGTGTTGCCGCACACGGCCGCCAGACGGCTCACGTGCGTCAGGTACACGTGCACGGCCCCGGACGCCCCGCTCACTGCGCACAGTTGGCCTGGGAGGGGGGGGGGGTAAGGGGGTAGAAAGGGGAGATGTTGTCTTTTTCTTCAGGGGTCAGTTTTTTACAGGATTTTGGAAACCTACCTGCTAATATTTAACGTAACGAAGTACCGGTCATTTTTTTATTGTTTCTTGGTTGAAAGAAGCTCGTTATGCGACAGGGTATGTATATCACTTTGACGAAAACAGCGTGAACATATTAAGAAAAACATGTTAAATTTACCATCAGCACTAAAGGCGGTCTTGTCGAGGCCCTTGTCCTCATTGTCCACCTCGACGATGGCGAACACCTGCGACAGCTTGCCCAACTCGCGCAGCTTCATGCTGAGAACAACACGCATTGTGATGTTTCAGTTTTGTAGTCAATCAACTACTAAACACCTTCCCGGTCACGTCCGGCACCCTATTTTTGATCGTACTTGTGACACCCTATCACCAGCTCTAGGGCACGCCAGAAGCTGAAACTTGGGGGAGGTATTGGTGCAACCTCCCTCTACTTCGTATGAATTTTGGGGGTCGCGGTGACCCCTCTCAGGATGGGTCGCCCTATGTGCAATTTTTTTGGCTTTTATGGTGTCCCACAGCAGGTCCGGCACCCCCTTATTTCTGAGCTGTGGGAGGGGTATAAATGTAAAATTTTGGGGATGTGTTACCAACACCACACCCCTACTATACGCTATTCAATAATGTGAGATAAATGTGAAAAATTTCTAAAACATTCTCTTATTCTCTAAAAAACACCGCTCCCCAATAGATGGATGGCAAAAAATTCACTTTTTGGAACTTTTTTATTAGACACTTGAAGAGCTGGTTTACGATACTTTAAAGGGAACGGTTTGATGTTTAAAGTTATGTAAAGAACCATACCTCTAAAATGCATGCATTGTAAAATTTACTTACATTTCAAGTTTCAAAGGGGGGAATTTCAAAGTGTAAATTTTGTGCATTTTTGTTCCTGCAATGATGTCATTATGATGTCATAAAATTCGCACTAAGTAAATTTTGCAATGCAGGCATTTTAGAGGTATGGTTCTTTACATAACTTTAAACATCAAACCCGTCCCTTCA
This sequence comes from Sphaerolaimus hirsutus, assembly GCA_964036195.1. Classification (NCBI taxonomy): domain Eukaryota; kingdom Metazoa; phylum Nematoda; class Chromadorea; order Monhysterida; family Sphaerolaimidae; genus Sphaerolaimus; species Sphaerolaimus hirsutus. The sequence continues at coordinate 24,964,027 of OZ038450.1, read as the reverse complement.
AAGTATCGTAAACTGATTTTATGCCGTAAGCGAATTTTATGACATCATAATGACATCATTGCAGGAACAAAAATTTACAAAATTTACACTTTGAAATTCCCCCCAAGTAAATTTTACAATGCATGCATTTTACAGGTATGGTTCTTTACATAACTTTTAACATCAAACCGTTCCCTTTAAAGTATCGTAAACCAGCTCTTCAAGTGTCTAATAAAAAAGTTCCAAAAAGTTAAGTTTTTGTCATCCATCTATAGGGGAGTGGTGTTTTTTAGAGAATAAGCGAATTTTTGAGAAATTTTTCACATTAATCTCACACTATTGAATAGTGCATAGTAGGGGAGTGGTGTTGGTAACACATCCCCAAAATTTTAGAATTATACCCCTCCCACAGCTCAGAAATCAGCGGGTGCCGGACCTGCTGTGGGACACCAAAAAAGCCGGAAAAAAATTTGCACTTAGAGCGACCCACACTGCGAGGGGTCGCCGCGACCCCTTCAATTCATGCGAAGTATGGGGGGGTTGCGCCAATATCTCCCCCAAGTTTCAGCCCTTGGGGCGCCCTAGAACTGGGGATAGGATGTAAGAAGTAAAATCAAAAAATGGGTGCAGGACGTGACCGGGAAGGTGTTTACAATTGGGAACAAAAACTTGTTTGAGATAGGGGAAGTGCGGTGTAAAGTGTCAATGTCAATTAAAATAAAAGATTTTAGTACTGAACTTTGGAAATTTTGCATGACATTTGACAAATTTGTATTTATGACATTTTACATGACATTGACATTTGACACTTTACTTCACACTTCACAGGGTGCGAGACTGGCACATCCACTCACCAATTATCCCCAGCAGAAACCAGCTTATCAAACGCAGTGCTCAACGCCAGCGAAGACAAGTAACTATTGTGTTCGTGCACGGAGAACACCTCCTGGCCGATCTCGGACAGGTGTGTCGAGATGGACACGATGAAACCCTGGTCGAAGCCGAGCAGCACGTACCCGTCGCCGTACCTGTGCAAATGGGGGGAGGGGGGAATTTTGGGGTGGGATGATTAAGGTGGGATTAAGGTGCAATGAGCTTTTATCGTTGGGTCTAGAGGAATTACACAGTTCGAAGCATAAACTGCGGTGAAAATGTCATTCAGTGTCATAATTTATGCAGGCACCAAGGCACTGCGCGCGCGCGCAACAATACAAATAACGTATTTGCTCGAATTATTTTCCCGAGGAATTATTTTTTCGGCCACTTTTTGACGGGGCACTATTCGAGGGGGTATTCAAGGAGGGGGTAATTATTCCTCACTCGTCTCACAGGGGGGGAACTGTTCAAAGGGTAATTATTCGAGTAAACACGGTAGTATACCCACCAGTGGTACTGCACGATGTCCCCGTAGCGGGCTTGGAACTGCAGATTGATGGGGTTCTCCGGCTCGTTCATGTCCACCAGCATCAGGATGCGCTTGGCCACCACCACGCTGATCTGCGGGTGTGATATGGACTATGCGAAGGTTTCAGAATTTTGGATTTTTTTTAGGTTTGCGAATTTTAAGTTCACAATTTGAAAAACACTTAAAAATCTATTTTCGACAGTAAGTTTGGTTAAAATTGAGTTAAAAATGCATTTTAAAGCATGAATTTAACATGGATTTACAGCTGGCGGCAGAACATGATTAAATGTGTCTGCGGTAAAAGCACGGAAGACTGCAAAGCATATACATGATATTCAAATTTCGGCAGAAAAATTCGAAAATTCAATAATTTACATAGGGGGAAAAAATTCGTAAGTATTCCAAAAAACTCGGAGATAAATTTCTAAAATTCGAAAACAATGATCGGAAAAAAATCAAAATTCGAAGTCATTTTAGAAAAAAACACCCAAAAATTTAAACCCTCTTTCCATAGACTCTGCCCTCACCCCCCCCCCCCCCAACCGTATTATCCAAATTAGCCGAATTCAGCCGATCACTAGTCTTCATAGTAGCAAACCGCAACTGTGCAGGTTCCCCATTGGCGCAGGCGAGCGAGTGCAGCACGTCGCCCTCGCTGTTGGACACGGTGATCTGCCTGTCGTCGGCGCCCTGCGGGGGCAGTCCCGCACCCTGTAAAGTGCCCTGGAAGATGGAAAGTGTCATTTAAAGTGTCTAAAGACTTGTAAAATGGCCGGGAAAATGGCGAACGTATGTTTGCTATTTTATAGGCCATTTTACATTGACTTTTGACACTTTGCATGACATTTTACATTTTACAGGGCGTTTTACAGGGTCCGAGAGTGGCACCAGGGCTAAAAGGCCGCGGCGGGAAAACGCGCCGCAGGTGATCTTTTTGGTGTGCTTGCCGATAATGCACTCGCGTCTGGGAAATGGAATAAAGACTGCGTTGTGATGTAAAAGCGCCATGACGCTGGCGCATGGCGCTACCGCCAAAGCAAACAGCGCCACGGTGCTGGGCGCCTTTACACCACTACTGGACAGATTTTTATAGTTGCACATATTATGCCGTTTCGATGTTGGTGCCATTTGAAGGGTGTAGTGGATTCAACTTATTTGCGCATAATTTTAATTTGAAGAATAATTGAAATTGAAAGAATTGATGTGCTTGAGGTTTGACGGTAGATCGTACATTCATCGCTTGCACATTCAAATTGTAAGTTTTGTAGAATTTTGAGAAAAGAGTAAAAAGAAATTACATGTAAAAAATGTTCTTTGACCAGCCCTGCAAGGATTCTACCATCTGGCGATTTCGAGAGATTTCAGAAGATAAATTTTTCACCCGTATTTTCCATCGACCCTACAGCTACCTCAGAAACGCTGCTTTGAAAAATTCGCTCCAAACTAAGTCAACCCAACAAAAAGTCAACTGACCTCGTAGTGGCGTGGTTGTACAGCAGCAGGTTGCCCTTGGCGCTGCCCGCCGCCAGGATGGCCGGCGTGCCCACCGACCAGCACGCGAACGACAACGTGTCCCTGAGAATTGTTCTGTAGTTTAGAGAAGTCAAGTCAACTGGATTTAATGGCCTAGTCAGCTTTGAATGCATTTGAGTTTACCGGAATGAGGTTAGAAATGGAATAGAAATTCAAAATAATTCATTCCGGTCAATACAAAGCCGATTTATAAGTTTTCGATATTTTTCGAAATTTTTGGTCTGTAGCCACAGCAACGTACATTGTGGTTGTTGCAACACGTTGAACACGTGCTTTTGTATTTCTAAATACCTATTACCTCGAAATGCCCATGCCATGCCTACGCAACAGGGATATAAAGGGAGGTGGGGAAATGCGCGCTTGGGCGCAAAATTTTTGCAAACTGCATACAAAATGGTCATTTAAAAGTTCCATTACTGGCATCTTTTGTGTCTGTGAATTTTTCCGGGATCGGGATTGGGGCATTTTTTCGGGATCGGGTTTGGGATTTTCAAAATCTGGGGATCGGGATTGGCTTTTTCAAATTTCGGGATCGGGATTGAGGTTTCGGGATCGGGACCACAAAATCCCGAAATTTCTTGGGATTCGGGATCCCGTTTGAACCCTACCCCCGACTAGGGTTGGAAAAAAACGTTTTTTTTTAACGCCATGTTTTTAACTAAACGACAATACTCTGTGATGTTATACACGACCATATAATGGCTGTGGAGCCATGGGATAGCATTATAAGTGGTGATTTGTGTCAAAAATGTCCATTTTTTGTTGACATGTTCGTATATCGCCTTATAGTCGAATGTTCGTGACTTCCAAGTGAAGTTTGGCACGGAATAGTGATCAAACAAGGTTATAAAAGGAGGTTGTTACTTTGGGAGTGATGTTACACCCTGTTGAGGTACATGGAAGCACATTACCTGAATATTATATACTACAGCAACATATGACGGCCTTTTTACCCATGGTAGCACATAGAAATGGATGCTTTGATACTAAAAATGCCACAAAACCAATGAAAACAACCACCAATGTCGATGTGTGTGAAACTACGCGCTTGCGCGCAAAAATTTTGCAAAATACATAGTGCTTAGTACTAAAAATTTCAAAAATTCAACAAAAAAAACGTTTCAGACCTCGTGTTTTTAAAAAAAACAACGTTTATTAAATAAAACGTTTAATAAAACATCGGCCAACCCTACCCCCGACCCACCTCCCCGCGGCCCCTAGCGACACGGCGCTGGTGCGGCACGCGTGCGCGTCCCACAGGAGCACGTCGGCCGCGGACGCGTTCGTCACCGCGAGCACGTCGCCCTGCGCGTCCCACGACAGCCATGTGGCTAGTCTGAGGGGGGTATTGAAAATTGAGTTGCAAGTGGGGGGTTAGTAGGGGGGTTGGGGGTTACCCCCTCAAGGGTGGGTAATGAGGGAAATATGTTCGTATGCAACACTAACCCGGGCAGCTGTATCTCATCGACCAAGTCGCCCCGCTTGTCGAACACGTTCACCTTGTTGTCCTGCCTGCATCAGTCGACAGTGCACACATGTACTCAGAAATGAACTACTTTCTCGGCAGGGTTTGAGTTAATAGCCCCATACACGCTAGTTGACATCGACACCAAATGTCAACTTGTTCCGTTCCCAATTCAAAGCATGCGTTTGAACGTCAATTGTCGGCTCGTCAGCAAGCTTTGAATCGGGATCGGCACCAGTTGACATTTGGTTTCGATGTCAACTAGCGTGTGGGGGCACATTTCCCACATTTCCGACAGATCTAAAAAACAGGCACACACACAATCGTTGCTCACATTTTGTTTTCAGACAAAAATTCGGAAACTGATGAGTCAGTTTTACACACGTTTGATTTAACCAGAATGGATTAATTTAAATTTTCACCAACAGCAATTTGGACTCAAATGAATTCAAACTCTCAGCACATTGACAGTCAAATAACAGCCTCAAAACAGCCACCCCAACCATCTAAATAGCACAAAACAATGCCCAAAACTAGGGTTCGAACGATGTGACTTTTCGATATCGATATTTTTCTGAAACTCGATTTTTTAAATTTTCGATATCAACATTAAAAAATGATCGATATCGATATATATCGTTTGAACCCTACCCAAAACAACACAACCCAAAACCGACCCAGTAGTGGCTAGCAAATTAGCAGCGCTAGTCTGCCACGCAAATTTGACAGGGCCACCGCCATGGGCACTTTCAGCGACGGAAAACACCAGCTGCGGGAAAGGGGTAGGTTTTGCCACGGAGGTTGCAATTTGAATGTTAAAGCATAGGGGAGAGAACCTTCATGGTGCGCAGTATTGAAACTCAAATCGTTGGCGTGTTCTCTAGGACCCTCAGTGTGATAGAAAATGCATAAAATTGCTTTTGGGGAGATATCTAAATGTCAAGGCTTCGTATCAAATGCAGAATTATTTCCGGTAGATAATAATTTCCACATTTTACAGAAATTGAAAAGCGTCAAAAAAATCTGCATCCGACACGGCACCTGTAGCCGCAATCTCACTACAGTTTCCATGGAAACAGTGACACGCATGCAGCCATTCTTGAGCTGTTGGAATGACATGCGGCTCATGCACATGCACATGCATTCGAATCGAAATTTAAATATCAAATTGTGCAAAGTCAGGGGCATATCCGATAAGAAAAGTTTGCGTGGCGATTAGTGTCAATACCAACGGTTTACAACAAAAATTTGGGAGGGATTTTCGTGCCCTGATTGGATTTTCTCTTACTAGTAACAACCGAAATTTTCATACCTGGGGCCAGGTCCGCGAATAATGGCTAATGCGAAGTGAAATGGAAAAAGCTAAGTGAATTGAGAAGTAAAATGGCAAGAAATTACTTCGTCTATTTCTTTTTTACTTAGCTTTTGCCAATTTACTTGCCATTTCACTTCACTTTCGTCATTTTACTTCTCAATTTGCGGAACTGGCACCCGATAAATCGTTCTTAAACATATTTAAGCTAATCGGAATGAGGGGTCTGTAAAATACGGGGTATGCTGATCCAAAACAGATAACCAGAGTTTACCACAATTAGTAATTTCTGGTTTCGGTTTGCAACCAGCGTGCGAAATAGCAATGCATAATTTACTTTTACTCGATAAATACATATATTTACTCGAGTACAGAGTAAATACGTTTACATTTCCCCTGAAAAAAAGTTTCTGCACTTTGTTTATGTATACTTTTTGAAAGTACTCGAGTACAGAAAACGTATTTCTGATAGGCCATTATATAGGTTCTTTGAAGCATGGAAGGGAGAAAAGGGTGAAAAGGCTTAAAATAAAAAAATGGCCAAAAATGAGTATCATAAAAGCTAAAAATAAGATAATTTGAAAATGAAAATGGGTAAAATGAGTAAAAGTAAGTACTTCTAACAACTCTGGAGCAATGATCACACATAACAACAAAAGTTTGCTAATTTCCGAATGCAAAATCAAACAGAAGTTTTCAAGGAATGACGAGGTTTCGCAGACCCTGGTAACTGAGCACAAAAAACACGATATGCAAAATGGGCCGGAAAGAATTCCAAAGGGTGCACAGGGTTCCAAGGGATACGATTCCTTGATTCCCACTACGATATGAGAGAGTGATAGATATATGTAACAATAATTCTAAAACACAATTGCAATAAACAAGAAGCACGCGATCCGACCGTACACCAGAAATTCGAGATGTCGACACCACCAAAACGAAAAAAATCACAAAAATAAAAACTGGAACAGCGCCAAAAATAAACACTGAACAGCATAGCCGACCACTGTCTGCAACGGTGCAGATAAGTACACATAAACCACGAAAGAATAACAACAAAAAAACTAGGACATTTTGACCAACCATGTGAACGGCGCAGGTTGACGGATTATTGGCTCAGTGCCAAAACACGGCACCAGGCCAAACACTCAACCAGCCTGCGATAAAAAGTGACAAACTTACTATTCACAGCGCAAAAACCAAAGACTCAAAACCAACAGGGTGAGCAGAGGGTCCCAACAGCTAGGATTCAGGATCAGGATTCATCAGGATCAGGATTCATCAGGATCGGGTGTGAACTGCATTCAGGACTGACAGCTGACAGAAATATCTCCCCGCACCTGGGGGTAACACGCTGTGTCCAACGGGGAGGCATCTGTACAAAAAATGAGAGTCACGAGAAATATTACAAGTAAATCTAGGCTCATTACAAGTAAATCCAGGGTCTTTACAAGTAAATCCAGGGTCATTGCAAGAAAATCCAGGGTCTTTACAAGTGAATCCAGGGTCATTGCAAGAAAATCCAGGGTCAACGTCGCAAGAGTGCGTAGGGTAAGAATGGGGGTTCAAACGGAGCCTGTGCCTCTCCGAATGTAAACCCGCCCCGAATGTATACCTGCCCCGAATGGAAGCATACCCGCTCCGAAGGTAAGCCCGGCCCGAAGGTAACTGATGCTACCTTCAGGCCGGGCTTACCTTCGGAGCGGGTATACATTCGGAGCGGGTATTCATTCGGGCCGGGTTGGAGATAAGCGGAGGGGGGGGGCACGACTGGCGGCGCGTGTGCACCCATCGGCGCGGTGCGGCAAACACAAAGGGCAAATAACAATACAAAATGATACCCGAAATGAGCTGAAATTCAATTTTGGGTATCATGTTCAACTGCTAATTTTCAACGTATTTGTGAAAACAACATGAAACTAGCAGTTGAAATTAAAACCCGAAATTGAAATTTTGTACAAAATTTCAATTTCGGGTTTCAATTTCAACTGCTAGTTTCATGTTGTTTTCACAAAAATGTTGAAAACTAGCAGAACTTGAATTTCAACTCATTTCGGGTATCATTTTCATCTGCTAGTTTTAATCATTTTTGTGAAAACAACATGGAACTAGCAGTTGAAATTGAAACCCAAAATTGAAATTTTGTACCAGATTTCAATTTCGGGTTTTAATTTCAACTGCTAGTTTCATGTCGTTTTCACGAATACTGAAAATTAGCAGTTGAACATGATACCCGAAATTGAATTTCAACTCATTTCGGGTATCATTTTCATCTGCTAGTTTTCATCATTTTTGTGAAACAAACATGGAACTAGCAGTTGAAATTGAAACCCGAAATTGAAATTTTGTACCAGATTTCAATTTCGGGTTTTTATTTCAGCTGCTAGTTTCATGTTGTTTTCACGAATACGTTGAAAACTAGCAGATGAAAATTAAACTCGAAATGAGGAGTAAAGATACCCCAAAATGTCGGCAGATCGTTTTCCAAGATGTCGTTTTCTGTTCGATTAAATGTCGGCAGATCATGTTGCACAAATGTTGCTCTAAATGACACCGAATCGCATGCCGAACGGGGGGGGGTCACTCATCAAACATCAAACATCGGTTGCGGTCTTGGCGGCAAAATATAAAGAGCCATGCATTGTTGGGCCTCATTTGTATTGTTATTTGCCCTTTGTGTTTGCCGCACCGCGCCGATGGGTGCACATGCGCCGCCAGTCGTGCCCCCCCACTAATCTCCAACCCGGCCCGAATGAATACCCGCTCCGAAGGTAAGCCCGGCCCAAAGGTAGCATCAGTTACCTTCGGGCCGGGCTTACCTTCGGTGCGGGTATACATTCGGGGCGGGTATACATTCGGAATGAGCCTTGGTCGTTCAAACGAGACCGAGAAAAGATAAGTCTCGGTTTCACTCAGGCGATAAAAATTACTTTCCTGGTGCGCTTCCTTCACCAAATGGCAGCAAATGGCAGTGCCATTGTTGTGTCAAATGTCAAATCTTGAGAGTCGTCAAATACAAAATGTCAAATGTTGAGAGTGGTCAAAGACAAATGAGGCGTCTAATTCTAAAAGTCGACAAGTCCACAAAATGTGATTTCGAGTAAATCGCATTTTAAGTTTCCGAGCCAATTCCAGGCCCGTGGTGCATGTCCAATTTGGCTCTCTCATGCTTTTCATAAAGTTCCATATGTTGACAATAAAGTGTCAAATTTTCAGCCCCTAATCTCAACGTATATGTGAAAAATGGGGTGTCCATAAAATTCCATTCGGTCAGAGCAAAACTGTTTTTGGGAGGGAAATGGACTTCTTGCACGCGAGAACAGTTTTGTTCATGGGAAAATATGGGCTGCCTTATGGGAAAATTATGCACTTGTCGCCTTTTAGAAATCGGTGCCCATAGTGGACTTATCACATTTCTTGCGTTTTTTTCCCATCAAAAAAAGAATCGGAGGATGGACTTGTCGCCTTTTAGCCCAAAACTAAGTGGACTTGACGACTTCTTGCCCAAAATGTTTGCATTTTTCCCCAAAAATGTCGAATTTGGCACTTTGCCATATGGGCATGTGAGGTCAAAAAATTTATGGAAAATGATGAAAAATGTGCAGAAGTAGCCCCAGATGACGTTTCCGGGCCTAACTCGAAATTTTCATATTTTGGACTTGTCGACTTTTAGAATTGGACGCCTCAAATGTCAAATGTTGAGAGTGGTCAAAGACAAATGTCAAATGTTGATCAAAACTTCGTGTCGCACCTTGTCGCGCAGTTGGGCAAGGTGACGGCGTTCGAACGAGCAAAAATTTCCGCAGGGGCACCGTCCACTTCCTTCGTGATTTTTTTAAATTGTATTATTTTTTGCGATGGGGGAAGTTCTTCCCATCCGTGCCTCTTTTCGTGTTTTTTTTCGTTTATTTCGAACGGATGAGTTAAAATTTAAGGCGGATCCAATAAAAAAATGTTCAGATTTTTTTCTAATTTCCTTGACCCACAGGCGGGTTACGGTAGAATATGAGCTTCAATCGCAAATTGGGGCCAATTTCTATCGGTCTGACACATTTTTCGGGCAGCCCGATTCTTTCGCATAAGCGTAAAAAACTGGTTGATTTAATAAATTGTGGTTTAAAATTTTCAAAATGGGATTGTCTGGTTTTTTGAAGCATCTTTATGGCAGCATTCCTGGTTAAGGGGCCAAATTTGATTAGAACGTTATTGAATCTTTTCTGAATTTGGAGTTTGCTCCATTGTCTCTTGATTTATTCCGCTGACTTCACACCAAATCTACCATATCCACCTGAATAAGAAAATATTTCTCCTGCTCACACTACACTGCTTTCATTAACGTTTCGCGTTACTCTATTCATCAGAATATGCTAACATCCTTTGTTTACCGTGCATATCGATTTTAGAAGAAAGCTTTTCACCAGCTTTTCCACTTTCACTGTAGGAAGTTTTGTCAAACTTCTAAAATTTCGTAATTTGATGTCACTCTTCCTTGTGAGTCAGGCTAATTTACAAAAATTAAAACACATTGTTGGATTCACTCGTACGATGTTTGATGTGTCCGAATTTTGGTGCTAGAGACTATTCCATTTACGTGTACTTGTTTCTGAAAAATATGCACAGACTCACTAAAAAATGCATGCGCGTGGTGTTTATTGTTAGATCATGGCGCTTCCATGATAATATCCTGACAATACATTTCCAGTTCTGTTGTGGTGGGTTACAGTCAATACATAAGAATGAGTACAACAGTGGTACCAGAGTCCTGGCACCATGCCAACGCTGACCCGCTACCCTTAACGTTTTATCGGTACGTCATAATGATTTGCTAACGTTTGGTTAAACAAGTACGCCTACGTTTCAGATACGTTTGGCCCTATTTTCCAACGTTTCGACGTTATCGCGGCCGTCATGCGGTGCGTGTACTTGGCGTTGTCCATTTTTCTGCTATGCGGCGGTTTAGCGGCGGCCGCCGACAATGAATTCGGCGACGATCGAGGCGAGGCGCCGGACGGTTTGCTGCCGCCCGAGATGGACATGGAGCCGATCGAGCCGGAGTTGGACATGGACACCAGCTCGGATCCCAAGGTGGGGTTGAGGGTTTTTGGTTTACAGAGGTGCGGGAAGAGTTTGTGGTGATAAATCCCGGGCGTCAGTCCCAACTTTCTCAGTGACTGGTTTTAAAGTCTGTTCTACCGTTGCCTGGTCGTTTTTATAAAATATTATAATCGGTTACAGCTCTGTTTTATTTGTATACCACCACCCTACCCCCTTACTTGAAACCCAGTCTATATCCACCAAAACCATTCACTTCAACCAGAAAACTCAAAAATTCTCAATCCCCATCGCAACCCCCACAGGAGTTCTCCCCACTCGAGTACGAGGCATCGTTACCAAAAGGAAAGTACCTCCTAGCAGAACCATTCTTGGCACCCGGCCAACCCCCAGCTAGATGGGTCGCATCACATGCAAAGAAAGATGGAGTTGATGAAAATTTGGCTAAATATGATGGTTGGTGGGTGTAGTTTTTTGTTGGACACATTGTGAATGTGTGCTGGGCTTATTTATGGCTTCACTTCACTAAAAAACAAAACAAAAAAAACTTTAAATTGTGCCTGCGCATACGCGTTTCCAACTCGTTCAATTCATAAATAAGCTTCGAGCTGATTGGAATTTACCAGAATGAGATGCAAAATATCATAAATATATTTACGGAGCCTAGTAAATATTATCCGATGAAAAACACTAAAAACAAAACAACCCACAGGTCGCTGGGAAGTGTCTCGGCCCGACACGGTGGTCATGACCAACGACTTCATGCTCAAGGTGCTCGACAAGGCCAAGCACCACGCCATCAGCACCAAGCTAGACCGCCCATTTCACTTTGATGGCAGGACATTGGTTGTGCAGTGAGTTTGGGTTTGTGTTTGTTTGGATAAATGTTTGTATAAATGAACCCTTTCTCGAAAACGGGTAGACGTTTTCGTTTGATGTTTTGAAATTTTTTGTGTAAAGTTAAACGTATCATGTAATGGAAAAAAATCACCTCCGATGTTTATACTTAGTCTTCATGGTTATTCCTTCAAAACACAACCATATTCGATAAAAATACAAATTTTTCTCCCCCGCAGATACGATGTGCAGTTCCAACAAGGGCAGGAATGTGGCGGCGGCTATATCAAACTACTCGCAAAAACAGACAATCTAGATTTGGTTCGTTCACTTTTCTGCCGCGCCAAAAAAACGTTACACAAAACCCCCTTCACAATCACAACTGCCCTACACAGAAACAGTTCTCCGACAAAACGCCCTACACGATCATGTTCGGGCCCGACAAATGCGGCGCCGATGCAAAGTTGCATTTTATCATTCGCTACGAGAACCCAGTTAATCACACTGTCAATGTGAGTTACTTTTTTTGAAAAAAATTTTTAAGAGTGGGTGGAAATTAATGCATTTTGAAAAAAAATTTTCTTTGGGGGTAATTTTGTGGTATTTTTAGCAAAATCAGAGATCGCCATATGATTGTGAAATGCCATGGCATGATATTTTCATCGGGTCGATGATTTATTTTCCTTGTACTACAGGGTGTAAATATTTTCTAAATACCGTGTTAGATGTCAAAAATCCGAAGTTATTTGTATTTAAATTATATGTATGAGCGTTAAAACCCCGAAATACCTAGAAATTTGTGCAATTCTACCAAAATATATATTTAATCACAGGAGCACCACTCCAAGAAGATCGACATTGGCGAGAGTGTGTTCAGCGACCACAAATCGCACTTGTTCACGCTGGTCGTGCAGCCCGACGGCGGCTACCAGGTGCTCGTCGACCAGTCCAGCAAAATCAGCGCGAATTTAAACACTGTAAGTTGGCAGTCACTTTATTTAGGATTGGAGACACTTTTTTAATGGATGGTTGGAAGGTTTCATACTCATAGCCTTGGTGATGATTTTCATCTCGGGGTGACGGTCCCATTAAAAGTTCACATTTTCATAAGGGATGGAATTAAAGCTATCATGCAGTTTTTTTACAAAATTTTACGCGTGTGTCGTTTATTGTTTCATTGCGCCGATGCCAAATAAATTAAAACGCCAATCCCGAATGGCAAAATATCCCGATTATCCGATCCCGATTTCGAAAGCTCAGTTCCGATCTGAACCTTACATAAATCGCGCACCTTACCTCCCGCAGGACCTCTTGCCGCCGGTGCAGCCAGCCAAAGATATTTTCGACCCCAACGACCGCAAACCCGACGATTGGGACGAGCGGGAGAAAATACCCGACCCGCAGGCGACCAAACCCGACGACTGGTTTGTTTGAACCCGATATTTGGTTTGCCCGATTTGTCGGGCATTTATTGACTGTGGTACCTGCACAGGGACGAGAATGCGCCCGAGTATATCGAGGACGCGTCAGCTACGAAACCGGAGGACTGGGATGAGAGTTTGTCGGAGTTGATACCCGACCCCGACGCGACCAAACCGAATGACTGGTTTGTTGGGTGTAGTGGTGGAAATGGCGCTGTTTCCTTTGGCGCCAGGCGCTGTTGTTTCGAGCGCCACCGTAAAATAGCACCACAGCAAAATGGCGCCATGGCGCTTTTTTGGCGCCATAGACATGGCGATCTTACATCACTATTTATGTATTTACCGTATTTCCTTGAATTACCCCGGGGGGGGGGGTTTCAGAGTGGAAATTTTGAGAGAAAAACGTGAAAAATGCAACAATAACCACCATTTATAAGTTTTTACAGCCTTATATAAGGATGTAGATGGTATTAACGATGTTCTAACGTAACACAGTAAGTGTTTTGAACGTCTGTTATGCATTTCCCGGACAACAAATTCATAGTGCCCATATTGAGGGGGTATTTCGAGGAAATACGGTATATGTTTTGGCCTATATGTGCTGGGGTGTTCGGAAAATATTGCACATGAAATTGCCATTGTGTACCAGTGGCGCCAGTGTGATTGGTATTGAGAGCGTTAGTCAACCATGAAACTTTTCCATTGTTGATGCTCATAGGTCTCGCAATTAACTATGTTTATTTCCAAAATAGCTTGGGTTCATTAATATCCGCTATTGTTTCTCCAAATTTATCGAACTCTGCACCAGAGTTGTTAAAAGTATCAAACTTTTTTTTAAGTATACGTCAATGTTAAGTATTTTTACTCACCCCCTGAGCTGAGCACAGAAAATGTAAAGTAATTTTTTTCACTATTACTTATCAGTAAACGAGTAAAATACTTATTCGTCGGAAAACCCAAAAGTGGGTATTTTTGAGAACTTTTTGCTTTGTTCACTCATTTTCATATCTTTTGGCCTCTTTTCTCCTTCTTATTCACTAGTTCATGTGCTTTTCTGACTATTTTCCCGTATTTTTGGCTACATAAATACCTGTTATGTGCTTATATACCAATTTTTGGCCTTTATACCTGTTATGTGCTTATATACCAATTTTTGGCTATTTGCCTGCTTTTTAACTTTTTCTCCCTTTTACACTTATTTGCCCTGACAAGACCTATATCAAAGCCAATCTAAACTGTTTTCTGTACTCGAGTACTTTAAAAAGTATACGTAAAATCTAATACAGGTACTTTTTAGGAGAAATCGTAAACGTATATCTTGGTTAATTGAGTAAACGTATTGTCTTGGTTAATTGAGTAAACGTATTGTCTTGGTTAATTGAGTAAACGTATTGTCTTGGTTAATTGAGTAAACGTATTTTTCGAGTTAACGTAAATACGTTTTAACAGCGATGCTCTGCGCTAAGTGCGGACCTATCGCATTGGCGCTGGTGTTAATATAATGTGCGCACTGTTTGCGCGTGCGAACTCAGCCCGGCTCGTGCTAATAAATATTTATAATCGCCATATAGTTTGCGCGTGTGAAACTGCGGCTTTTACGCGCGCGTGTACTCTGGGTCATTTCATTGGCACTGTCAATATTGTTTCGTTTGTTTGCACGCATTGTTTCCATTCGCAGGGACGTGGAAATGGACGGCGAGTGGGAAGCGCCGAAAATTAGTGAGTTTGCGGTTGTGGACATTGGCTTTTATTGGATCGGGACAAACTGGGATAGGAAAATTAGAATAAAAAAATTATAAATGTATACAAACAAACTATTTATTGATACCGTATTTCCTCGAAATCCCCCCCTCGAAATACCCCCCCTCTCGAGACACTATGAAACAACCACCTCCCCTCGAAATACCCCCCCCCTTAAATTGAGTGTAAAGAGAACGTACATGACAAATACTACAGTTTGTGTTCTGCGTAGTGCAGAACACACGTTAAAACAATGTCGGAATCACGTTAGAACAGTGTTGATACCATCTACGTACTAATATTAGTCTACAGAGTCTTTACATGTCAGTTATTGATGCATTTTTCTACCCCAGCGCACATCTCAAACAACGATTTGTACTAGGATTTCAAAAAAGTTCTTGCTAAATAATACCCCCCCTCGAAATACCCCCCCCCCCCCCCCTCGTTCAACCCCCCCCCCCTCTCGGGAGCACTATGAAACAATCACCCCCCGGGGGTATTTCGAGGAAATACGGTACATCGTAATTTTTTATTTTGAATTTAATCGTAAACGTAAAAGTATTTTATTTTTATTCGACCCTGAGTACATGGTAACGTTAAGTAAATGTTTTCTTTCACACTGTAAAAATTGAGTAAACGTGAAAGCCGGTATTTTTGAGGGGAAAACGTAAAAGCGAGCATTTTTGTACCAGGGAAAACATCGAATAGAGTAAAATGGCATTTTTGTATTTAATGGGATTTGCGGCTATAAGTATGCCTGAAACTGCAATCGTATCGCTCATACATCCAAAACCCCACTCAGAAAACCCCGCCTGCGAGGGGTTGAGCGGCTGCGGCGAGTGGCAACGACCCCAAGTGAAAAACCCCCAGTACAAGGGCAAATGGCACGCGCCCATGGTCACCAATCCAGACTACAAGGGCAAGTGGCAGCCGCGCAGCGTGCCCAATCCGCACTGGTTCCAGGCCGATCCGTACAAGATGGGGTCTATTGTGGGTTTGAGGGGGTTTTGGGACCTTTACTTGGGATTTACTCGTTGTTATTAGTCGATTTTTTCGATGGCTTTTACCAGGGCCGTATCCAGGGGGGGGGGGGGCTGCAGCCCCCCCTCCCGGGGTGAGACCTAAAAATTCCCGGAAAATGCAATTTTTACTAAAAATTTTCGATGTTTTTTGAAAGGATTTTTGCTATGCACACACATTCAGGGGGTGATTTCTAGGGGTATTTTTCCCAAGCTCGCTCACACCTGGAAGTATTTCGCGTAATGAGGGCTAATTCAAAGTAATACGGTATGAAAAAACCCAACTCTCTCCCCCCGCGCAGGCAGCGGTGGGCATCGAGTTGTGGACCATGTCCTCGGGCATCCTGTTCGACAACGTGTTGGTGACCGACGACAAAGCCATCGCCGACCAGTGGGCCAGCGACACCTGGGCCGTCAAGGTGCAGCAGGACAAATTGCAGAGACAGGGGAAGGGGGTTACCGGGGCTATGGTTGGTGGACGGTTGTGGGGGGGGGGGGTTTGACCATCACGGCAACTGATAAGAATGTGTCCGCGTCGCGTTGAAAGTGATAGGAAACGTGGATTTTAAATGAATAATGCCACAGAGTGTAAAAATAGTTGATAAATATTGAATTAGCAAATATATTAACTTGAAAATTTGTCAAATTATAAAAGTCAAGTTATATTGAAACTGGAAAATCAAACTTACAGGTTGAAAGTCGACGTACGATATACCAAGTTCTGTAGATTCTCGACACTTGTCTAATTACCCACCACTTTACGCCTGCCCCACCACTTGACACTTGACACTTTCCCTTCCCTATCACTCTCCCAAATCCAAATAACCCCCTCTTATCACCTCAGACGGGCGCTCTGTGGGGTCTAGTCGAGGCTGCCAACGAGCGACCGTGGCTGTGGGCAATCTACTTGGTTGCCGTGCTCCTGCCCATCGTGCTCATTGCTGTGTTTTGCTTTGGAGCCAAGGTTGGGGGGGGGTATTTGGGGGTGTACTGTATTGGGGGGGGTAATTGTTTTGTAGACTGTGCTACCGTAATTTGGTGAAAAATCGGGTGTGTGATATTTTGAGCGTGATCGTTTTTAGTGAACCTGTTGCATTGTGGAAAAATTTTCGGTCATTGTCCAGGCGACAAATTGTAAAATTCACTAAAAAGTGTGCAGTCTGTAGACCTTAAATGCATCGCGTGTGGGGGTAACATATCTTGCGTATGGGGGTAACATTTAATTTTTCGCCAAAAATAAACCGTTTTTCAAGCCAACCATTTTTTTCCAAAAAATAATTTCCACACACCTTATACACGTAAATATAGTTGTCGTAATTTGCAGAGTGAAGACGAGTCGGCGGGCAGACGCAAGAAGACCGACGATGCCGTGCCCGACGCGCAGGGCGACGCCGCGCCCGACGAAAAGGTGGGCAAACATGAATTGTCGGAATCGCGGTTTTTGTGACCCGAATTTGATCGGGATTGGGTCGGAATATCCCCGTTGAAGGTGGGGTTCGAGAGCGGCAGTGTGTTAAGCGATACCATAAAAATATCGTAATTTCAAATAGGACCAGAATTCCGTATTTTCGCCACCAACCCGAAACTCGGACAATCCCGATTTCCCACTCATCCTTCCAAATACCCGAACCGTTTCCAACCCGACTCGCAGTCGGGTTCCGCGTCGGGTTCGGGCGACGATCCGGAACCGGAAGCGCAGCACGACACCCAGCCGCAGACGTCCAAGCCGGTGTTGAGGCAGCGCCGCGCTAATAACAAGCAGGAGATGGAGCAGGTGGGCGTTGATATTGTAGGGATTGATTTTTGATTAGATTTGGATTGAGTGGTTGATAATGTCTGGTTGAGTTGGCAGATATTGTCAGGCAACACTTGACATGCGTGTAACATGAAATGTAAGGAATTCAAAGTGTTAAGTGGAATTGAATTCATTTCGCCGCCGACTAAGATTGGCTCTAGGCACCCAGTTTTCAACCGTAATTTTGTAAATTCAAATGAACTTTGGGATTCAAAGTGACTTATTCCGGTAAATGCGTTCAATGCCGATTATTAAATTTTCAAAATTTCTGTTGAAAACGTGTGTAGCAGGGGTATCTTGAATTTTGACCCTCCGAGTGGTTGGATAGATAGCAAATCGCTCCTCCGGAGGGATAGATAGCTGAAAAATTTTCTGGGGGGGTTTGGGGGGGGGTTGTGGTGGTTCGATATATAGGCTTTTTCGGGGCATAGAAGGAAGAAAAGGGAGAAAAATCGCTAAAAGTAGGTGTAAAATAGCTCAAAATGGGTATACAAGAGCATATAGTACTTAAAATAGCTGAAAATAGGCAGTTAGACGCATGAACCAGTGATTTTGGAGGTGAAAATCTATATAGAGGTATGAAAAATAGCGATTTTGAGCGAAAATTGGGGTATAGTTTCTGAAAAATCGTTCCAGATAGGTAGATAGCTGAGCGATTGGGGGGGGGGGGGTTTAGGGGGTAGTAGCCCAAAATTTTGCCTCCGGGATAGATAGATAGCTGAGCAGCCTCCGGGATAGATAGATAGCTGGGCGGTTTGGGGGGGGGTAACCCCCCACCCAACCCCCCCCCCCCCCATTCGAGACCCCTGGTGTGTAGGCTCATTTTGAAAAGCTAGAGCGAATTTTCAGTTGCTGCCCGCCACTTTGATCTACATCCCGACCCGTTGCTGTTCAAAAAACCACTTTCCACCGCTGCCCTCCAAAACGCAGGACGAATCCGACTCGGGCTCGGGCAGCGAGTCGGGCACCGCCGAGGGCGACAACGCCACCGCCGCCACCGGCCCAGCCGCCGCTGCGAAGCGGCGCGCGCGCGCCCGCAAGGATTAAATCTATCGCCGCTCACTTTTTCGTTTTATTTTTTTTTGTCAAGGGCGAAAGTGGACCGTTTTTTTCGTTGGGGTGTATTTATTGTAGTTTTTCGCTGTATTTAGTGTACGATTTTGAGAGGTGGATGTTTTTGCCTGCTGTTTTGCGGACTAGCCGGAACAGTTTCTCGTGTGCGGTTCATGTGAACTGTCATATGATTTTTGGCTCAAGTCAGCTCCACCTAGGGATGGTAAAAAAACATTTTTCAAACAATTTCTTTAAAAAACTATATCGATGCTTGCGTTTTTTAAATAAAAACTTTTCTAAAAAACGGTCAAATCTAAAAGTAGAAAACGGCCATCCCTAGCTCCCCCATCTGAGCACAGTCTCTGTAATAATGGTGGAAGTGTGAAGCGGTACATTGCCCCCTTGTGTATTATCTAAACATTTACTGAACGAGTTAGCCTCGAAAAAAAGTTATGCTTTCATAGTTAATTGTTTTTAACAGTTTCATGTCAGTTCAATCAACTCAAAAGTAAGCTTTTAATTTGTGTTTCCATTAGCCTAGAGATTAACTGTAATTATTTATGTCTGTGTCTAGGGTTGGCCGATGTTTTTTTTTAAACGTTTTTTTTTTTAAAAAAACGTTGTTTTTTTTAAAAAAACATGACGTCCGAAATGTTTTTTTTTTTAAAAAAACATCGACCGAAATTTTTAGTACTAAGCACTAGGTATTTTGCAAAATTTTTGCGCGCAAGCGCGCAATTTCACACACAAATTGACATTGGTGGTTGTTTTCATTGGTTTTATGGCATTTTTAGTATCAAAGTATCCATTTCTATGTGCTACCATGGGTTAATAAGCCGTCATATGCTTCTGTACTATATAATATTGAGGTAATATGCTTCCATGTACCTCCACAGTGTGTAACTTCACTCCCAAAGTAACAAGCTCCTTTTATAACCTTGTTTGATCACTATTCTGTGCCAAACTTTACCTGAAGTCACGAACATTCGACTATAAGGCGATATACGAACGATATGTCGACAAAAAATGGATATTTTTGACACAAATCACCACTTATAATGCTATCCCATGGCTCCACAGCCATTATATGGTCATATATAACATCACAGAGTATTGCCACTGTCTGATATACCTATAAATGTTGACACAAGGTCATATCTGGGAGCTTTTAAAAAAAAACGTTTTTTATTTAAAAAAAACGTTGTTTTTTTTTAAAAAACGTTGTTTTTTTTTTAAAAAACATCGAGTTAAAAAAAAACGTTTTTTTTTCAACCCTATCTGTGTCAGATATGTTTCCGTCTGTTTTTCGTAATCTCTTGTTTCAACATGGCGGCCGGTTGTCGGGGGACTGCGCTAGATTTTGGGGCTATCAGTTTAAAGTTTTCGATCGGGATATTTCATATGACAATGTGGTCGATTTTCTATGTTGTTACCGAAAATTTGGATGTGAAGACCTTCGATCGATTTTTGGTGGTTTTTCCCAAGTCAGTTCACTATAAAGTAGCGATACCGCACGTGGCAAGAAAATGATCAATGATAAGCGACGTTGAAAGTCAAAAGACATGCTAATTTTTGCTCGTCATCGTCAAATTGGCGCCACACACGCTGGGTGTCAACTGACCTCGTGTCAACTAAATTTTTGTGAATTATGTGATTTCAACTTTCCTATATGATAGAGCACAGTTAATTTTACATAATGACACTTAATTTGCATCGATTCTGTTAAGTGTGCTGCTTTTAGAAATCTTTTTGTGTTATTTAGTTGACATTGAGTTGACACAAATTTGCGATGTCAGCTAGCGTGTGTGGGCCCATTGTGGCAACTTGACTCACCACTTAGCACTTTTTCTGTCACTTGTCCACTTGTAGAACTCCCCCCAATCGCCGCCATGGTGCAAACCACACACGATTTTGTCCACTTTACTCGTCACATTTGTCACCTAGATTGTTTCAATTTGTTTTATTTACGATTCAGAGTTATCGCACGTATCATTCGTTCGCTTGTTCCGGTCTGGCTCGTTTTATAAGTGTGACTTTTTATTTATTTTTAGTTGTTATTTCAAAGTGCGAAAATGTTCTCACTTAACACAGACTGCGCAACGGTAGTGGGACATTTGGGGGCACTCCCGGACCCTGTAAAATGTAAAATGTCGTGCAAAGTGTCAAAAGTCATGTAAAATGGCAAACGAAATTTGCCACATTTTACATGACTTTTGACACTTCACGACATTGCATGACATTCAAAAATGGTTTTCTTTTCATTTGCCAGTTTACAGCGCATTTTACACGGTTTGGGACTGGTACCCTGTCTGGTGACGCTTTCACAAGTCGACAAGTGACAATAAAGTTGTCAAGTGTCAAGTCAACCCAGTGTTGGCAAAATTTCAAGATGAAAATACTTGCCAATTGAATTTTCACCCGTTACTAGACTCAAATTTACCGAGTTGTCGTTTGTTTACTTGCGAAATTGGGCCCTGAAAGTTAATGTGATTTCTCAATCTAGTGTCCCACTACTTTTGAAACGGAAAAAGTGCATTGCGTTTTTCAATCGTTTGGGTAGTAGTACATAATGTAGATTGTAGTTGGGTTGGATAGATACTGATTAAAGCGTTTCCGAAAAGTATTCTGTTGCTTTTTTGTTTTCTAGTGTGAATTATACTATTGCGATGGATGTATTCAGTAGTGCCGTTGCCGCTGCTAGTTTTGGTTGACCAACACAAAAGACCTGCACACTAGTTGACAAGACACCAAATGTCAACTGGTTCCGGTCCCAATTCAAAGTTTGCTGACGAGTAAAACTGCGCATTATTGTATACACATGTACTTCATGCCGGGCTTATACCTTCACATACCGCAATATTTTTTCAACACTACAACTTCATTCGCAACATTCGAAAGACTTCTTGATCATCGTTCATCAGCTCGTCAGCAAGCTTTGAATTGGGACGGGAACCAGTTGACATTTGGTGTGGTTGTCAACTAGTGTAAGGCCGAAGAACAAGTGGAACATGTTTTTCGGCAACTCGATTGATGGGCCCACACACGCTAGTTGACATCGACAGCAAATGTCAACTGGTGCCGATCCCGATTCAAAGT
Source organism: Sphaerolaimus hirsutus (assembly GCA_964036195.1). Classification (NCBI taxonomy): domain Eukaryota; kingdom Metazoa; phylum Nematoda; class Chromadorea; order Monhysterida; family Sphaerolaimidae; genus Sphaerolaimus; species Sphaerolaimus hirsutus. The sequence continues at coordinate 24,942,320 of OZ038450.1, read as the reverse complement.
TTGCTGACGAGTGGACGAACGACGCTCAAACGCAATCTTTCGATTGGGAACGGAACCAGTTGACATTTGGTGTCGATGTCAACTAGCGTGTGTGGGGCCAGTGCCCCACTGCAGATCTGCTTGCAATTAAAACTACCGATATGAAATACTACCCTTTAGCAGCGGCTGGCGCTCGTGTACATGCCATGTATTTAATTATGAGATCGCATTCCCATTTAAATGATATAATCACAACGGCATCATGGATTTGTTAATGAAGAGTATTGTTATTGAATGCGGACATTGTCGAGTGTGAATTAATTAACGCATTTTACTTTATACCACATATTTGAGTATTTTAAGGGGTAGTCAAAGTTGAATTTTACCCTGGTGCCAATCCCAAGCCCTGTAAAGTGTAAAGTAAAGTGTCAAATGTAAAGTCAAATGCAAAGTAAAGTGTCAATTGTCATGGAAAGTTCAGTAATAAAATCTTTTCTTTTTTGTTTTATTGACACTTTACTTTGCATTTGACTTTACATTTGACACTTTACTTTACACTTTACAGGGCTTGGGACTGCACCCTGGGGAAAAAATTTACTTGAAATTTTTGAAACTTATGTTCATTAATTTCGTCAAAATGCTAATGTAAATTTAAATATTTTTTATTTCATTCATGTGGTCACGCGAGATGAACAATTTATTGCAGTCTGTCATGTTACAGGGTGACCCAGCTGAATCGTATGACATGTAAAATGGTTAGAAAAATTATATTTTTCAAAACTGCGTCTACGCTTAAACAATTTCAATCATGCGCAAATAGGAAATCGTACGGACCCCAATTAGGGGACTTTTGCCATTTAAAACGGATCAAGTTCAAATACGGCTTTCAGTTGGGACACCCTGTAGTCTGGTCCAAGGTCCAAACTTAATACTGAACGCCTAAGTGGAATTGTCACATGATTTACAAAAATGATCAAAAATAGCAAGCGAGACTGACGAAAAAACAACACAATCAAAATATTTAGATGGGTTTGCATTGTCGCTGCACACACTAGGTTACTGCCAGTATAATAAACTAAAAATCTGGTAAACTAACAAATCGACTTTGAATAGCATTTGACTTCAACTGGAGTTTTGTGTTCGTCAACTACGGTTGACGGGGAGTAAAATAACCCATTCCAGTGAACTCAAATGCTTCAAGGTTGATTCAAGAGTTTACTAAACTTCGAAAGTTTCATTGTGCCTGCGCACACAGTTTTCACACGAAATTTCAAAAACTCACAAATCAGCTTGGAACGCATTTGAGTTTTCTACAATGAGGTGGCCGTCAACTACAGTTGACGGAGATAAAAAATAAGATTGTGGAAAACTCAAACACGTTCAAAGCTCATCTATGAGTTTTCGAAATTTCGTGTGAAAACTAGTGCGTACGGCCATTAGTAAACTAGTGTGTTTAGCCAATAAGGAGCTCCTCACGCTGGAATGTCAACTGGTTTCAGTGTCAACTCGATTTTAGCTCAAATTTTGGTTGCATGACAATTTCAAGTGCACATGCGGCAATGTCGAAACGGAATCAATATTCCCATGTGCATTTGAACATGGTTTCGCAGACCATAAACTGAAATCTTGATGAAAACCGGTTGGTGCAGTTGACATCAGTTGACATCCCAATGTCAATTGGTCGAATGGTTTTTATCAAGATTTTCGTTTATGGGTCGCGAAACCATGTTCAAATGCACATGGCAATATTGATTCCTTTTCGACATTGCCACATGCACTTGAAAATAATCCTGCTACCTAAATTCGGCTAAAATGAGTTGACTCCAAACCAGTTGACATTCCAGTGTTTCCAGCATGTGGAGCGCCTAAGTTCTTGGTGCTAAACACTAAGTAACATCCTTGCTAAAGCGTGGGCCGCAGAAAATAACCGATCCCCCTGGAACGAAATCTAATTAGCCTGTTACTTTCTGGAAATATTTGAAACTGTACCCTGCTTTATTCTGTTTTGCAGTTGAACTTGAAAAAACGTCAGTGGGAGTTATTAGATTTCGCATCTGAACTGCACATTTGAAGGTCAAAAAAATGTCTGCAAAGATTTAACGAATATTTACAGCTGAAGCGTAATCTAAAGCAAAAATTTGAATAAAAATTTGTGGTCAAAATGCAAAAAATACAGATTTGGCGGTGAACAATAGTGACTGAAAACGAGCGTTTTACAGCTCAACGACCAAAGTTCAATAGGCACCGGTCAATTATTTCAATGATATTTTAAATCAGTGTACATTTAACCTTTAGTTTCGGTGCCACCTTTAATGTAATAAATCAAATCTGGACAAAAAAACGGGAATGCCAAGTGAGCGTGCCTCGAATACTGCGGTAATTCGCCCAAAAAAATCCATCAAAATCTCACTGATCAGACTCCATTTTGGCCAGCCGCCGCGCCATGGCCCTTTGCAACTCTGTCTGAAAATCCCCTGCCGCCTGCCGCTCATCCTGCTGCCGCTGCAGCTGCCCGCTGCTCAACTTCGTGTTCTCCGACCTCTTTGGCGGCGGCGGCGGCGCGCCCGCCCTCCTGCCGCTGGCGGCGCTGCCCTTTGAAGTGATCGACTGCGCGTCCGTGCTGGGCGACCTGATGCAGTTGAGCGTCGGGTCCATTGTGGGCGATTGGAGCCGGTCGTTGTGGAGGGGGGATGGGGGCGGGGGGAACTCTTCCTCGTCGGAGTCCACCTCGCCGCCCATGTGCTCCTGTGGAAGTGGGATGGAAGTTGTTGGGTGGTTTTGGGTTGAGTTTGTACAGGGACCACTTGGCATTTTACATGACTTTGTATAATGCGTGACATTTTACAGGGTGTGGGAGAAGTTCAGGAGGCACTTCCAGAACCTGTAAAACACCCTGTAAAGTGTAAAAGATGCTTGCTGTAAAATGTCATGTGTCATGTAAATATAAGACCCTGTAAAATGTCATGTGTCATGTATAAGACCATGTAAAGTGTCATGTGTATCCAAATCTTATTTTATCGTATCCAAATATTATGTCAAAAAGTAAGATTTGGATACAAAAACATAAAATTTTGATACGATTTGTAGTGTAAAATCCCGTACAAATTTGTTTATTGTCATGCGAAATGTCAAATGTTCATAAATAAAATCTGTCCTTTTTTATATTATGCTTTGCATGACACTTGACATGACATTTTACAGGGTCGGGACTGCCACCTGCGCTATAAACCCGAAAAGTGACTGATGTCAGACAGTTCTACTTCTTTACCAACACCTTCCCCCCCCCTCAACCAACCCTCTCACTACTACAGCTAGCCGCATCAGCAGACAGTCTATGCACCCCATTCGCATGCGGCTGCAGCCTTCTCGCAACGTTGTTGGGCGCCCGCTTGATCGTGTCCGTCACCGAGTCGGACACCACCGACGAGTTGCCGTCGGTGGCCGTGTGCTGCAGTTGTTGCGTTGGTAAGAAGGTGGGTGGCTCGTAGTGGTAGCCGTTGGCCAGTGCCGCGTCGCGTAGGACTGCTGGCGTGGGTTGCTGTGGGGGTGGGGGGTGGGAGGTTTTGGGGGGTTTGCGATTTATGAAGATAGAATCTAAAATTGGTCCCGCACATTTTTTACAATTTTCGAGATTTCCGATTTTCACCTAAATTTTTCGACGTCACTTGCTTTTTTTAAAGTGTCAGATTATGACACTTGGAACAATAGTCAAAAAATCTCCAACAAGAAGTCGATAAGTTCATGCTTTATCAAACAAGAAAAAAAAATTGATCCGCAACACATGTAAACGCAAAAGGTAAATGTAAAAGTCCGCAATAAATGTAAACAAGTCCATTGTACACACTGATTTCTGAAAGTCGATAAGTCCATAAATTGCCAAAAGCAAATTTACCGGGCCTGGGACTAAGTATCAATCTTCAACGCAAATAAAACCCTCAAAAACACCACCGACCCCATTGATCGCCAGCGCATACGAATTCTGCATCTGCTGCGACGGGCCCAAACGGGCGTCGGGCAACCCGACGGCGGGCAGCGGCTGGTCGTCGGGTATGGTGGGCAAGTCGACGTGCAGCAGCGAGCGCGAGTGCCGCTCGGACGCGGTCGTGTTGTCGGCGGCCGTGCTCGATGTGGACGAAATGGGTCGCAGTCTCGCTGCGCAACTTGATGCGCTTGACTGGGATAGTGGAGATGCCTGGAGAGTGGATGGGGATGTTGTTGGAGGCATTTGGGTGTGAGATCTAGTGATGCTCACTCGCACAGAAATCTACCTACTAACAAACCCCTTCAAAAACATTTAAAAAAAGATTTTTAAAAACCCAAAAGTAAAATAAATAACATTTGTCTACACATCTTCATCTAAATCGGGTAGCAAGAATTACAGAAGGAGAAAAGTTTTTTTTTTCTAATGTGTTATTTTTGAAACAATCTTTGCAATTCCTTTTTTCACAAAAAAATAGATTTTTTAAAAACCGAGAAAAATCAAAATCATGCCACCCCCAAATAAAAAACACCCCTCAAACAACCACCCACATCACTACTCCCCGCCACGCGGCAGTGCGGCCTCGCGAGCACCATGCCGCTGTGCGTGGGCGGCGGCGCGACCGCGTCGCACACGCTGCCCATGGACGTGCTCGGCGAGCACAAGGTGCCCTTGCCCGTGCCGCCCGCCGCTACGACGATACGCTGCGCCTCGTAGTTGTCGTATAGTTGACGGCCGCTCTGAGAGGGAATTGAGGGGAATTAGATAAGATTGGGGAAGGTTTGGGATGAAATTTGAGTGGGCCAGCAAATGGTTCATTGTGCTCCCTTTCTGGGGGCAGTCCGGCACCATGGTAAGTGTAAAGTAAAGTGACGTATGTATTGCAAACCGTGAATTACAGGAAAAAATTAAAACATTTGATTACTGAACATTTGACATTTTGCATCACATTTGACACTTGACTTTACAGGATGCGGGGGTGCCACTTGCTGTACTTTGTCTGGAATTGACATACCTACAGTACACATTGAAAAAAGTTGCATTAAATTCCATATCATACGAAAAACGAGTAGGGCTGATTAAATTTCGCATCTTGGGGACCGCCCGTACCCTGTAAAGTGTAAAGTAAAGTGTCATATGTCATGTAAAATCTCAATTTAAAAAAATTATTACTGAAATTTTGACAAATTTGTATGATTCATGTATTTATGTAAATAGGACAAATTTGTATTCACGACTTTGTATGACATTTGACACTCAACTCTACACTTAACAGAGTGCTGAATTAACACCCTATACACTCACCTTCGCAATCCTGAGCCCAGCCAACCATCTATCCAGCATCAATTGATCATCACAACACAGGTACTTTATATACCTGGACGCCTTCACCTGTATCTGGGGGTGTTTCAGTGCGAACCCCCAATCTGTGGGCGCCTTGTACTTCTTGCGCCAGCCCGTCCCGCTGTAGACTTGGGTTACTTCCAAAGTGGATAGGCAGCTTAGATCGCGAGAGCTCTGTGGGGGGGGGGTGTTTTTTGGATTTTGGATTGGTTAACATGGTGCTGGTTCCGCAAATTGAGAAGTGAGAAGTATTGGCTTGATGCATAAGTTTTTGCCGTTTCCAAGCCGACCACCGCCTTCCGCCTGAGGGATACGCTGATGAGGTTTCAGCCGGGGTATAAATAGGCCCGTCGTCGGTGTCTTCTCAAATCAGTCGGGTTTCTGTCGCCATCATCATGTCTCTCAGGCGGAAGGTGGTGTCCGGCTTGGAAACGGCAAAAACCTATGCATCAAGCCAATAAAATGGCAAATGCGAAGTGAAATGAGACGAAAATTGCCAAAGGCGAAGTGAAATGGCAAGTAAATTGGCAAAAGCGAAGTAAAAAATGAGAGAGAAAAAGTAATTTCACTTCGCATTTGTCATTTTATTTCCCACTTCTCAATTTGCGGATCTGGCCCATGGTCTCACCAGGTGAAATTCTACATTTGCATGTGAAAAAATGTGGTGTGCAAATACATAACTCTGTGAGCCGGTACTTTATATATATTGAATAAAGAGCGCTTTGCACTTTTTGCATCGAATATGACACTGACACAGGAAATGTATTTATTTATCATATCGACAATTCGATTTCGGAAAATAATATCGAAACAACCCTGGCACAATCCTGTTCTCAGACCACACTAATTTAGCACCACACAAGTCAATAACTGCTAAAACACTTAGTCGCTCAATTATAACTTTGCAACTTTAAATCTACACACTCAAACACCCCCCCCCCCACCAACCTTAGACTTCCCCTTGGGCACATAATACAGCCCCGAAGTTCTCAGCACGCAGTAATGTCTCCGCCAAGCTTTCTTCCCATCAGCCTTCAAATGCAGCCAACCGCTCAATTCGGGCGGCTGCAGCGACGACGCGCAGAAGAATTCTTCTACTAGTTGCTGACGCCGTGCAGGGCTGGGTATTTGGGACCTGTGGGGGGGGGTATGTGTGGTTGGGGGGTTCCAATGAAGCAGGGGGTAAGAGGGATGTTAAGTGGTGGTGAGGGCACTTGACACGTCATATTCAATGCAAGTATACTTGGCTGGCACTCGCATCGACAACTTTCTTTCACTTTTGTGTGATTGGTGTGAAATGTGATAAATCAAGTGATTAAGCCGGAATTAGAGCTCAGCGTCGATTCGACGTGAAATGACGACGTGAAATGACGTCGTGAAATTAATTACACGAGTGTGGATCATGCTACGGGTCTACAGTTTTCTAAGGATAATATATGAATCAATACCTTAATCGTGTCCAATACTGAGTGTTATCAGCCACAACTAGAGCGAATTGAAAAATAGCAAGCAAGCAATAGTCTGACGTGAAATGTAAAGTTGTTCCCTGACGTAAAATGATGACGTGGAATGATAAAAATTGAATTTTTCAATTCGCTCTAGTTGTGGCTGATAACACTCAGTATTGGACACGATTAATATTCATATATTATCCTTAGAAAAATGTAGACCCGTAGCATGATCCACACTCGTGTAATTAATTTCACGACGACATTTCACGTCATCATTTCACGTCGAATCGACGCTGAGCGATTCCCGCTTTAATGGGAGTTTCTGTGTTTTTGTGAAAATATATTTTTTATTTTAGATAAAAACAGTACTGAGAGTACGTCAATTTTCACCTTTTCTGACATCTCTGCAAATGTCCCACAATAAAAAAATCTCTTCGGAAATTCCTCGAAAGATATAACTATAAAAAATCTCATATTTTTTCAGATTTTCTGAAATTTCAAAATGTAAACCCCCAGAGATTTTTACAACCCCAACCCCCCAAAACCCCTCACCTCTCAGCACTAGACTCCGGCAGCAGGTATGTGTGAGGCTGCTCAAACATGGCGTACTTGTCGGGCCGGCGCACAAAGTACAGTTTGTTCGGAGAGTCGTGCGTCCATAGGAGGATGTTTTCCACGGTGTTCTCGTGGTCCTCGTAGATGCGCTCTGGGGGGGGGGGGTTGGGGGTTGTTTTGGGGTTGATAGTTTTTTGGGCATAATTGTTTGGTCTGCTGTTTATTTGATTGTTTCAAATGTCAAATTGTTTCTCACAATATTTTCAGGTACAAATCCAGGTCAGATTCGCTACCAAGTGCCAAATTTAAGACAATCTTTCGAATTCATGCTTTTTTGAAAAATGAGGTTTCAAATGCCCATCAAGTGACGCCGACGAGGAAAACAACGTCAAACTCATCCCAAAAGGTGTTAAAAGTTCAAGTGTGTTTTTTTTCAAAAACTAGTTTTCGAACGTGAGTTTTTCATTTGTGAGCGACGAGAAGAATTTAAAAAAACACATAACAGTCACCAAATACGCCGAAAAAACGACAGTGAATTCGAAACTTGATCTGAAGAGTGTCACTTCACAGTACTGGGAGCACCCTCTGACCCTGTAAAATACCCCGTAATTTGTCATATGTATGTCACAGAGTCATGGAAAATGCCCTGCAATATGGCAAACTTGTTTGCCATTTTCCATGGAATTTTACATGCCTTTTGACACTTTGCATGACATTTTACATTTTACAGGCTCTCAGAGTGTCCTCTGCTCAACAACTACCCCCCACACTCACCCATATGCAAGTCCGGATAGTGCTCCACAATGCAATGGTCCAATCTCGGAGGCACCTGGTGCTTGTCAGCCAACTGCGCCAGTACCATGGCCACGCTGCTGCGCTCGTCCACGAGGACGGACTTGGATGAACCATCCGCTGTGAAGAACTTTACGTAGATCTGCGTGGGGGGGGGGTTGAATGGAAAGTTTGGAACTTTGGGGGTTGGAACTAGGGTGTCAACTTTCAGTTTTCAAAAAAATTGCATGCGTGTTTTCCGGCAGATGAAAATTTCCATCCTCAGTTTTAACGTAACATTTTTTTGACATCCAAGTTGGAACGAGCCAAGGGGCAATCCTTCGCCCTGTAAAGTGTCAAATGTTATGTAAAAGGAAAAAAATAAGGAAAAGAAAGCATTTTTTTACTGAACTTTTGACACTTTGTACTTGCACTTGACAATAGACTGACACTTGACCTTACACTTTACAGGGTGCGGGATTTGCACCAGTTCAGCTCCGCAAGTTGAGAAGTGACAACTATCTTCATTCAGATATTAGCTTGTTTGTCGCTAACATTTTAGAATTATAAATAATTAACTTATCGCCAACGATGGAAAAAACACAGAAATTGAACACAGAAACTCATTGAGTTTCTGTGTTTTTGTTTTACACAGAAACACGGAAACTCATAAATTTGGAAAAACTCAAAACTCAAATGAGTTTTTTTTGGAGAACACAGAAACACAGAAACACGGAAACACAGAAAAGTTTTTTGAGTTTTTGTGTTTTTTTCAGAGAAGCAGTTGAATGCCCATTAATTCAGTTAAACTAAACAAGATAAGATATGCATGTATAGTATGTAAATATGTACATAATGTATTCATATTTTATATTGGTACAAAAAAAGAAATTAAAGATGGCATACACATCTCATGGTGGATTTGACAATTCAAGTTTTGACATTTAAGTATACCTCATTACCTCGAAATAACCCCCCTCAAAATGGACTGGTGAAATAATAAGCCCTCCCCCCACCTCGAAATACCCCCCTCCGGGATGATGTACATCATGTATCCAATGTACATGGTGTATTTGTTGCTGCTAATTTGCATTGCAGCTACACATAGACTGTACTAGGTTGTGTAGCTATCTACATTGACCTGTTTGTATTTACGCATTTATAACCTGTTTTGGGTACGTTAATGCCTACTATTTTCTATGATCCTTACAAAGCGTTCTGATGAAATAATAAACCCTCATGGGGGTATTTCGAGGTAATATGGTAGTTGTAGTTCAAATCAATTCTGTAGTCTTTCATACAGTGCACATCCATTGAAGAATTTTGAGGTACTGCGTAAATTGTCGTTTCTGGGCATTTTGTTGCCGGTGTTGTGATTTGTTGATGTCCTTTATGGACATTTTTATGGACTTTTTTGACACTTCAATGAATACACAAATGTTATGTGGGGTTAAAACATGTGAAAAACCAATATTTTATAAGAAAACCACTGTTTCCAGATCGAAATGCTGTAAATCAGAACTTTTGGGGGGAAAACACGAATTTTTTGGAAAAAAACTCGAGTTTTTAAGAAAAAAACTCAAAAAACTCGAGTTTTTACAAAAAACACAGAAATAAAAACAGAGTTACTCAAGTTTTTTTTGAGAAAAAAACTCAAAACACAGGTATTCATTTTTGAAAAACTCAAAACACAGAAAGTGTTTTTTTTTTGGAGAACTTACCCATCGTTGCTTATCGCTCAACATTTCTCGTCACTTGCCTACATGCTGTATTGTGGCACCTTGTTTATGATCGACATCCAATAGAATCCACAATACCTCCCATCAAACTCCACGATTTTATTCAAACCAACCTTCTTCACGCTGGCCTCCTTCATTTTCTCCAGCGCCAATTTTATTTTCTCCGCCTTGGCGCGCGCCGCCGCCTCGTTCGGCGACAGGTCGCACGTGTCGCCCGAACGGCCGTTTTCGCTCTGAATAATTGTCGGCGATTTATTTGTTTGCGTTTGAAGACCGGACTTGGATGGTGCGGCGAGTATAAAATTGGTGGCAAATAAGAAATTTTTGAGTAGTGGAAAATGTGACAGGGTTTTTTGGCTGGCAGAAACTCTACCGGGCGTTTGAGGTAGAAAATTAGTTATCGTGACGGTATCGGATCAGCAGCGGAGGAGTGAAACAATATTTAGCTTTGAAATTTGAAAACCATTTTTTTTGTGAAAACTAAAATAAAAGCACATTTTTAAAAAACCATTTTCAAACCCAACACTCCAATAACGATGGCAAACAATCTGGAAAATGTATTTAAATTTTTAAGTTTTAATTCGGAAATTCAAAAACGTTTCGAATTTTTGTTTAATAAAATCGATTTTTAAGTATTTTTTTCTTTGCGTGATCAAAAATTCGAAAAGTCCAAAAAGTTCGCCAAAAGTCGTAAACGTTTTCGAATTTTCGTATATATTTTTTGTCATCATTACACTCAACCCCTCAAAACCGCCCTCAATTAACCCCCCCCCCCGTACCTGGTGCTGATTCGGACTAGGCGTATTCACACTGCGTTGGCTGCGGCTATCATCACTGCGACTCAATCTATGCGTCTGAACTCCATTAGCATGGGTCGAATTAGACCCGTGCCCGCTGCTAGCAGAACTGTGTCCATTTGTAGTCGCCGCCGCCGTAGCGGCATGTCTGCCCGCGTTCACACTGATGCCACCCTGGGGGCAGTCCCGGACCCTGTAGAATGGACTGTGAGATGGAAAAGGTCATGTGAAGCGTCAAAAGTCACGTAAAATGCCCGGTAAAATGGCAAACGTGTACGTTTGCCATTTTACCGGGCATTTTACGTGACTTTTGACACTTCACATGCCACTTTCCATCTCGCAGTCCATTCCACAAAGTCCACGACTAGCACCTGGCCCATGGTGTTCAAATTGGCCAGGGTGGACTCGGCGGACACGAGCGACATGGCGTCGCCGAAGGCGCTGTCCGCCTCGTCGGGCGACCACGTGCGCTGCGTGCTGTTTGAGCGTGGAGTCGGGTGCCCGACGCCCGATGAAGGGTTGGTTGAAGCTGTTACTGCCATCTGGGTGGGTGGATGGGTGGGTTATTGTGTGTTGTTGATTTGAAAGTTCCCTGGGGGCGGTTCTGCGCCCTGTAAAGGTGTCCAATGACATGTAAAAAGTCAAAAGTTTAGTAATCAAATATTTTCTTTTTGTAATTTAATTGACATTTTGCATGGCATTTAACACTTGAAATTACACTTTACAGGGTGCGAGACTGCGCTCAGTGAAGAGACAATTGTGACGCATTCATGAGGGTTTTATTCTAATGAGCTTACTGAAGATGGATGGATGTTAGGCAATAAATATAGTTTATCCCTATATCTTACTGAATTTTGCTATTGAAGTTTGCTTCAAAAGCATGCCGACAATGCGCAGGGGCTTGTAAAACATATTTCTCGCGATTTTCAACATCTGTTTGTAATCACTGCGCAGATGTATCGTAAAACGGACTTGCGAACACGTTGGGGTCGTAAATAATGCGGATTTGCGACAAACGCAACATCTCAATCTTAATGTGCGTAAAAATATTTACATGGGTATGTATCGTGTACATTTATGTATTATATTTAGGTATGTATTTATGTATGTTGAGGGAAATTGAAGGCGGCACCACCTGCTGGCGCCTATGCGCAAATCTCAAGGTCCCCTCACTCTTGTACGAAAAATTAAGGGGAAAAAAATCCACACAAATTCATCATGAAGAACACATGACGTGTGTAATTCAATCTTCGAGCGAAAAATTTGCGCGCCGTGGACACAAAAATGGCCATTCTGCCCAAAGAGATGAAAAATGTTTGTTCGCGCCGGACAGCATGAGAAGCGGGGAATTCAATTTCTGTAGCGTAAGGATTGAAAGGTGAACCGGCGCCGCGCGGCACAGCGGGTTGCGGACAGCGCTCTAAAAATATTTATGTTTTTTTAGAAAATATAGTGAAATTCAAAAATAAAATAAAATTGAATTTCTGGGAAAAGTGAGAGGGGAAGGCAGATATAAATGAGATATTTTTTATGATTTGTTCTCGTAAAAAAGATAATATAATCTCACGGGAAAAACTTGGAGAAAAGTATTATAGTTTTATATGGGGAATGTAATCTCACTGAAAATTATCTGGTGAAAAATATAATAATTTTTTTTTTTACATTCAAAAATATAAATCTCCCCGAGATTTTTGGAACGCTAGTTGCAGAGCTAAATGCGAGTTGCACATGTATAGAATTGACGCCCGAGATAAATGCCTATACCATTACCGCATTTTTGTAAATGTCTGTTGGGAGTAGCAACAGTATACCGTATTTCCTCGAAATACCCGCTCGAAATACCGCCCTCGTTAAACCCCCCCTCAAAATATCCAGTCTGAAAAATAACAACCGGGGGTAATTCGAGGAAATACGGTATACGTAATAACACCCCCTTCAATTAACCCATCCACCCAAAATGGGGACGGCGTGATGAAGTTCTTCACATCTAAGTTTGTAAATACCAAAAAAATACCCATGCACTGCCATGAAATCGCTAACGAAATAATCACCACCCTCGAATTAAACCCCCATCAAATTCCATCTTCTTACTTAAAAAAAAGCATTTCCACGATCACCAATGAAAACTCACCGCAGCGGGAGGGGCGGCGGCCGCGTGCCGCTGCGGCTTGTGCGTTCGCTGGGCGGCATATTTCGGACTAAATAGAACTTCGTCCGAATTTAACTGGTCCTCCAGCACGGACAGCTCGTTCAGCAGCGCGTCCAGGTCCGCCTCGGCGGATTCTGCGAAAAATTAGAAAGTTGTGTAGTGGAATTGGGATCGACGCAAAATTAGGCGACGCAAAAGCGCTGCACGCGCCAATTTAGTGCCAGTTAACTGAAAATTTAGTCAACTCATACACCAACTTTGAATGGCATGTGTTTACTGGAATTAGGTGTTTGTGAACTGCAGTAGACGGAGAGTAAGAATGATTTATTTCAAGTAAACTAAACATCGTTCAAAGCGGATTAATGAGTTTTCTAAATTCAAAAATTTCATTAGCTAACTAGTGTGTGCAGCGACGATTTTTTTACAGAAATACTTGTTTTTGCGTTGCAAATATTGGGGGTACGGATGCTAAACTGTAAACTGTATTCTGGTAAACTAATAAATCGGCTTTGAACGCATTTGAGTTTACCACAATGAGGTGTCTGTCAACTGCAGTTGATGGGGATCAAGAACAACTCATTCCAGTAAAGTCAAATGCGTTCGAATCCGATTTATCAGTTTACCAGCACACAGTTTACAGTTTAGCGTCCGCACACGCATAAAATTCACATCCAAAAAAACTCAGCATCACACCCAAACCCATCAAAGTCCCACAACCCCCCCCCACAAACCCTCCAAATTAGCCTTGGAGTACCTAAACCCGTCCATGGGTGGCTTGGGCGCCACGGCGGGCCGGCGCTGCACCACCACATTGTCGTTGCTGCCGCCGTCGTCCGGCCGCATAGCCGCCGCGCTGCCGCACTGCAATTTGTTGCTGCTTGTTGTTGTGCCGCGGCGGGTTTGTTGGACTACGTCCAGTTCCTGGGGGGTGGGGGGGGGGGGTTGGGGTAGGTTGGGGGGTTGGTGGTGAGTTGGTTGAATGGTGATGGGAAGGGAAAATTTGAAGACTTTTGCAATTTTTGTCCCACCGCGAGCGTAAACACTTAGAAACTTCTAAACTTAAAGACACTGAATAACGCAATAATCTAGTGAGGAAAAATGGGTTCTAAATAATTCAAATCCGAAAAATCGAATATTCGAATCCCATTTTTGGAAAAACGTTTCGATATTCAAAAGTCATTTTAGAAAAAAAACAACTAAAATTTTAACATTCTTCCTGATGTTTTGCCGTCTTAATGTGAAAGCGCGCAAATGTTTAACATTATTTGAGATATCGTCAAATACGAATTTTGAAGACTTATTGAAGTTGTGTCACACATTTAGACAGGTCAGAACGGCGAGGGAACGGCCTCTATGTTCGACGTGAACGGGAATTTACGTGGGAAAAACATGACATTGTCACAAGTCCATTTGTGCAGCTGGCGCCAATACGTCAATAGACTAATTTCGTGAAATAGAAATAGAAATGACACGGAAATGGCCCCTGGGTGTGAGAATTCCGCAAGTGGAGAAGTAAAAAATTCAAGTGTGAAGTGAAAAGTTATAAAACTTTCAACAATGTTTAAAACTCTACACTTACTTTTCCACTTGCGGAATTGATCACCGGTATTCACAGCGCGGAAAACCAAAAACAAAAATGATCTATGCAATGCAAACAATTCCCGTGTCTCATCTCATGCATTTAAAAAACAAAAGTTCCACTCGATACATCCCGCCAAAACATCACAATTAGCATTGAAAAAATCTCTGGCAGAATTATATTTAAAAAATCTCAGAAAAAAATAAGATTTTCTGAGATTAATATTTTTTCCATGATTTTCCAGAGAGATTTAATTATATTTTCGAAAATGACACAAGAGATTTCAACATATTTTTTTTCTTGAGAGATTTTCTGAGATAATATTTAATTATATTTTCTCAAAATCGGTCGTTTTTTTTCAACGCTAATCACAATTATAGCAGCACCTTGAGCAAGGCATCGATGTGCGCTAGCACTGAGGAGCCGCCGGCGCCAGCGTCGCCCATGCGGCGCTGCATATTGCAGTTCAGCCGCCAGCCAACCAAACGGACGCGAAAAAATCGCTTTTTTGTTTTTGTTTGTTCGTTTTTTCGGCCGCGCGGCCAGTCGGTCTAGCCGGGAGAAACGCGGATGGATACACGCTTCCCAAGCTGAATATTCACGCCGCTCCGACGTCAGGGTGCACTGGCGACAGGCGCGCGCGCGTGTGAATCGAATCAAATGGACCCCAGTCGACCGCGGCTGCGGCCGCGGGGCCGGAAAATGTGCAGTTTGCAGTGCACTGCGCAAGGATTGAATGCAGCGCACTGCCTACGTACCGCCGCAGAGACTTTTTGTCGTTGGGGGTGATTGCAGGTGCCAATCCCAGACCCTGTAAAATGCCAAATGTCATGCAAAGTGTCTAAAGTCATGTAAAATGCCCTGAAAACTGTACGTTTGCCATTTTTCAGGGCATTTTACATGACTTTTGACACTTTGCTTGACATTTTCCATCTTCCAGGGCATTTTACAGGCTCTGGGACTGCCCCCAGAAGTAGGGCGGCAGCGGCGCAAATGGGGCGTTACGCGTCGCAGCGGCAGCCCAAAAACTGCAGCCATGCCGACCATGGGATGCATTGGGGGGGGGGGGGGTCCAAGTGAGAGCCTTTGCCTGTTTGAGTTTCCGCTTGAGCGCACCGTGGAACTCGCCCACGGACGCCAAGCCCGCGACTAGTGCTAGGCACCGAAGGGCACCAGCACCGGTGCTGGTGCGGTGTATTGCAATCTTCAGGGGTGCCCTGCCAGTGCCGGTGCCATTTTTTTTAGAATAGCACCGGTGGCGGTGCGGTGGGGTGCCATTTTTTTGGCCGGTGCCCCAGGGTGCCAGGTGCCCTTTTCATGCGTTGGCAAAGGTGCCGGTGCGGTGCGGTGCCATTTTTCCCGGTGCCTTTAACATCACTACCCGCGACGAACAAGTCGCGGTTGGACATTAATGCACCAAGGTTGGAAGTTGACCCAAGTTCGGTATGGAGGAATGACGCTTTAGTGGCGACGCGCGGCCGGGAGAAACTTGAACGCACTGCACTGCATTCCGACGTGTCGCCAGAAAATGGGCCAAAGAAATGCAGTGGCTGTCTTTTGAGAATCGATTTTTGAGTCACGCGGCGCTTTCTTTGGGCGCTGAGATGGAAATAATGTATATCCTCTGAGGACAAGTCGGCATCATTTCAATCAGAAAAAAAGTAAGATCCTTTCATTATTCGGGGATCATAACTGAGCGGGTAAATGGAAAGTCCATAAAGTCTGGCTCCATAAAAGTTTATTGCAATCTCCACAATAACCACAGTCAACCGGGCAGCGATCAATTGATGCAGAACTGCTAAAGTAAACTGCCAAACTAAATAACAGCCCCCTCAAAATGTGCCAGGTGCCGTTGAGTGATTCAAGTTTCAGATTTACTGAAAAGTACACACTGCTGCACACACTAGTTTACTAAAATATTAGTAAACTCATAAATCATCTTTGAATTAGTTAACTGGAATTAGCTGTTCGTCAACTACAGTTGACGGACACTAAACATAAGTCATTCATGTCAATAGGTTATAAGTGACGAGTGGATATTGAATAAAATCAGCTTGACAGGGCGCGAAAGATAAGCGAAACATACCGTATTTCCTCGAAATACCCCCAGGGGGTTTAGTTTTTCACAGTGCAAATTTTGAGGGGGTATCTAGGGGGTATTTCGAGGAAATATGGTAAACAGAAATCTATGCCGTGGAAACCAATGGCATCATCGCAGCCGCAGGCCCACCTTACCAATTTTTTTGAAAGTTCCAATAAGAAATGACGCATCGCAAAAGCTTTGATCAAGATTGCAATTTTGATATTCACTAGTTAATCGCCGCACCAATATTTTATCTGGGTATTTGTAGTGTAAATAACCTGGGCTGGAATTTACGCTACTGTGCTACATAAAACAAGCAGAGTTTCGGAGGATAAAATGTAGTGTATCATAGCAAAATTGATGGAGAAAACGCCAATATTTATCGAAGCAGTTTTACGACAGGCTGGCGCACGCACTACTTTATACACTTGAAAGAATTTGGAAAATTATCATAATATTTAGCACCGTGCAAACACTAGTTTAACAAAGAAATTTTGCTAAACTCGTAAATTAGCCCTGGACGCATTTGAGTTTACTAGGATGAGTAATTTTTACTCTGCGTCAATTGTCATTGACGAAGACCTAGACCCAGTAAATTCAAAATACCGTATTACCTCGAATTAACCCCCCCCTTGAATTGACCCCCCCCTCGAAATACCCCCCCTAAAATTCGGCTGAGGAAATAATAAACCCCCCCCTCGAAATACCCCCCCTAAAATTGAGTGTAAAGGGAACGTACATTACAAATACTGCAGTTTGTGATCTGTACAATGCAGAACACACGTTAAAACTGATGATTGAGTGACGTTAGGGAAGATTGTATGTATATTTACAGTTATATATGCCTATAACCACATATACATCTATATAATCGTTAAATTTTTCTACGTCTCAGTATGGGGAATTTCCGAAAATTTCTGGCGAAATAATAGACCCCCCCTCGAATAAACCCCCCCCTCGAATTATCCCCCCCTCAAATTTTGCTGGCGAAATAATAAACCCCCTGGGGGTATTTCGAGGTAATACGGTATAGTGCCATTCAAACCTAGTGCCATTCAAGTGACCAAATTTTTAGTTTACTGGCGCCATTGCATCACTAATCGTAGGACATCAAAAGAAAGCGCGCTTCGTAGAGTGGCATTTTAAAAACGGCACTTGTTTCAGCTGGCTAAAATGTCACCGGGATTTATTCGACGACAACATTCCATCGCAAATTTGCGTATAAATATCCACCTACAAAGTCACAAAGCATCGGCACTTGCAGACGGGTAAAATATTTTGCTCAAATTCACACAGGCTTGGAGAACAGGGAAAAGCAAATAATGCACAAATTACGTTTGTTATGTTTGTGCTTGTATTGACGGGTTTTTACCCGCCCACTCAGCTTTCATGTATCCAAAACACTACCCTGTTTTTGCCGAAAATAATTTCAAACGATGTGAGTAATGTATTTTTACCTGTAATGTGTATCTTGTTTCATAAATACATTAAAAAAACATGAAAAGGACGCATTTTTTAACAAAGCGAATATGGGGGGGGGGTAGTGATGAAAAAAAGCCAGGAAAAATGGCGCTATTCGAAAAGATAAAAGATCTATCGTAAAACTAGTGCTGATGAATAACCTATACCGATAATGGTTCGAACAATTTCTAGGACGCCTGAAAATTGCGCTGCGCCAGGGGCCAGTTCCGCAAATTGAGAAGTGGGAAATAAAATGGCAAATGTGAAGTGAAATGGCAAAAGTGAAGTGAAGTAGCAAAAGCGAAGTGAATTGATAAGTAAAATGGCAAAAGCGAAGTGAATTGATAAGTAAAATGGCAAAAGCGAAGTGAATTGATAAGTAAAATGGCAAAAGCGAAGTGAATTGATAAGTAAAATGGCAAAAGCGAAGAGAAATTACTTTTTATCTTTAATTTTATTTACTTCACTTTAGCCGTTTTACTTCACTTGCCATTTCACTTCACTTTTCCATTTTACTTCACTTGCCATTTCTATCCACTTTTGCCATTTTACTTCGCACTTCTCAATTCGCGGAACTGGCACCAGGAAAAGTAGGCACCAAGCGTCATGGACGCCAAGTGTGACAAAAGCCAAAAAGAGCCTACGCCCAGATGACGCCACGCCAACGCCACGGTATGGCGTCATTTCATCACCAGCAAAAAGCCATTAGTTAGAAAAGGGGCGGTATTATTTTGTCTGAACTGCCCAGCGCCGTGGCGTCAAATGCCGCGCGGCTACACACCCCGCCGCGGCGGCGGCAAAAAAATGCATTGTGCGCGGGCTAAAAGGGCGCGCGCATTTCCACAAATCACAAAGTCAAGTGCCTTTCAAAAAGGCCGCTTTAGTGCACTCAAAATGGCAGCTCATTAGACGGCCATTTAGCTAACATCACTAGCTAAATAATCAGCTTATTTCTCCCTTGGGGGCGTGCGCTGCGCTGCACCGGGGCCATGCGAAAGCCAAAAATGGGCTTAGAAATCAGCTTTTATAGAACGGCAATTTGCGACGTTATATATTTAGAGCTGCTAGCAGCGATTAGGCACTCTTGTGCCAAAAATATATGAAGGTCAATAGAATAGTATTTTTAATTTGATCGAGTATTTCCACGATCAAACGACTTGCAATTCAATTGTTCAATGAACAAACATTCAATCAACAAGAAAAAATCACAATTTCCATCTCAAAAATCCCAACCCCCAAAAAACAACACCTCCCAAAAACAGCGCATTAATGTCTAACCGCGGCCAGTAAATGTGGGGTGAACACGTTTAGTGCACTCTAGGGGCCACGGCCAAATTAGCGCATCATGAAGCGTCGACAGATGGCCCACTGCGCCGCCGGATAAAACACAATGTAATCTACCGTAATCTACTGAATAATCGACCTTATATACCTAGGTCCAAGGTAGGTTTTTGCAATTTATTAGAAGCGTGTTGGAATAGTGGTAGCTGTAATGTGTCCGGCACTTACCGCTCATGCAGCTACATATAAATTTCAGCTTCGATTTTCATCCATTTTTTCCACATGCAGTGCGCTGCACGAAATCCCCGCTAATGCACATCGGGGAAAAATTTTGCGTACGTATTTGCTTAGTAAATTGGCAAAGCCAATCTGCCAACCGGCGAGATTTCTTAATGCAGGCGTTTTGGACGGTTGCCAACAAAATATTTCGAACGGTGAAAAGAAATGGATCGATGATAATTTGTTTAAAAGTGAAAAATTTGAAGCTAGAGCATAATAAAAACCTACAAAGTTCCAACGACTTCGGAGAAAAACACAAAGAAACGCAGAGAGGAAGGAAAACACAAATAGACAGGAAAACAAAACTGCAGCATGAAAATAGAAGCGACTGCATTCTGAGCGGAACGCTTCACTTAGCATTCGGACAAAGTTTCCCTCTCTAAAATCGTGCCACCGCGTGCCAGTGAAACATGACACTGGTGGGCACAATAAATCGCTACTGCAACTTCAAAAATGCACACGCACACAAGTATCTCAATTCTCAAATCTAAATGCATTTATTTGTGCCATGCTTCGAGTCAAGAAAATCGGATTTTGAGATATACGAAGTTGAGATGGATAAGTGCCTGGCAATGATGGGAAATGTTTTGAAAAGTTTGAATTTTTATTTTTTATTTTGAGGAATTTAAAAAAGATTTTTTTTGTGACACTTTTTTTAGAATTTTTTTGCGAAGTTCAACGCATAATTCAGATAACCTTTGATTACCCCTAAAACTGGAATCTTTCCAGATTTTGATCATCCATTTTCTATGATCAAAAGAAAACACGTTCAAACTACACTTGACGCATGGGAAAAATCATGAAAAAATCCTTAAAAAAATCGAAAATCCACAAAAAAAAATCCAAAAACCAAAATTTCCATCACTAAAATAGCATCCAAGATCCACTTGTCCAGCCCTTATACTCGGATGGGCACAATCGACACAAAAAGCAGTGGGGCATAAAAAAGGCAGCCAGCCACACCTGCCCGTGCCTGACACGAATGTGTGCCTTTTCGCATGATTATATCACCGCAGATTAGTACACGGCCGCTGCCGCGGCTATGTGGGGTTGCCATTTTATTACACAACGCTACTATTTTTTATGCAAAAAGATGGTTTACAAAGGGTTGTAAAATGTGTAAAAGCTTGCGATAGGATAATTTTTTTCAGGGTGGGCGAGTGTTATCTGAAGGTTGCGTTATATAAGCTCTCCTTTTTAGAAGTATTTTAAGATATATCTATAAAGTACACCCGAAATAACGCAACCGTTAAAATAATTTTCTATGCTTCATCTAGGATAAATGATTTAGGCTTCATCGCTCGCAGAACTAGGTCTAAATATTGAACTTTGAAACCCTACAATCAAAAAAAGGAAAAACAAAAAATATAAAAATCAATCGTAGAAGACTGGGCAAAACCCGGTCAATTCAGTCAGTTACGTCTTTTCACATTCAAATCGCCATCCAATAAAAAGCATAAACGTATCCGTCCATTTGCATACACGCAAGGTAATGTCAAAAGATGTTTGACATAAAACACAATATAATTTTCGATGCGTCATTCGCCCAGCGCCGGGGCCAATGTCAATGTGCAAAAACACACCGGAAATGCCTCCGAAGGGGGGGGGGTATGAGTGAGCCTGTGCCTCTGTGCATGTTTACCCGCTGTGCATGTCAGGGGTATTCTAGATTTTGAACCTCCAGGGGGTTGCATAGATAGCTAATCGCTCCTCTGGAGGGATAGGTAGCTGGAAAAAATATTGTGGGGGGTTTGGGGTTCGCGGAGGGTCAATATATAGGCTTTTTCAAAGGTAGAAAAATCGCTAAAAGTAAGTAAAAAATCACTAAAATGGGTATATAAGCACATATAAATACTACACTACCGTGCATAATAGTGCGGAATGTGGTACCACACATTGTTCTGGCTACACTCCAACGCAGAAAAGCGTGGCTGCCGAGTAAATAGGCATTCGTTTGATGCATCTGGGTGCTGACAACACGCATACAAAAAATAAATTTTCTATCTTACTCATGAGCGATTCTAGAACAAACGATTTGCACGCACTTCATTTTATTCATCGGGCATAATACTCCGGAAAACGTCACGAAAGGTAATCTAAGTTGAAATTTTTTCGTAATAAAGCTAATGTTTTGATGGAGGGAATGATTGACAACATAAATGCCAGAAAATATGACCTTTTTACTCCCATGTAATGTTTTTAAAGAAAAATGTCTTAAGAAAAAGCAATTTCTACCAAATAGATGAATGGGCACTATTATTTGCTCATAAGCAGCTTTATAATGAACATGATATGTTGTACAGCATGTAGATCTTTTCTTAAAAATGATGTCAGGGTGCTGCTAAGTGATTTGAACTATAAATAAGCACCCACACAAAACTGCACTAACAAGCCACTTGCACTACAACATAAAAACTGGCATACAGACCATTTACTGCCACATGTAGCTGAGATTCAACTGGTGCAAAAACATAGAGCATTCTTGAGGGTACTTGACCATATAACTCACAAAGTACATTTGAGTCTAGTTAAATCATGTTCTTAAGCCAAATGAATATGTAGAAATTTTCTACATTTTCAGGAACAAATTTGATGAATCTGATCATCAAAGTTTTTGGCCTAAGAACAAATAATTTATGGTCATCAAGGTTCACTGTAGGTACTGTATCTAGGTACCCCAAGTGTCCTCTTAATTAAAAACAATTCAAAAAAACCAATGTGCAGTTTACAGATGTAATCCAACTTGCATATTACTGTCCCATACCATTTGAAACATAGGCAAAGCTAAGCATTGTAACAATTTTGCTTTATCCATCGTTAAGATGAGATATAACATAAATATCGGAATGTTTACAGAAATTTTACGCTGTGAATCATCCCTTTCATCACACCATTAACTTTTTAACGAAAAAATTTCAACTTAGAATACCTTTAGTGAAGTTTTCCGGACTATTATGCACGATGAACATAATGAGGTACGTGCAAACTGTTTGTTCTAGAATGGCTCATGAGTAAGATACAAAATTCATTTTTTGTATGCGTGTTGTCAGCACCCATACGCATCAAACGAATGCCTATTTACTCGGCAGCCACGCTTTTCTGCGTTGGAGTGTAGCCAGAACAATGAGTGGTACCACATTCCGCACTATTATGCACGGTAGTGTACAAAAAAGCTGAAAATAGACGGTAAAACGCACGAACTACGGTAGTGATTTTGAAGGTGAAAATCTATAAAAGGTACGAAAATAGCGATTTTGAGTGAAAATTAGGGTCTACATGCCCACCGGGTTTACATGCACAGAAGGCCTCAATCGTATGAGTAAGCTCGCTGGCAAAATATACAGATGCATCAGTCAGTCACGCTTATCAAGAACGGCGGCAGCGCGGCGGCGCAAATGAAGCGTGTGCGCGACGTAACGTTCACGTGAATGATAAGCGCCGCTGCGTCGAGGAAGCGTCGCTGTGAAAAAGCGTGGTTGAACCAACCATGTGGCATTCTCAGACCTTGTAAAGTGCCCTGTAAAATGTGAAATGTCATGCAGAGAATCAATAGTCATGTAAAATGCCCTGTAAAATGGCAAATACCCTTTGCAGCTAATCAGAATGAGGTCAAATTCGCTGGTATAAGTAAATATATGACACGATCAGGCAGTTGGAAAAACGTCTGTTTTTTATCAAATTTGGCATCTAGCTGGCCCACTGCCAACGATGATACACAGATAAATACCTACAGATGACTCACAGCCGCACCTAGCACCGTGTTCACTCTGAGAACATTCACATAGTCATTCGGACACTGACACTGGTCAAAGTCACACGCGATCACCAGGTGGTCCATGAAAAGTGTCTCGAAAGTTTTGAACAAACGCAAACAATGCATACTTTAAAATGGTAAATGTACAGCTAAATATTTATAATGGTTGGGATATGTAAGGAAGCATTGTTGGTATAAAATCAGGCTTATTAAAACAGTACATGATTAAAGCAGAAGAAAAGACTCAATAAACACAATTGTGCATGGGGGCACTTCAAAATGCAAAATATGGCTCTTGACAAGTGAAGTGGCTCACTTCACGAAAATGGATGCGTGTAATATGTCACAATATCATTGATTGGGCAAGCCTGCGATTTGCATATGCAAATGTGACTTGTACAAAATCGTGAATACCGATTCACAACATGTATTTTACTGGGTAGACATCCAACAAATGTAAATGTGTTAAAAATGCTTTGCTACCGCAATTTTATCAAGTCATGTTTTTGTTGAATAGGCAACTCTTAAAGCATCTGCAAAATACTAAAACAAAAACACACATCCAGTACTCTTCCATAAACATGATCATCAACAACAACCACCATTATCATGGGAATGGTCAAAAAAGTAAAATAAACTTTGATGGACCACCCTACAAACAAGTCACCTAGAGTTGAGTCAAACCAGCTGGAAGTGATGCTCACTTGGCTTTGGCCCAGCTATCTCATATATTTTATGCATGTTCAAGTATGGCGAGGTCTGGTGCCACTCCCAGAGCCTGTAAAATGTCAAATGGCATGCAAAGTGTCAAAAGTCATGCAAAGTGCCAGGTATCATGTCAAAGTGATCTAAAGTGGCAAAAGTGTCAAAAGTCATGTAAAATGCCGTGCAAAATGGCAACCGAGTTGCCATTTTCCGGGGCATTTTACATGACTGTGGACACTTTGCATCACATTTGACATTTTACAGGCTTTGGAATTTCCTCCAAGTTCTGGTCAGACTCAGATCTGCACATTGACCGCGCTGGGGCGGCATAGATCATGCATGGAACACGAACGCGAGTTGCACGCAAAACTGCATTGCGGCCGGATCACATGAACTCCAATTGGGGTCATGATTTATTGTGCGCTTGTAGTTATGTACATGGTCGTGCCGCTCTTGTGGGATAAACCTATATTCTCATTCTCTCTGGAACGGTGTCCAATGTCCGACCGTTGTGCGGCCAGTAATAACGCATGGTTGCACTTGGCGCCGTTCGGCCACAATCCGTATAGGCGATTTGGGCGGAAAATTGAATTTTTGCATGATTTGAACGACTTGCAAAGGTAAAGCATATGTCACATGTCACAACTAGAATTGAAAAATAGGTGATTTCCAGCTAATATAATATCAGAAAATCTTTCAATAATAATAATAAAATGAAATCTCACTGGAGAATCCTGGAAAAAAAATTAAAAAAAAATTTAATCTTAATATTTTCTCATATATTCAAATATAAATCTCCCAAACATTTTCCAATGCTAGTCACAACATAAAAAAGACAAGTGTCACTCCGTCACAGCTCAATTGCGAAAAATTCGCCGCCGCCGCGCGGCCACAATGCATAAAATATGCGGGTTTCCTGTTTTTAACAGTGAAAACGAGAGGACGGAAATTTAGCGTGCCTCGTTTGATTTTCTAGAAAATTGGAACTGAGGTGACGTCATACCGATTGGCCGTAAACCGGATTATATTTAGAACAGTGGTCCCGGCACGAGAAGAAAGTTCCGATGTCAAAGTGGCAATTGGCAAGTATCCAAGTCGACATAAATAGCTCAAAGCTTTTTGTTGGCAAAATTGGCTTTGCAAACGCAATGACGCGCAAAAATGCTGTTTAAAAACGGATAATAATCGCGTGCCGAAACCGCATCAATGCTGACATGATTATGATAGATTGAATGATCGAAGTTAGGCAGGTGAAAAATTATAAAAATTACATGCGGAGTGACCAGTGGTCAGCGCGGCAGCAGGCGCAGCAGAGCAACTTTTCTTACCACTGCGTCCAGGTGCCAGTTCCGCAAGATGAGAAGTGAGAAGTGAAATGGCAAAGGCGAAGTAAAAGCGCAAAGACGAAGTGAAATGGCAAGTGAATTGGCACAAGCGAAGTAAAAAAATAAAAATAAAAAGTAATTTCCCTTCGGTTTTGCCAATTTCCTTCTCAATTCACTTGCCGTTTCACTTCGCTTTTGCCATTTTACTTCGCCTTTGCTATTTCACTTCTCACTTCACATTTTGTGGAACTGGCCCCAGATCCCGACAGCAAAACGCACAAACCAGTCTCAGTAAAACAACTCGACTCAAACAAGCCAATCCACCGCCAGCCCAATCACAACCTCAACATCACCGGTCAACCAGAAATTGGCTCGCGGCCAATTCTCCACGGAATTGCCATTGCGCATTCTCAGTTGCAAAACAATCGGGGGGTTGAAATTAAAACGGACCGGGGGGCGTGGCGCTCAGCTCTGATTAATGAGATTTCATCGCGACGTATTGTGAAAGCGTGAAAAAGCGACGTTTTATTTCGTTGACAACGTAAATAGCTGCGTTGTTGAAATGCGAGCGCATTTCCACGCGAAAGAATACGTTTGAATGGGGTAATTGTTGGGGCGTTTAAAGCGCTTTTAAAATTGGAACAATATCTCGCGTTGAAGCACCTAAATTGGCGGCCGAATGGCGCACTTGAACGTTTTCAGGCAAATGAGTCGTTTGGAGCATCCTGAAAACGCGTTAACGGGGCTGGAAGACAATGGCCTGCGGAGCACTGCCTGGGGACACCTAGAGCCAAATTCAGATTGTCCGATTTGGTCTCGCTGCTGGATAATGGAATATTTACTGCGCTTGCTAACCAGATGCCACTCCCTGACACTGTAAAATGCCATGTAAAATGTCAAATGTCATGCAAAGTGTCAAAGTCATGTAAAATTCCCCGTCAAATGTCAAATGTCATGCAATTTGACAAAAGTCATGGAAAATTGCCGGTAAATGGCAGACTCGTTTGCAATTTTTACAGGGAATTTTACACGACTTTTGACAATTTGCATGACATTCGACATTTATCGGGCATTTACAAGATCTGTGAGTGGCCCAAGCAGATCGCGTCGGATAACGGCTGATGAAAACAATTCCGCTTACCCGATTTCCCCCAAAATCGGGCAACCCGAAATTCCACCCTGCCCGCCCTAGGCTGGTTACGAGCGACGCGCCACGGCGCCACGTCGCAAATGGCACACGAATCAATTAACGGTTCACGTGGCGCCGCGTACGTTTTGATTTGAGGGCTCGACCTGCGTCGCGCGCGCGCGTCTAATTGCCAGCTTATAGGCGTAACGCGCGGCACTTTGGGTGCCAATTGGGAAGCCCGGCAACCAGCACACATGCATGCGCTCTACCGTAATCCTTTGAATTGAAAAGCATGGAACTGAAAGGTGCCACCTGGGCGCTTAATCAGCGAATTACGGTAATGAAGAAGGTGCGCGGGGGCCATTGTGGACGCCAGAGGGACAGTGCCCACTGGACATACAACTGACCCATTGTGACAGCTTCCGGTCACCGCGCTTGCATGGCTGCCCTCATGTTTGCCTTCATTCGGCCGCGTAGCATTCACTGTGAGCAGGGTAAAATCAGCTTGGCAGCATCCTAATCAAATGTGTCGTGCGACGAGATATTGGGCAGGGCACAGCGCCTGGTGGCAATCCCAAGCCCTGTGAAATGTCAAATGTCATGCAAATGTCAAAAGTCATGTAAAATGTCAAAAGTCCCGGAAAGTGTCAAAAGTCCTGTAAAGAGCCCTGTGAAATGTCAAATGTCATGCAAAGTGTCAAAAGTCATGTAAAATGTCAAAAGTCCTGTAAAGTGTCAAAAGTCATGTAAAGAACCCTGTGAAATGTCATGCAAAGTGTCAAAAGTAATGTAAAATGTCAAAAGTCCTGTAAAGTGTCAAAAGTCATGTAAAATGCCCTGCAAAATGGCAACTCGGTTGCCATTTTGCAGGGCATTTTAAATGACTTTTGACACTTTAAATCACTTTTGACATTATACATGACTTTTAACACTTTGCATGACATTTGCCATTTCACAGGGTATTTTACAGGGTCTGGGACTGCCCCCAGGGCTCATTCAAAGTGCATTATTATAATGCTTCAAGTTGCAATTTGAACATATCACATTGACGACCTGTGGCACGTGCTCATTATGTCGTCTGGCTAATATTGCAGTACGTGCATAGCAGTATCACTATAATTTCGCAGTGCACTACATTGAATAATGTGCGGCCGCGGCAGGGCAGCGTGTGAATGCGAATGTAGCCCGCCGTAATAAATATGAGTTTCCATGAGTGAAAGTGCCCAAATGACTGGAATTGGTGATGCAAAGTCAGGGGTGAACTCAGGGTGTTAAGCAGTTAGCAAAATTAAGAATGAACATTTAGATGGTTGACCCACACTTTATGTTTGTCCTAAATTTGAAAACCAATGATAAAAATGATTTTTTCTATTCCCTTGAACGATAAATGGCAATACCAATATTTCAGATCAGGTATTTTACAAGATATTGGCACAGGCCACTTTTTGTCTCACCTTAAAAGAGTAGATTGTACTTGTAAATTGTCCAAAATGGCAAACTAGGTGACAAAACAACGCAATCTAATGCATCCAGGGCCACTCTCAAACCTCATAAAAAATAAAATGTCATGTAGAGTGTTAAAAGTGATGTAAAAATCCCAGCCTTACAACCCAATCAGCCCAACCGCACCTGACTGAGCTGCTGCAAATTGTCCAACCACTGAGCCAGTTCCGCCTGGTTAGCCATCTCCTCACCCTGGTCCTGGTCCTGCAGGAGTTGTTGCAGTTCGTGCAGGAGGTCGGTGCCGCCCTCGCTGAGGACGTACACCTCGTCGTCGTCGTCGGAGGCCGAGCTGGCGCTGGGGGGGGGGGATTGGGTAGGTACTTGGTGTTGGTTGTGGTACCTTTGGAGGGTGTGTGGTGTCTGTAGGTACCTTTTGATGTGTGTGTGTGTGGGTACCTGATTACGTGGTTACCTATTTATAATAGGAAGATTTGTGTCTGGTACCGATCAGGTGCCAATTTCACAAGTGGAGAAGTAAAATAAATATTTTAGACGTAAGAAGTGAAATGAGGGGTAAAAAGTTAAAAAGTACTACTTCTAAAGTAAAGTCAAGTTTTACTTCTCACTTCTCATTTAACACCACAATTTCATTTCGCTTGTCACTTCTAAAATGGTCTTCTTAAAAGAAAGCAAAAAGCTCACAAAGTCAACAAAAAGCTCAAAGCAAATATCCTCCAAAACCCCAAAAACTCTCCGCACATCTCCTCAAACCTCAAATCAAACAAAACCACTCAAAAAGTAACCAACCCCGAATCAACGCAATGCGCAGCTAACAACTGCTTAGCGAGCAGTCGCCGCAGCACGGCTCGCTGCTGCACACCGGCACCGGTCTGTTCGAGATCGACTTCTAGCTGTTTAGTAGAGGCAGAGTTGTTGTCGATATTGTCGATATTGGGGGTGTTGTTGTCGGGCCTGAGATTGGGGTTTGGTTTTGAGGGGAGAGTGTCTTTGGATATACCTAGGTATAAAATCAATTGGTGTTGTAAATTGATTTAAAAAATTTGCCTGGGTCCAAATTCAGTTGGCCCTAATATTGAATGGAATTGCGGACAATGTCCCGTTGCCCTATTCATAAAATATTCACACGCAAGTTTTTTTACTATATCCAATAATTGAATCCGAAAAATCCACATTAATTGAGCGTAATCATATTGCCATCCTGATAAACTGATTACAGTTAGGTACCTATATGTATTTTAGCACTGCAGAACCACAGTGGATTGTTCGGTTGATCGATTCACAATTGTCGATTAAATAATTAGAAATTATTGTTTCTAGTCCGGATTAATGACGGGCATGGGACATACCAGAAATAATTACATGTTAAAATCGGTTGTCGGGTTAAAATTAAAATAGGGCAGGGATTATTTCCCTATTTTCGGAATCGAGAAACTTGAATTTCTACCCAGGCAAATGAGAAAAGCGGAGTGTAGAATTGAATGCACGTCAATGAAGAAATCAACTTTTCAACAATGCACAATTTCCGTCATTGAATAATCGACGCCATCTAGGGGCCTATTATTATATAACTAATGCATCGAGTTGGCGATGAAAAACAAAAAAATATGTTTGATTTTTTTACAGAAACAATGTTTCATACAAGACAGTTATATCATCGAACTATTTTCAAATTAAATGTTGAAAATGAATTGAAGTTTAATGCGCTATTGCGTCCATTTTATCAATAAAAACAATTTACTCGAATAAAACATTATATTTATCAAGTCATTTATTACCCGAAAACACTTTCTAAAAAAAATCTAAAATTTGAAAAAAAGTATTTTAAAAAACACATTCAAAAGTTTGCCACCATTACAAGGTAACATTAGCAGTCCCAATGCAATGAAGAGGCACACAGAACAGAAACAGCGCACCGGCGGCACTAATGGGCGCAGTGGTGAAAAACTGGCCCGCCCATCGAGCGACGCCACACAAACTTTTCAACTAGTGTTGGCACCGCGCCAAGCTTTTTCTTGGCGTGTAGAGCGCCAGGAATCTGCCGCGAATTAGGAATCTAAGACTTAAGAAATTACTTGGACTCGGAAATTAGGAAAATCTAGGAACTATACTATAACTAGGGATGAGAAGAACATTTTTTCAACGACGCGGTTCAAACACAGAAAGCTGAAAAACATAACCATAAGTGCTAATTACTACAATCAAATCGGCAGCTAACGAGTAACGATGTGTATAACTGGCACTGACGCCATTTTTTGTCGTTCCATGGCGCTGGCGCCACGGTTTTCTGGCGCCAACAACAACTACTAGCCTCTAAAATCGCAAAAGACGGCAGGTGCACACGCAATGTTTTCCGACGCCCATATACTAGTGTCCATGCATATTTATTACATGCGAAGCGGGTAGACAGGTAAAAATAACACAGGTGAAAATTGGAGGTGAGACAACGGCGCATCGGCCCCGTTACAAAGAAACGTTTGACTAATTTTGGTATATAGTTGCATCCTATTGTATGGAAGTTACGGTTACGGAAAAGATTTTGAGACGCATTCCGGAATTATTTACTGGCGCGGCAGATTTTTATGATGGATGCACTAGTGTCAGGTTATCGAATGGTGAATTTATGGTCGTTGTACAAGTGAAAATTTTGTTGTATTTAAACAGTTGTAAACACAATAACTTTTGTGCTACATTTACTTGTGGAGCTCTATTATCATGCCAATAATAAAAACAATTGTTTTAAAGTAACCAATTATGCACCAAAATGAATTAGGTTTCCCGAATAATGAGAAAAGGCCTCGCTCAACATGCTTTTAAATTCTTATGGTTATTAAAAAAATTATCTATGAGATCTATGCGGAGAGAAACGGCCAAAAAATGGAAACTGATAAAAATCTATGATAGAAAACAGGTTAACAGCCTATACATTTAGGTGGATAAAACATTGTCACATCAATAAAACATAAAATAAATTTGCTTTGTTCGTGCCAATGCACAATTTGCACACAAATTGCATTGCCATTGCATGGGAGCAAAATCTCATATGGATAAAATAATACGACACTAATTGTGGTGTCGAAAATTCACCAGGTATTTTGCATAGGAATGCAGGGTAGGATTGCCCATAAAAACAAAATCCAAGCACATTTTGCCGAAATTATGCAAAAGTGTGTTAGGATTAGACTGGTTTATGCAAATGAAGGAAAGATACTCATCAAACATAAACATGGCAATGAATAATGATACAAAAACTTATTTGTATACATTATTCATTTACTTTTGGTCGAGGAAAAGTTTTGAAAAGTTACTGTATTGTGAGAAAGTCATAGCTTGACAGGTATGAAATTTGTAGGCTTAAAGGTAGGCCATATTTAATTTTGTGGCCTGTAGAAATCGATAACAAAATCGAACGCTACAATATTGTCATTATTGTCATTATTGTCCGCAGCAAAATGTGAATTTTTTTTGTAAAAATAGCTTTTTTGATCACACGCAGACGAAGGCGCTTTTTTGAGTAAGGAAAAAAAGTAAAAAGTATTTTATCTTACTTTTCTCACAAAAAGTCCTCTCATCGATTAGATCGATTTTTGTGGTCAAATATTCCAGACGCTAAGACAAAGCGATCACGCTGATCACAGCAGGGGTCAATTTCCAACATTGTCAAGTCACAGAAAAGGTGTCAAGTGCCAATAAAGGTACAAATTACAAAATGTCTGCATTTCGGAGATGAATTTTCGGTGGATTAATACTTGAGAGGAGAATTAGCACTTGTCGTGTCACTTGACAAAGTGAATAATAGCATACAGCTTTGTAATTCGTTCACTAAATAACAAATAGCCATCGCTGCAGCTAGAAGGCATCCAAAAAAACGACTACAATGAAACGGACCGGCCTAAATAACTTACGGCTTTCGAGATTTCGAGTTTCAGCGGCTGGGGGGAGGGGGGGGGGGCTTTTTCGGTCATATAGTCGCGGGGGGGGGGGGGGGGGTTCGCCGCGCGTCAAGTGAAGCGAAAGGCTTTGGCTCTGAATTTCGCATCGCAGATGGACACACGACGCTCACTCATCGCACCGGCAAACAGAACGCGCGCGCGCGGGAACAGACGCGCGTTTCAAAAGACCTGGCCAAATCGAGCGAGCCGAGACTATAGAATGGACCAGACCTCATATTTGCGCTGGCCCAGGGGCGGATCGGTACAGGGTGGGTCGGAGACAATTTGGAAAGACAATGTGTATTAAAAACTTCACCCTTACTGAAAAATGAAAGGAAAATATTCTAAGCTTTATTTGATTAGTTCACCATTTGAATTATAGTGCTCCTATTTTTGCAAATGGCTAATTTTTGCATATGTCAGACTAATTGGATATGCAACCTAAGTGGAATAAACTTTCTTCAGAACTTTCCTACTTTCCCAAGTGCAACCTAAGTAACCCACTTTCCATGTCTTTCAAGTAAGCATTTTTTGTGCAATGACATAATTTCAAATATGCAGTATGTCTTCCATGAAATCACTTGTTATGTAATTGAATATAATTGTGTATTGGCAGTTATTTATTGAGAAAGAACCATAACATAAAAACATAATCTCTAATCCCTCAGCCAGTTGTTCCCCTGATTTTGGTGCTTTTCATCCCATAGTACATACAGCAGGATGAAATAATTGTTTAGGGGTTTGGGTGTGTTTGTAGTTCATAGCATTTTCCTGATGACTACTCTCACACAGTTTTTCACTCACATATGAAAGTGCTTTCACTGGTGCTTTTAATGAAAGTGCTTTCAAACAAACACAGACTCATCCAGCTCACAATAAAACTGAAGCCTGCACAAAAAACTACAAGGACTGTTATTTTGGGCCAGCCTGCAAAGCAGCTGGGTGAAAAGTCTAAATGATCAGATATGTAGGCATTTGGAGGTAGAGCAGGCCAAAACCCAGCCAAGCAGAAAGCAGACGCCTGACCCACACAGAAAGTTCACATAAAGTAACCTTCCCTGCGTAAAGTTCCTCTATATCATGATTTCAGGATAAATTTGGCAGTGATGTAGAAAAAGGAATCTGCTCGAAATGGTACTTAACAATAAACATACAATTTATGGTTTTCTGGTTTTATGGTGAAAAATGTATATTCAATGTCTTAAATTTACAGACAATTTATAACTTAGAAAAATAGTTTCGATTCGACCAATAGATGATAAATCAATCAATTTTATGAGTTTCAACGTATAAAACAGAGAAAAATCAGATGCCCATGCAGACAGAAACAATAACTGTTTACAATAAATCTTTTACTGCAGCGGCATACATTACTTCGGCAAGATTTCGCTGGTTTTTTTCTGAACATGTGAAAGTGTGTGTGTAGTTTGTTGTGAACTTTAACAGTATAATATTACACCAGCACTTAACAAAGGTCAAAGATAAATATATTCTAAAAAAGCTAACAACTGAAAGGTAGTCAGACAGACAATGTGTAAATTTAATGGCCTAGTGAAGAAATAACGGTAGGAACAAACACCGTGCGAATTTCCAACTTAGTTTACGTAAGTTTTTATTCAAGAAAAACTTCAAATTAGAAGTAGAATTTCAGTCCGAGGGTAACATACAGGTGTCGAAATAATAGACCCCCTCGAATTATCCCCCCTCAAATTTTGCTGGGGAAATAATAAACCCCCTGGGGGTATTTCGAGGTAATACGGTATACTCCTGTGGCTTTACACCTTGCACGCGTGGTTCACGCTGGAAGCGTGCCAATGATAGAGTTTAACGCATTCGAGTTTCACAAGAAGTTGAAAAAATTCATTGCTATTATAATGCTAACGTATTCACAACAATGATTTTTTAAAATATTTTTACAAAAATTGCATGCTTTAATTATCACTGGCACGCTTCCAATGTGAGACATAAATTGTGCGATGCAGAGTATCAAATCCACCTAGTATATGGAATGCTTCTAGTCACAAAATGCGGAATGGCGGCATGAATAAATTACGTGAGATATGTTCGATAAAAACTTGATTACTAAGTCTGTCGACTGCTGGCGGCTTACCAAAAATGGGAGCCACGATCTTTTTTAAACCTAATTTTTATTCCCAATCAGAACATTTACAAAGTGGCGGTTATACAGGCGCATGATTTGTATTTATTTCTGTATCATCAAAATGTCAAAAGAAATCACGATATGTTGAAAAGAATCAATCCATAATCTCGCTTGAGTAGTATTTTAAAATATCTGGTGAGGTGTCAATTCCTCATCTTGTCAGTTGACAAGTGATATCAAAAGTGACAAGAAAAGTTACAAAGCGACAGGTTTTCATTGTCACTTACTAATCTATTTATAACGTCAATGACAATTGTCAACGATCACTTGACAACATGCGGAATTGGATACAGGTTCCGGATACGCATTTACGCGGACGTAATGAATAGGACGATCGCCCGAGGCAAACCTATCGAATCACTGACACTGAAATCGTACATACTTTATATTGAGAATAAATTACCGCATTCACCACAAGTTCACATTTCGCGGGTGAAATTAAAATCATTGATAGGATACCTAGTTTGACAACCTGAAACAGAGCCGTGGCATGCACATTAAAATACTCATGTATCTGTGTAATGTCAGAGACACATGTAACAAACTTACAATTTACAGTATGTTGAGTTCACACGACTCGGTGCAATTTGAATCTTAGGTCAACACAAATACCACTGTATTATGCATGTATTTATGTACACATTCTAGAATACATAGGTAGATATGTATTTAAGTAAATACTAGGTGACACATCGTATTTAACCATTATGTTCTACAATTAGTGCGCTCATACATCATAAATTTTAAATGACATTGAAACATTGCAATTACTACAGACATTATCCAGTAAAACATGCAGTCGCTTTCAAACAGCGGTGCAACTGCACATACCTTCAAGATACCCATTTTTATGGGAAAATGTAAAAGAATGGGTAAAACAAAGGTCTACACTTCACTGTCCCACTAATTCCGGTACACACCAATCGAGTACACACCAATTCGAATAAAGATTTTACAGGTGAATGATTCACCATGACAGGAATGAGGGCGGAAAGAATGGAATTAAAAAAGATTTATTTATTCATCTACCTACATCCAGTCTTAAAAATTTTATCCACAAAAATCGGACGACGGTAAAAATGATCCAATATCAATCAGTAAACAAAAACCCGCGGAGCCTTGAAAAATTGTATTCTAAAATTCACGTGAAAACAAGCGCGCGAGTGAGGCCGCGCCATATTGCATCCACACATTGGGCGGGGCGGCAGAAAAATTCGGAATATTTACGCCAAAATATTGTATATACGACAGGTTTTTTTGCCATGAAAATGGTGAATTTGCCCGCAATGCCTGGGCGTAGTGTGCCACCGCAAAATGTAACTCGGCATGACGCTAAAAACGCAAATAAACATACATGCATATGCGCTCCATACGATAATATGTACCTAGGTATATGTGGTGTGAAAATACATGTACTGTTGTTTGGGAGCAAAGTTTTTTTTGCCCGACAGGTTTTTTCGTTCGGGAAACCCGATTCACCGCAAATACCAGAAATTATCGCAAGAACAATTCAATCGGGCAGTGGTTCAATGTGCCTACGCACACTAGTTTTCAACCGAAATTTCAAAAACTCATAATTCAGCTTCCAACGCATTTGAGTTTTCTACACTAAGGTGTCCGTCAACTGCAGTTGATAGAGATTAAAACTTACTCATTCTAGCAAACTCAAATACGTTCAAAGCTGGTTTATGAGTTTTCGAAATTTCGGTTGAAAACTGGTCTGCGCAGACACATTGGAGCCGGCCGAAAAAAGGGCACAAAGTGCACAAATTAAGGCGCTCACCCTACTCTGTGTCGAGCGCCCTACATGCACCCTACGTTCCAATTGAATCTGGCCCCCGGCGCCGCTCCAAAGATATTCAATATGGCGGCGGCGCCGCACAGGAGGGGGGCACCCACCCGCGGCGCGACCAAGTTCGAACGGAACAGCGGCTGGATTTCCGCTGCTCGTTGAAAGAAAAAACAGCTGCGGCGCCGGTCGCTCGCAACTTTGCGGCGGCGGGATTTGAAATGCGCTTTTTATGGAATATTTTTTAGAAAAGCGAATTTAATTGCGTGAATTATGGGAGAAATGTGCGGCGAGATGTGGGATTTATTGCCTGGAATATGACCGTTTCGCGGTGGAATTCATTATTATCTTGGATGAAATTGATCTGGTGCCAATTCCGGAAAAAGAGAAGTGAAATGAGAAGTGAAAAGTGACGTGAAATGAGAAGTGAAAAGCGAACTGAAAAATGAAGTGAAATGAGAAGTTGAAAGCGAAGTGAAATGAGAAATGCAAAAAATTAAGAACCTATTCAAATGTTATCCTATTCAAAAAAAATTTCACATCACTATTCACCTCGCGTTTCACCTTACTCTTCACTTTACTTTCCACTTTACTTTCCACTTCACTTTTCACTTCTCATTTCACAAACTAGTCACTTCTCACTTCACTTTTCACTTCCCATTTCACTTCTCACTTATCCTTTTACGGAATTGGCACCAGGCCAACAAGCGCAGCTGGTTCAGCGACTGCAGCGCCTGCGGCGGCAATATTTTATGAGAGGATATTACGTGGCTCACATCTGCGTTCTGCATTCAGACGCAATTGCTGCGGGTTCAAAGTGATCAAGGAAAGTGAAAGTGGCAAAAAATATATTTTCTTTATTTGCTACAGTGTATTTTTGAATAAACCCTTGAATAACCCCAGTGGCATCCTTGGGTGACATTCCCTTGTAAAAGTGCCGCTTTTAATGATTCCTTTAAATGAGTCTGTGTCTAACACCGTGGATGGAAAAAGACTACCGTATTTCCTCGAAATACCCCCCGGGGGTGATTGTTTCATAGTGGTCCCGAGAGGGGGGGGGGGTTAAACGAGGGGGGGTATTTCAAGTGGTATTATTTCACAAGAACTTTTTTGAAATCCTGGTACAAAATCGTTGTTTGTGATGTGCGCTGGGGTAGAAAAATGCATCAATAACTGACATGTAAAGACTCCTGTAGACTAATAGTAGTACGTAGATGGTATAAACACTGTTCTAACGTGATTCCGACATTGTTTTAACGTGTGTTCTGCACTACGCAGAACACAAACTGCAGTATTTGTCATGTACGTTCTCTTTACACTCAATCTGGGGGGGTATTTCGAGGGGGGGGGGGTGATTGTTTCGTAGTGGTCTCGAGAGGGGGGGGGTCAAACGAGGGGGGGTATTTCGAGGGGGGGGGGGGTATTTCGAGGAAAAACGGTAGGTACTAAGTTTTTGATTTATTCAAGAAGCTATCTTTCATTACATGATTGTTCCCTGCAGTTCAGTTTCAGTTATGTATAATAACTTGCAATCTCATTTAACAAAAATTCGCTTGAAGAAATAACACCCTCTGAAAAGAACTACCGCTCGAACAATCCCACAGTCAAAATTTCGTCGCACATAGAAACGAGAAATTTTTTCAAGAATATATACAGTATATTTATAACTACGCGCACAATTCGGTAGAAAGCCGGTAGAAAACAAATAATAAACTAAAATAACTAGGTAAGTATACCCAATGCCACTGCAATGTGTGGTTTGGCAGTAAGTACGAACTATGGTAAGGTTATTAGAAAAATTGATACGTGGCCCTGTGGCCTAAATATGCTCTGAGAAACCATCATTTATTGGCAATATTGAGAACACACGCATATGATATCCAAAAAATCTGTGTGGACAAAACCTGTTGCGCCCTACTTCTGCCAAATCTTCTCACACAAAAAAGTACCTGGCCCCTAATTCAATTAGTTCGTAAGGCGCGAGTAAGGCGCTCGACACGCGAGCAAACGCTGAAATTGTGCACGAATCTGCACAATTTCAGCGCTTACTCGCGTTTCGGGCGCCTTACGCGCGCCTTACTCGCGCCTTACGATCTGATTAAATTCTTACAACTAATAAAAGACACCAATCACACGCAGGTGGCATAGGGCAGGTGGGGCGGCGGCAGATGGAAGTTATCAACGCGAACGGCACTTAAACTGTAAAACATTCTTATCAGCGCACGTGATGAACGGCCGCCGGTGCGGCAAGCAAAATATCAGAAGACACACTAATTTACCTACTGCTCAAATTGTTTTCTTATAGTTCGATGCCTTGAAACTTTTTTCCAATCAGAAGCGCACACCACACGGTGAAGTGCCCTGTCATCCGAAAGAAACTTGTCTCGAAATCGCGTTAAATTATCATGTAAAATGACCACAAATTCTTGTGAAACGATGCCCTTGTCAAGTGACATAGCAAAAGGAGTTCGGGTGCACACTTCCAGACCGTGTAAAATGAAAAAAATTTACAAAGTGTCTCAAGTAATGTAAGATGCCCTGTACAATATCAAATGACATGCAAAGTGTCTCAAGTCATGTGAAATGCCTTGTAAAATTTCAAATATCCAGTAAAAGAAGGAAAGAAAATTTGTACATTTCCCAGGCATTTTACATTACTTTTGCCACTTTCCATGTCATTTCTAAGGCTTTTACAAGGGTTTTTACAGGCTCTGGAAGTGGCCAAGAAGTAGCTCAGATCAATCTCTATCTTGCAAACTTGACTCAAATTTGTCACTTAACGTCGGCAAGTTAATAGAGCGCAGAATTCACCCCGGCTGTTCAAATGTCCCGCAACGCATGTGATCGATCTGATTGGCGTGACTTTGATCGTGCGTTTGCAACTGACATCATAATCAGTGATAGTGATCATCTCAATTGTGACCTCGACTGTGACCGTGACGAGTCACAGCGAGTACACCTGCGTCTATTTACGCTTGCACAGAGGTATGTAAAGGTGAATTTGTATGGAGGAAATGTGGACATCACGTTTTTACTTATCTATGAAACCGACAGTATGATCTGATTCATTCTGTCGGTAAATCCACTTTCAATACTTCTGCCACGGTTAAAAATTGATAACTATAATACCTACCGTATATCCTTGAATAAGAACCCCTAACTTGAACAACACCCCCTCGAATAACCCCCCCCTGTTGGCCATGTGAGGAAAAAATAATTTTCCCTTGAATAACGCCCCCCCCCCTGAATAACTCCCCCTCTAGGTATTTGATATGTGTATCCAAAATGTGTATTTGAATGATTTGAATGCCGATAAACACGAATTTTAGCGTGAATACATTGTTTACTCCCCCGCCCCCTGAATAACATCCCTCCTTATGTAACTCCCCCTCCAAAACTTCTGACGGAATAATTACTCCCCTGGGGTCTTATTCGAGGATATACGGTAATTAATATCCGTGGCATATACTGAGCAATGCTGGAAAAGCTGCCAAATGTCCAACGGTAACATTGAAACTTTAAAAAGTTGAAACACGGTAACTAGGTTTGCTAAACTGTAACTAGGTACAGCATAACCTACCGAGCCAAATGAATTCTACATATTGGAATGAAATGTGCTGTATCTTAATGCGAACAGTGGTGTAATTCTCACACACTAGCTGGCCATAGGCCGGCTACACGTACAGACAGTAACTAATAGGTAAAATGTGTATGTGGTAAGAAGTTAATGCCACACAGATTACTATTTATTATTACTACCTATACACAGGGTGTCCAAAGATGAGGATCGAATTCAAAGATTTCACTCATGAGGTGCGGTAAATTTTGATTTCTATGTAGGTAGGTAATGTGATTTAAATAAATATAAAATGTCATAGACAAAAATTTAGTGGCATAAAATTATGCTTAACTGCAGATTCAAACAATGTGACTTTTATGTCTTTAGCATTTCTGCAAATTAGGCAGTATCTTTAACTGAAAAAGCTTTCTAGAAATAGAGAATGACTGCTAAAATATTTACAGATAAATTGATGTGTTATTATAGACAGGGTTGGCAAAATCTCAGAAAAAAATAAAAATAAAAGAAAATGAAAAATTCAAGAATAAAACAAAAATAAAATGGAATATTGATGAATAAGATAAAAATAAAATACAATTTTTATACAATTTTACTACAATTTTAGTAAAAAGAATTTTACAAAAACCAATTCTGGTCACGATCTAAAATGAAAAATGAAAATAAAAGAGAAAATTGGAGAATAAAATAAAAATAAAATGGAAAATTGAAGAATAAAATACAATTTTTATACAATTTTAGTAAAAAATTTTTTTACTAAAACCAACCCTGGTTATAGATACAAGGGTAGGTGTGATACTTGGTTGAAGCTAGCACAATTTTTGTATTGAAATAGCACAACGACTAGGTAATTTATGTTGACTCTGTCCTGGACCTTGATATGGATGCTTGTAAAATTGTAAAAGTGGGACACCCTGTAAAAGGAAATTATCAGCAGTCACGAATATGCATGCTTGTTAGATTAGTAAAATCCTTCCGATAAGCCAAAACTTTACACATGCTTACGTCTGAACAAATTGCTATATATACTACAAAGTTAGACTTCAACTACATTTCAAAAGGACACACTGATTGAACAATATTTTATTTAACCTAACACTTTTCATATGACATGACCCTTTACAAGTCACACACAGGAGGCAGACTTTTGTGATAGAAAACCCACTACGCTAAAAATGTGCCCACACTGACCAGGGTGCAATTTCAATTTGCCCACTCTGAAAAGTACCCGAAGCACTTTGAATCGGGTATCGATCGAATCGTTGATATTTCAATAGTGATGTAAAAGCGCCACGGCGCTGGCGCTTGGCGCTAGCGCTAAAGCAAAAAGCCCCATGGCGCTTTTGGCGCTTGGCGCTATTTTTGACCGGCGCCAGGGACAAAATGCCTGGCGATGTCGCTTGGCGCCAGCGCCAAAGTAAAAAGCGCCATCGCGCATCTGGCGTTTGGCGCCATTTTGCTCTGGCGCCATTGGCGCTTGGCGCCAAAGTTCTGGCGCTTTTTACATCACTATATTTCAATTATCGACTGTCGACAGCCTCAATTTTCCCCAAATGGGTCAAATCGAATCCGACCCCAGAAGCCTACAATCGACATCGAGTGCGCACGCTTAATGCATGGGAAAGATGAGAATCGGCACTCAAAGTGTCGCCGGGCAGCATTCAAATCTGGCGCTGGGTGCAGTGCATCACAAATGCGCTAACTAAGCCCGGCCGCGTGAGTAGCGGACCGAAACTCGCATGGGATGTAGAAATGGAGGTGGAAATTGGAATTGTTTTTGTTCATGTAGGTATACTAGTTTTTCGGTTCTGTTGCCAACCCCACAAACTGTGAAGTGTCCTGTAAAGTGACAAGTTTCAGACAAAGTTTCAAATACTCGATAAAGTGTTTAATGTTGATATTACGTAAATTAATCATTGACAGGACTCTTCTTGACTCTCCTCACGTTTCATTTCAATTATCGGTGCACCGATTGCACGTCGGTTCCGGTTCCGGTACCGGTACCGTTTCCCAGCCCTACATACTTGCCCCAAGCCGCAGCTCGTTAACAAACTACCAGCCTCAGGTTGCCGTTGTGGGAAGAGCACGCGCAAAACGATGCCCAGCAAAAAGCACAGAGCAGAGAATGTGAAGTGAAGCTGCGGCTAAAGTGAATGTGTTTCAGTGCTTTTGAATGTGGGGTGTGTTGGAAAAGTGTATACCGTATTTTATTATACCCCCCCCCCCCGGGGTTTATGTTTTCAGAGTGAGAAGTTTGAGGGGGGGTTGAACGAGGGGGGTTCGAGGGGGGGTTATTATTTCGCCAGAATTTTTTTGAAATACCAGTACTAATTTGTTGTTTGTAATGTACGCAACAATAAGCACCATGTATTTCGAGGGGGGTTTATAAATTCATAGTGGCTATTTTGTGAAGGGTATTTCGAGGGGGGGTATTTCGAGGGCGTATTTCGAGGAAATACGGTAGGTATATACCATGGAATCGTTCCCTTATCTATAATAAGTATGGGATACAAAAAGCCAACAAAGAATAAATTTTACATTCAGAAAATACTGTAAATTCTCAAATTCAAGTCCCAAGGGGCGTTTTTATTCTGCCATACATTTTGTGACTGGTGAGTTATTTAGGGAAGTGTTTTTTCCGTCAGAATTTTCTGCGAAATTCGGTATCGATTTATTGTCTGAATTGGGTTTCATGAAGCGTAATGCAAGTAGGAGTCAAAATGAATCAAGCAAGCAAACAAATATGAGTGGATATCAACTGAATAGCTCAATTACAAATGTATACTTGGCGGACTTGATACTCTGCACCCGCACTGATTTATGTCGTACTTTGGAAGCGTGCCAATGATGATTAAAGCTGTCTGAGTTTTGTGAAATGTGAAAAAAATTATTGTAGTGAATACTTTAAAGTATAACGTTATAAAGCAATAACTTTTAAAACTTTTTATGAAAATGGCATGCGTTAAACAACATTGGCACGCTTCCAACATGAACCACGCGTGCAAGGTGTAAAGTATAGTGTACTGCAGAGTTGGAAAAACGTATTTACGTTTACCCGAAATACCCGGTTATTCGGGTATTTATACTTACGTTTACGTTTACGTTTTCCAAAAATACCATTACGTTTTGTTACGTTTTCCTGGCACAATTACCCGGGTACCAGAGAAAACGTAAAAATCCAGCTACACGAAACCACGTGTCTGTGAAATGTGCTGTATTACCGCAGTCACGTATTGATTTTGTGTAAATAGTTATACAAGTGGACGTAAATAATGCCAATTATGTTGTGTAATAGTCTTTTTGACAGTGGAAGTATTGCAAATAAATGTAATCAATCAATTGTAAATGTAATCAATGTGTCAATTTTGGAATATGAACAGTGTGAAGGAATGTGTTACCTATAAATACAAAGCAGAAAAATGGAATGTGTGTATGTATTTGTGTTGTGGATTATACAATCATTCACTGTTTTGTTTCATTCAGATCCTGCTGAAGTTTTGCAGTAATGGAATTTTTGATGAAGAAGTGTGCTTATCCATGAGTTTGCCAAACCGCGAGGCCATCAGCACCAACATTCGTAAACAAATAGACAAAAATTTAAATAAGATTTGATGTTTGCTATGAAACGTATGTGAAAAATGTGGATGGAAATGATGTAGGTATACATTGTTGAAAATGGCACAACAATGGTTTTTTCAGAAGCTCTGCTCATATTGGGCACTTCTTGAAATTTTTACGTTTACGTTTTTTTTACGTATTCCTTGGTATTTTAAAAATACCTTACGTTTTAGTATTTATACTTTAGATTTGGAAAAGGTATTTACGTTTACGTTTACGTTTTCCAAAAATACCAGTATTTGAACAACTCTGGTGTACTGGAGTATACCTAATACCGTTCTATTTTTTTCGTCAACTTTTTCACCTGCTGTTCTATTGGAGGTGCCGTTCTATTGGAAACTGCTGTTCTATCTTTCCACCAATTTTGTTAGAAATTTTTATTTCAACATAGCCATATTTTTTTATGGAGTTTGAACAATATTTTGATCTCAGAGCATCAATTTACGCTTTGAACATTCTCACGATCCATTTTTGATTTATTTGTGTGTTTTGGCACGCTCCCAACATAATTTCTGCCGGCCGTTCTTTCGGAGGTGCCGTTCAATTGTTTTCGTGAGCGCAAAAACGTTCCAAAACCTGCCGTTCTATTGGAGGTATGCCATTCTATTAGAAGAAATACGGTATACATAATTCTGACCAACCACATGGAGGTTATTCAAAGGGGAGTTTTTTTTTCTCACTACAAGGAAGAGTTATTGAAGTGGGAGTTTTCTGCAAACTTGGACAATACGGAGACGTGAAAATAGGGGTAGGTGATATTCAACTGAGGGGACTTATTCAAGGATTAGTAAATACCTATGTGTTCGTAATGTCGTAGCTCCTGAATTTGTTTTCAGTTGAGTAGTGTTAAATCCATTCTAAGTGAAGCTATTCTATTGTAATGGCTTTCTCCTTTTTTAAATTCAAATTGCCATAAGTGCATGAGTCCCGTTAATTTGAACGTCATGACATTTTCAGAGTTGTTAGAATTGCTGAACTTTTTTCAAAAGTATATGTGAATGTAAGTATTTTATTTTTACTCACGACAAAGTATAGAAAATGTAAAATACTTTTTTTAACTTGTACTCATGTGTAAATGTGAGTAAAATACTTTTTTCCCAGGAAAATGTTAAAGTGAGTACTTTCCAACTGGAAAACCTGAAACCTACTACTTTTTACATGTGAGTGTGTCAGTTTTACTCTGAAAGGCGAAATAGATGTCATTTTCTAGCGATCATATAGTATTTTTTAGAAAAATGATATGATTCCTTCTAAATTTTCTTATTTTAGAAGCAGAAAAGTGTGATTTTAGCAACAAAAATACATTTTCTCTGTACGGGTGTACTTTTAAAATCTACGCGTAAAAGTGAGTACATTACTTTTTTAAAGTATATGTAAATGTATTTACTGCGTACTCGTGTACGCGTATTTTTCGAGTATATGTACGTACATTTTAACAACTGTGGACATTTTACTTCGAAACACAATTTCACCATTCTTTCTTATAACACACTAACACGCCGTTTTCCGAACATAGTGCCTTGGCCATATCAGCCAAATCGTTTTCAGTCAAATTTTTTAAAATCAATATTTATCCAAATCTACCATATTTACTCGAATAATTCCCCCGGGGAATTATTTTTTCGTCAGAAATTTTTGAGGGGGGAACTATTCAAGGGGGGGAATTATTCAAGTGGGGGGATTATTATTTCGTCAAATTTTGTTAGCCATGTTTCTATCACACTAAATACACATGTTTCCATTGGTAGTGCACACTTGCATCTTTGAACACCCAATGTACTGCATTTGCATTCAGTGAATCAAACCACACACAGTTCTTTTGCTTGGGTTGACTTCATCGATTGTTTTTGAAATAAATGTGCATTAACTACCTTCCATCATCGGGGGGGGGGATTATTCAAGTGGGGGAATTATTTTTTCCTCACTCGCCTAACAGGGGGGAATTATTCAAGTGGGGGAATTATTCAAGTGGGGGGAATTATTTGAGTAAATACGGTATTTACACAGAGTAAACCATGCTCTTCTTA
Source organism: Sphaerolaimus hirsutus (assembly GCA_964036195.1). Taxonomy (NCBI): domain Eukaryota; kingdom Metazoa; phylum Nematoda; class Chromadorea; order Monhysterida; family Sphaerolaimidae; genus Sphaerolaimus; species Sphaerolaimus hirsutus. Next base: position 24,897,395 of record OZ038450.1, on the reverse strand, counting down.
TAAGTAGGGTGTCAAAAAAATTTTTTTACGGAAAACGGAAAACGGAAAGGTAAAATTTTTTCACTTTACGGAAAACGGAAAACGGAAAGGTAAAAAAAAATTGTCAGCCGGAAAACGGAAAACGGAAAGGTAAAAAAATTTCACTCAGCGGAAAACGGAAAACGGAAAGGTAAAAAAAAATTGTCGGCCGGAAAACGGAAAACGGAAAAATGAAATGCCGGAAAACGGAAAACGGAAAGCAAAATTTTCATGGAAACGGAAAAAAATAAAGTGAAATTAGCACGGTAATAGACAAATTTGCAGAAGGAAAACCTGCATGCAGGTTTGCTGTTTGGCTTTGATTGTGGTAGCTGTACATTCTGCAACTATGGATCATGCCTGTAACTTCACTTGTAGTTCAATCTTAACTGAACCAACAAAAAATCATCAAAAAGTAGCCATAGTGGCCATAGGAAAGGAAACACTACAACAATTTCACAGTCTAGAAGCAGTGGGAATCACTGATGACTCCTATGCAAGTGATGACAACATTGCAGAGGAGATGATAATAAATAGCATTAAATTCAACGACAACAACAAACGATACTATATTGACTGGCCGTATAAAGAGAGTATCAGTGACCTGCCCACAGGAAAAGCAGAAGCCTTGGTGCAGTTTAAATCACTGATAAGAAGATTCAACAAAGATCCAAACTTATTCGAACAACACCGGAAAGTTTTGGACAACCAACTAGAAAAGGGAATAATTGAGATCTGTGACGGCAAAACAGAATGAAGGGGAACGAAACCAGTTGGCGATGATAATAAACAACATTTACGTCAATAACTTCATCATGAGTGTCACAAATGAAGTTGAAGCTTTAGAACTATATTACAAAGTCAAAACTTTTTTTTAACCAATGTTCTATGAACATGAGGGAATGGCTGTCAAACTCCAGATCAGTCATGAATGAAATAGCAGAAAACGACAGGAGTCCAAAGGTGAATAAAATTGTCGCAGTAATGGGCATGAAATAAAATCACCAAATGGACATGCTGGCAATATCAACACCAAAATTGCAAATTGACAGCATCACAACACCAACCAGACGAAACTTGAATAAATTATTGGTGTCAGCATATGACCCAATTGGGTTCACAGCACCTGTTTTACTGACCCTGAAATCCCAGTTGTCAATGCTGCTCCAAGAGACAAAAACAACACAATGGGATGAGCCAATTGAAGATAAATACAGATTGGAAAAACAATGGAAAAATGCCAGAAAACTGAAAATCGAGCCAGAAAATGGAAAAATGGCCTGGTAAAACGGAAACGGAAAGGTAAAAAATTTTCAGCCGGAAAACGGAAAAATGGGCCGGAAAAACGGAAATGGAAAGGTAAAAAATTTTCAGCTGCCGGAAAACGGAAAACGGAAAGGTAAAAATTTTTCGGCTGCCGGAAAACGGAAAACGGAAAGGTAAAATTTTTTTGGCTGCCGGAAAACGGAAAACGGAAAGGTAAAAAATTTTCCTGCGGAAAGGCGGAAACGGAAAACGGAAACGGAAATTTGACACCCTACTTATAAGTACCAAATGACACTTTATAAGACATTTTGTCTTGCAATATCTAATTACGTAACATGATCCCACCCCTCCCAAGGGTAAAGTAGCCAATGCTAACGTCAACATTAGAAGATCCCTGCATACAAATGATCGTGATTGGTGATTAATTAGTGGTGGGATAGCGCTATCGGATATAAATATGATGTTTTCAACTAGAAAACAAGATTTCGAAATTTTTATTTTAAATTTATATCTCGAGAACCGCTGGAACTTTTTTAATAATTTTTGGAACAATGTAGACATAGGCTAGTGCTTTAAACATGTCAATTTAGGGATTCATATCTCTAAACGTTTTTGCGTATTTGTCATTTGTCGACACTGAATTTGTCGCTTCACCTTTTATTTGTCGTTATGCTGTAAATCCACCTTTAGAACTTCAACCTGGAGTCATCAATTACATCACAAGCTTCACTTCAAATTACTGGTGCTTACATTTACAAACAATCTAAATCCACTCATCTAAATCCGGAAACTCTATACTAAAATAATTCTCTCCACTTGAACTTTTTCACCTCAGTTCAAAAGGCGGGCAAAATCCATTAAAAAAACTCACTTTTCCGGTGGGCAGCCCGCGTCGGGCAACTGTCTATCATCCCCGCAGACATCCTCCATATTGACTCCCAGCTGCTGTAGGAATATCTGTAGCTGTACGATTAAATTGTTTTGATGTTTTAGCACAATTTTTCGTCACAGCTGCACAACTGGCGATAATTCTGCGAGAAAAATTTGAATATTTTCATTCTTTTTGCTTCTTTAATAGAAAATAAACGCAAAAAAACACGGCTGGACGGGGGTCTCGAAAAACGCGCTAAACATTCGATAAAAGTCTCCTCGGCTATCACACTTCCCAAGTCGATGAATAGGCACACACACACTCCTTCCTCAGCCCAATGACTGGGCGGTCGGTGCCGCGCTACAAGTCGACACTGATTCACCACACCGCCTAATTGTATTTAGATTGCGCGCCACATGGGGCGGCAGGGCAACTCCTGCCGCGCGGCGGCACACACGCCCCCCACTTGACCCAGGCGAATTGAGCTGAGACAGTTGGGGGGGGGGGGGGTCTGAGTGAGTGCTGGGCTTGATTGTGGATGTTGTCAAGTGATGGGAAAAGTGATATGTTTGAAAAGCTTTGAAACTGATAGTTAAAGTTGTGAGCATATTGAAGCTTTTTCCACTCATTTCACACCAATTCACAGTTGACACTAAAATTTCATGAGGTTTTTCTCCACAAAACTAGGGAAACATTCTGTGCAAGCCTTCTGTTCACGATATATGAAAATAAAAGTGGTTTGATTTTTATTGGTCATGCATGACCTCGACTGATTACCTTAGTTTACGGCTCCTTGTCACTACAGCTTTGCTTGTTGCTTACAACTTTAGACATCACTTGTCACCTAAATGCAACCCTACTTGATACTTTTCTTATCACTTAACACTTTTTCCTTCTCAAGTGTCCCTGAAACTTATCACGTCTCTCACATTCCCACTTTCCCACCACTTGACAACAAGCTGGATAGGCGCCAGGAGCCAAGTCGATCCCAGCCCCATTGCACAACACAATCAGCTCAATAGTGGCTCTCGCAAATCAACTGCGCCCCCGCCCCGCTGAACTGACCAGTGTCCACCCAGCCCCGACTGCGGTCAAAGTGTAATCGCCTTGGATAGCTAATGATGGCCAGTACGGCTGGGCGGCGCGTGTTCAACAGTGGGTAGATAAGTGACAGACTTGGTGAGTGGGGGGGGGGGTGGGTGTTTGGGTTGATTGAAGTTGGGAGGGTGTTTGGGTTGATTGAAGTTGGTGGGGGGTGTTTGGGTTGATTGAAGTTGGTGGGGGGTGTTTGGGTTGATTGAAGTTTGTGGTGGGTTGAAGATAAGCAAGTTTAGTGATTGAATGATTTGAATGCGGATTAGGGTTTTTGGACTGTTTGGCATTGGGAATTTGCAAATGTGGGCTCTTTTCAAAATTGATGTATTTGCAAAGATTTATGTTGATTATTATAATCCAAATAGGTAGACAGTTTTTCCCAATCTCTGAATATATAAATCACATGGATCATTTATATAATTGTTTTACTAAATCAGCCACATATTGTTCTTGCACGGATACTTAGTGACAGATTTAAGAAACTCAAGTGTGGTCACATTTTGGAGCTATTTTGTGATGGTGTTTGAGGACAGTTTTTGAGTGATTCACAAGGTAATGTCTCCACTATATATCATCGTGACATTTTCTTCCAACATTCTCTGGAATAGTTTTCAGTATTCCCTTTATGATCATGATTTTTTGACTTTTTGTATTTTGATAACTTTTGGTATTTGAATCACTTTTAGTGTTTTCTATTAAAAAGCCATATAATTGTTATCTTAGCTCAAATAATAGGTTGTTTGGAAATAGAATAATTATGACTGCCATATGGGGGTTTATTATTCTCAGCAAAATTTGAGGGGGGGTTTATTTGAGGGGGGCTTTTTTGAGGGGGGTTGTTATTTAATAGTAGGCATTTTCGTACCAAAAACGGGTAATAAATGTGTCCAAACAGGATATATTTGAACTTCACAATGTACCGTATTTCCTCGAAATACCCCCCCCCCCTCGAAATACCCCCCCTCAAAATGGACACTATGAACTTATAAACCCCCCCTCGAAATACCCCCCCCCCAAAATGTAGTGTATAGAGCACGTAAATGACAAAGGCTGCGGTTTGTCATCTGGGTAATGCAAAACACACATTAAAAACGATGACTCTGTTATGTGAGAACAGTGGTTATACGTCTACACACTTATACAAGTCTTTAGAGTCTTATAAATGGCGATTTTTGTTGCATTTTCGACGTCTGCGTACGTTTCAGACGACAATTTAGTACTTGGTTTTCAAAAAATTTCTGGCGAAATAATAAACCCCCCTCGAAATACCCCCCCCTCGTTTAACCCCCCCTCAAAATTCTCACTATGAAACAATAAACCCCCCGGGGGTATTTCGAGGAAATACGGTAGATAGCTACACAAACTAGTCTATGTGTAGCTGCAATGCAAATTAGCAGTTATAAATACATCATGTACATTGCATACATGATGTACATCATTCTGGAGGGGGTATTTGAGGGGGATTTATTATTTCCCCAGCACATTTTGAGGGCAGGGGAGTAATTCGGGGGGGATGGGGGTTAATGCAAGGGGGGATAATTCGAGGTAATACGGTATTACCACGCCACCCACTCTCTGGAATAAACACATTCAGTGGTCAAAACACTGAAATGAACTCATGCACCCGCTGATGCATGTGGCGTCACTTACACAACCGTCAAAAGCGCGCGGACACGCCCGCGGCGCCGCCGCAACTGCATCAAGCCGCCGTGCCGCCATCGCAACAATACGCCGCTGTGCCGCCGCTGCAGCGGGCTACCCGGCGAGAATCGACTGTGAAAGGCCCGGTGCTAACTGTTTTACGACCTTGCACTGTAGCCGCGTTGGCGCCAATCAAACCGTCCGCTCAAACTCTAACGATAAAATCTTGTATGCATCATCACTCACGAGCCGGCGGCGCCATGCCGAACGATTCCGGATGCGATGGAATTGCGTGTATACGACTCGGTGTTCCGAAAGAAAATGGACAGTGGAGTTGTTATGCGGACACTGGTAATAACTTTTGAAAGTTTTTATGGGTGCCCGCCCAGTGCCAACCTATGGAAACCTGGAATAGTAAAATGGAAAAACTACACGGTGTGAAGCTACAAAAGGCTTTGAACTGGGAAAATCTTTTCAATCATGCTGTCTTACTGATGTAAAATCTAGCTATTTGCAGGATTCCTCAATTTCAGTCAGCGACCATAAATAGCTGACATTTTTTCTCAAATCAACTCATTCCAAAAGTCATTCACACTTCATCACTACAAATTTCTGCTAGCTGTCCACCTTTTTATGGGACAGTATGGATCATCACTACAGAAAACCACAGAGCGGCGCTGAAATCGCGCTTCAAAGCTGACAGCAGATCAAAGTTCGCCGAAAGGACAAAAGTTAAACCTGATTTGCGCGAACGAGAGAAATGTATCTGGCTGGGGTCAATTCCGCAAGTGGAGAAGTGAAAAACCGTTTTTATGAATGATAAGTAAAATGAGAAGTGAATAGTGAAATGGGAAGTAAAAAACTTGAAAAGCGAAGTGAACTTTTTACTTCTCATTTCACTTCACATTTTACTTTGCTTTTAACCTTTTCACATTTAAAATTGTCTTTCACTTCAACACTTGCTGAATAGGCACGTTGAAAAGTTTTACCTTTATCAGGGTATTTTGAGAAGATCAAGCCTTTAAACCCAAAGCTTCTATTCTATGGACTCAAGACCGCAATCGTAAAACGGGGCATTTCGGTAGTAAAACAGTATTTAGGCATTTTCTCTACCAAATCCGCAGTCAGGTAGACTTTAGAGTTAACTTTGAGCGCATCGCTGCAACTTCTGTCCCAGCGGCATTTGCAGCCACAGCGGAAGAAACTTCGAAACTGCAGTAACCATGAGACGAAATCCAAAGAAATGCGCGGCACAATACATCGGTGAATTTCGCTATTTAAATGGCACAATTTGAGTGAAATTCGAGCAAACTTTGATGCAGGGCAGAGTTGTTAAAAGTAATTACCGAACGTTTTTCAAAGTACCTATACGTAAACGTAAATGGGTATATTTTTTACTCACCTGCGGAGTACATAAAACGTAAAGTAACATTTTTACTCATGGGCAAACGTGAGTAAAATACGTTTTCCCGTGGAAAACGTAAAAGTGAGTATTTTTTTAGATATTCTATTCAAATTTTTATTCAAAATCACTAATTTTCATATTTTTGGCATATATTATTGATTATTAATTCATATTTTCATATTTTACTTTCCGAATGGCGCCATGGCGCCATTGGCGCCTGGCGCCATTTTTCTGTGGCGCCCTTGGCGCTTAGCGCCCAGTTTTCGAATGGCGCCATGGCGTCTTTAGCGCCTGGCGCTCTTTTTTCTGGCGCTTTTCCATCACTATTAAGAAATCAGAAATACGTTTTCTGTACTCGGGTACTTTCAAAAAGTATACGTAAAAGAGAGTACAGGAACTTTTTTCGGAAGAAACGTAGACGTATTTACCCTGTACGCGAGTACACACATATTTATCGAGTAAAAGTAAATACGTTTTAACAACTGTGATGCAAGGCGCTCGAGTAGCCAGCTATAATGCTATTTAGGCTAATGTGCGGCTTATCTGCAGGTCGCAGGCAGCCCGCTACTGACACCGTTCAAATTTAGCTGAACGTTGATGACGTTCTTGCACTGCATACCGTATACGCTTGAATAAGTCCCTAAAACCGTGATTGTCTCGTCAGGCAATTTTAATGGGGGTGGGGGGGGGGGGCTCAAAGAGAGTTATATTTTCGGATAGACTACCATCTAATCAGCTTCAGTGTCATCTAAGCGCGAAAACTATAACTAAACTATACTCCGGTTACTTTACACCCTGCACGCATGGTTCCCACTGGAAGTGCGCCAATGCTGGTTAACGCGTGCGAGTTTCATAAAAAGATGACAAAATTGATTGTTGTTATAATGTTATTCATTAACATATTCACATCGATGAATTTTTTCATCTTTTTATGGAAATCGCATGATTTGATAATCATTGGCACGCTTCCAACACGAGACATAAATCAGTGCGAGAGCAGAGTATCATGTACGCCGAGTATACTACAATATGTTGTGAAATACGAAATGTTTAGAATGTTTTTAAACTTCGCAATTGGGTGTTGCATGTTACTGCAGCAGAGCAGAGAGAAAGCATCAAACATTATTTTATTGAGCATCACTGATCTGAAGGCATAATTTGATAGCGCACGTTTGTTGAAATGCTCTGAATAAACACGGTGCAAATGACCCGGTGAATAAACACGGTGCAGATTAGGGTAGGGAATTTCAAAATTTTCGGTTCCGAAGCGGTGCCGGTTTTTGGTTCCGGTTTGGGTATTTTCTCCGGTTCCGGTTCTCGGTTCTCGGTTCCAAATATGCGGGTCGGTTCGGGGTCCCAACCCTACGGCAGATGCGGGATAAAATGCTACAAGCTTCCAATGTGCCTACACACATTAGTCTTTTACCGATTTGTCGAAAAATTCGGAAACCTGATAAATCGACTCACTATGTTTCTATCAAAACACATTTTTGTCATACAAATAAGTTTTGCATATTTTTTCGCCTATTTGTCAAACGGAATATTCGTCATACACGCGGGCAATTTGCCAGTTAGTGAGGGCAGTTTATCATGGGATTAAGTTTCAAGTGCAGGCAATTCATCATACAAACAGAATATTTGTCATACTGCAAGGTATGGCGCTTTATTCAAAGAAGTATATGTGACAATATAAATATCTCCCATAATACCAGGGGCCAGATTTAATTCGCCCTACAAATATTCTTAAGTTATGCACTACTCCCGACACGCATCTCCCTACACGCCAGAGTTGGAAAAACGTATTTACGTTTACCCGAAATACCCGGTTATTTGGGTATTTATACTTACGTTTATGTTTACGTTTTCCAAAAATACCATTACGTTTTGTTACGTTTTCATGACCAAAATACCCGGGTACTAGGGAAAACGTAAAAAAATATGTTATCGTTCACACGCGCACATATTCAAATGGGCTGCACCACCTGCAGCCAACAATATTCTCATGTTTTTGCATAAAAGTAACAAAATGTATAAAAATGTATAAATGTAATGTATAAAAATAAATTGCGTTTATAAATTTTTTGGTGATGAGTTCGGATGACGCACGTGCAACAACTGTGAGTAGTACACGTTTTGAAACTGGTAGGCATAGGCGGCGCAAGGTCCCAATTTGCGCTTGTGACATTCACATTAGCGAAAATTTCACCTTGTGACACCTAAATATCGGAGCCCTTGTGTGAAGTTGGCAGCCAGCCAAAAATTTCGAAATCGCTATAAATACGTATAAAATAGGCTTAAAATAGATATATAACCATGTATATAGATGGAAATATTGATTATGAAGGTGAAAATTGGCAAAATGGAGCCAATTTTAGCAATTTTGTTTTTATTTTGAGCTTTCACACTCGTTTGTACAATACACGCATGTGAATGTCACAATGTGACAGTGAAATTTCTGCTTGTGACACCAAATATCCCGCTTGTGACATTCACAAGCGTACAAGCACTTACGCCGCCTATGCTGGTAGGGCGAGTGCAAGCTCTGGTGCCAATCCCAGACTCTGTAGGACACCCTGTAAAATGTAAAATTTCATGCAAATGTCAAAACTCATGTAAAATGCCCAGCAAAATGGCAAAGATTTGCCACCTTCCAGGGCATTTTGCATGACTTTAGACACTGTGCATGCTATTTGACATTTTACAAGGTATTTTACAGGGTCTGGGACTCCCCCAGAATCACCAGCGTAGTTGGATTTGGCCACACTTACATCAGAAAGTGGTGCAGATGGAGCGATTGACCCATCTAAAGGTGAATATAATGGTATTTTCCATCGGCAAATACTGTGTGTTTAAAATTTACGTTTACGTTTTTTTTACGTATTCCTTGGTATTTTAAAAATACCTTACGTTTTAGTATTTATACTTTTGATTTGGAAAAGGTATTTACGTTTACGTTTACGTTTTCCAAAAATACCAGTATTTGCACAACTCTGCTACACGCCCGACAAAACCGTGCACAATCCATAGAGGAGTTATGCATGTAAGGCGCCCTACACACCAATTTCCTATTCAATTCTCACGTTTTGTCGGGCGCGTGGCCGACAAAATAAAAAGAAAAATAATATTCCGCCCTCCAGCAAAATAACAATGGGCAGGAACAAAACTAGGTTGATAAAAATATAAAAATCATGATTTAGAAAACAAACTTGATGAAATTTTATTAAATAGATAAAATCGGCTGACATGAAACGAGTCAGCTTTCCTTCTTTTATGTAATAGTAAGATGTGTCTCAAATTCGAATTCAAACGGACGGATTCCGTTCGATTCACAGTTTATTTAAACCGATTGAACTTTCAAATGTGAAAATAAATGGATAAAGCACGGATATAAAAATACACAGTCGTAAAGCTAGATATCGCGCTCAAACAATGCTAACGAATTCCTAAAAAGGACAAATGTGATAGATATCCCATATGTTGACTTGGCACGCGTTGGGTTACGTATTTTACGAATGAGGTGAAAGACACAGGATTTACGTTTGCGTTACTCATTACGTCTGTGGAACACAATTAAGCGACTGGAAATGATCACAAATGTGTCAACTAGTGTACTTGTGATCATTTCCGGTCGATTTATTGCATTCCGCAGTGATAATCAGTGACATGAACATGAAACCTGCGTTTTTCACTCTCATTTGTCTGAAACGCAGAGTGACTTGGACGTGGGCCAAATTCACATGTGACCCTATCGTTGGTTTATACCGCACTCGTACAAAAATTCCTTAGACCATAGACTTCCATAATGTCCGCCAACTTTTACGCACACTTCACAATGTATCCACAGAAAACAATTGGAGGCAATCGAAAACTGAAATTCTCTGGAAAGTACATGATCTGATAGATTTCTTATGAGATGATTTCAATGTGTTCCATTTTCATGCATCTTTTACACAATTTACACATTTTCTTTTTTTGTGAAACACTAAACAAAACAAATAAATATGCCCTACACCCGACACGTGTTTCCCGACACACAATTGAATTGTGTTTTGTCGTGTCGGGAGACTGACATGTAGGGTAGGGCATCCGTAAACAATTTGTAGGCCGGCTGCCCGATTTCAGGTGCATTACTTTCAGGTAGGGCACATTACTCGAGAATTAAATCTGGCCCCAGGTATTGAGCAGTTCATTGAAAAGAGAAAAGTGTGATAGTAATTGTGGGAATGTGTGGATAATATTTACATCTGAATTCAATTTAAAGAAGTTATATATTATTTATATATTCTTGAGTTTTTATAGTTCCTGAAGGGACTCTCTCCATTTTATTTTTCAAAATTGCATTTTAAAGTCTAAATTGCAGTTTGAAATTTGAGGTGAGAAAAAATTATGAGTTATGAATGAATGATAAATACATTGTATTTTTTTCAAATCAAAATTTTAATTGATTTGTAAAGACATTTATTGAGATGTTACAATCAAAATTCTTATCTACATTTGCAAAACAAAATCGCAATTTGCAAAAAATAAACATCATTCATGAGTGCAAATTGAAATTTTGATTTGCAAAACGATAAATATCCCTATATAGTCTTATATTCAAAAACACAATAATAATACTAGAACACACCAGCACTTTACACACTAATTCCATTTATTTTATAATTCCCTCACCTGTTTAAGGTTGAAGGTTCCTCATACATTTGAGGATTATCCTGCTGGGATTACTTTACACATGCCAACAGAGGTACACAAAACCAGCATAAGATACAATATGATAAATCTTAGGTCTGTATTTAGCACTAGCAGGATTCTCTCCAACCTTCGGTAGGGTTTTGTGGTTCTCTACAATTAATACAACAAGGATTTACAAACACAAAAAGAACAGCAAAACATAAACATAACCAATTAATATTACAACAAAGTTTGACACGTTGCAAAACCACACTATCATATCACATGGCCCCCCATGTGATGGCCCCCCTGGGGACTCTCCAAAAATGGCACCCCCTGAGGACCCCCCCAAATGGCACCCCCTATGGACCCCCCCCCAAAAAAAATAGCACCCCCTGAGGACCAGCAAAAAATGGCCCCCATGGGGACCCCCTTGAAATGGCACCCCCATATGTCACTCCAAAAAATGGCACCCCCTGGAGACTGGAGAAATGGCACTCTAAATCCTGTAAATGCAGCCCCTGGTTTGGAAACTCCTGTAAACTCAGCCCCTAATTTGGAAACTCCCATAAACTCAGCCCCTAATTTGGAAACTTCTGTAAACTCAGCCCCTAATTTGGAAACCCCTGTAAACTCAGCCCCTAACTTGCAAACTCCTGTAAACTCAGCCCCTAACTTGCAAACTCCTGTAAACTCAGCCCCTAATTTGTAAGCTCCCATAAACTCAGCCTCTAATTTGAAAACTCCCATAAACTTAGCCCCTAATTTGGAAACTCCCATAAACTCAGCCCCTAATTTGGAAACTCCCATAAACTCAACCCATAATTTGGAAACTGCTGTAAACTCAGCCACTAATTTGGAAACTCCCATAAACTCAGCCCCTAATTTGGAAACTCCCGTAAACTCAACCCATAATTTGGAAACTGCTGTAAACTCAGCCCCTAATTTGGAAACTCCCATAAACTCAGCCCCTAATTTAGAAACTCCCATAGACTCAGTCCCTAATTTGGAAACCCCTGTAAACTCATTTTCAGGTTTATGGTAATGTAGTGTCAAAATGAAATGAATATTTCAAATCATCGCTATCATCAATCAACAAATGCATCAATTCACAATTTTCAATTTTTTAGCCCCGGGGGTTAGACTTAAAGGTTATGGTAATGTAGAGTAAAAATGGAGTGCACATCTCAAATCACTGCAATAAAAACCCACAAATGCATCATTTCACAAATTGAAAGTTTTTGGGCCCAGGGGTTCATTATCAGGGTTTTAGTAATGTGGTGTCAAAATGGAGTGCATATTTGAAATGGCTACAATCAGAAACCCACAAATGCATCATTTTATGATTTGAAAATTTTTGGCCCTGGAGGTTCATTTTCAGGGTTATGGTAATGTAGTGTCAAAATGGAGTGCATTATATATCAAATCAGTGCAATTAGAAACCCACAATGTATCATTTCACAATTTGAAAGTTTTGGCCCCAGGGGTTCAATTTCAGGGTTATGGTAATGTACTGTCAGAATGGAGTGCATATTTCAAGTCATTGTAATCAGAAACCTAAATGCATCATTTCACAATTTGAAATTTTTGGGTCTAGGGGTTCAATTTCAGGGTTTTAGTAATGGAGTGCATATTTGAAATCGCTACAATCAGAAACCCAGAAATGCATCATTTTATGATTTGAAAGTTTTTGGCCCAGGGGGTTCATTTTTAGGGTTATGGTAATGTAGTGTCAAAATGAAGTGCATATTTCAAATGAGTGCAATCAGAAACCTGAAAATGCATCATTTCTCAAATTGAAAGTATTTAGCCCCATGGGTTCATTTTTAGGGTTATGGTAATGTAGTGTCAGAATGGAGTGCATATATCAAATAAGTGCAATCAGAAACCCAAATTTGAAATCAGTGCAATCAGAAACCCAAAAATGCATCATTTCACAAATTGAAAGTTTTTGGCCCCAGTGGTTCATTTTCAGGGTTATGGTTATGTAGTGTCAAAATGGAGTGCATTATACCGTATTTCTTCGATTTTATTGACTGTTCATTTACATTGCCTTGCTCGTTTACATTGTCGGGTATGTGGGGCTTATGAAAAATACATTGCCATGTTCGAATACATTGGCGTATGAAAATATAGATGTTGCATTATCCGATTCATCACTTTATGTTTGCCGCTCCAAGGGGTCTAACAACTCTACTATTGCAAGAATTTACCTAATTTATGATTAACGCAAAGTGTAGTTTTCATTATACTTATTCCACATTCATCTCTAATTAAGAAATGCACATGAAAAAGACAATGTGGAATATACATTGCCATGTTCATTCGCTTTGCCCTGCTCGTTTACATTGCCCCCCAAAATAGCTTATGAAACAATACATTGGCGGTCAATAAAATCGAAGAAATACGGTATATCAAATCAGTGCAATTAGAAACCCACAATGCATCATTTCACAATTTGAAAGTTTTGGCTTCAGGGGTTCAATTTCAGGGTTATGGTAATGTACTGTCAGAATGAAGTGCATATTTCAAATCATTGTAATCAGAAACCCACAAATGCATCATTTCACAATTTATATTTTTTAGCCCTGGGGGCCTCACTTAAGGGTTATGGTAATGTTATTGTCAACTACCATAAACTCAGCCCCTAATTTGGTAAACTCACATCAACTCAACTCCCATAAACTCAGCCTCTAATTTGTAAACTTTTGTCAACACAGCTCCTTATTTTTAAACTTCAGTCAACTCAACCCTAATTTATAAACACCTGTCAACTCAACCCAGAATTGTAAACTCAACCCTTAAAAACTCAAGCCAACCCCCTATACATGTGCAATTGCATTCTTGGAAAGCTACTCTGCCATATGTGAACCCTGTTTGTCAAGATTTTAAAGGGATCATGTTTGTAAAGGGCATTTTGTGCTGATAAAAAATGTCCACTGTGTGTGTAAAAACACACACGAATCGGGCAGAAGCAGAAACGTCCTATCTTTTATGTTGGAGCATCCTTTCCACACAAATAAATAGTGGCTTTATAATATGGTATAGTATTGATGAACAGCTGCCCTATACTTTGTGGTATGACGAATATATACCCCCCTTATGTTAAATATTCCGCTGTGTATGACAAAAATTCCGCCAAACTGGCAAATTTATTCGTATGACAAAAGCACCGTCAAACTGACAAATTTACTAGAAAAGCAAATGCGCGATTTAATGAATAGGTATTTGCCCGATAAATCAGCTCGGAACGCATTTGAGTTTACCGGAACGAGTTCTTTCTAACCTCCATCAACAGTAGTTGACAGACACCTCATTCTGGTAAACTCAAATGTTTACAACTGGATTTAGAAGTTTTCCGTAGAAACTACCTAGTGTGCGTAGGGCCAATATGTTTTATCTTGATGTCACTCCCACCATGAGAGTATTTTGAGTTTTCAATATTGCACCCAAGAGGATCACACGCACACGCAACACTACAAATTTATGTGCATAAGTTTGTGCATACCTATTTACGCACTATATATTCTTCCGTGTTTATAGCTTATTAATTTATCACAACTTGACTTGGTGTGCTTAGAAGTAAATTAGAATTAGTTGGTCTGACGAAGTTATGGCAAACACGTTGCAACTAGCGTATTTGCTTGAATAATCCCCTGGGGAATTATTATTTCGTCAGACTTTTTGGACGGGGGAACTATTTAAGGGAGGAATTATTCGAGGGGGGGGGGAATTTTTTCGTCTAAATTTTCTTGCGTGTTTCTATCCACTCATTTCATGAGTGTTTTATTTGTTTTATTAACACAATAACGTGCCATTTTTGTTAAAATTCTACAAATTTTTGAAGGGGGAATTATTTCCTCACCCGTCTTTTAGGGGGGGGGGACTATTCGAGGGGGGATTATTCAAGGGGGAACTATTCAAGCAAATGCGGTGTTTATGTCGCTAGGTAAATCCAGGGAAAACGAAATTGGCTGTCAAATCAGATGAAAATACATGCTGATTAAATCTGCGGTTACATCAGCGGGGGATGTCGTATTGCTTGAATCTGGAACAAAATTGCGTGTGAGCTATACTCGGCAGACACGATACTCTACAAACAGATAGGAGTTACGTCTTGGGCTGGCAGACGGCCAGCCGAGAACTTATGGAAGACGTGATGACTAGTGATGTAAAGGCACCGGGGCACCGGTGCCCCGGTGCTGGGCACCGAAGGGCACCAGCACCGGTGCTGGTGCGGTGCCATTGCAATCTTCAGGGGTGCCATGCCGGTGCCGGTGCCATTTTTTTCAGAATAGCACCGGTGCCGGTGCGGTGCGGTGCCATTTTTTTGCCGGTGCCAAAGGTGCTAGCACCAGGGCAAAGTAAAAGGCACCAGGAAAGGCACCGGCCAAGGCTAGTGATGTAAAGGCACCGGGGCACCGGTGCCCCGGTGCTGGGCACCGAAGGGCACCAGCACCGGTGCTGGTGCGGTGCCATTGCAATATTCAGAGGTGCCATGCCGGTGCCGGTGCCATTTTTTTCAGAATAGCACCGGTGCAGGTGCGGTGCGGTGCCATTTTTTTGCCGGTGCCAAAGGTGCTAGCACCAGGGCCAAAGTAAAAGGCACCGGGAAAGGCACCGGGAAAGGCTTCATGTGCTGTGCAATTTTGTCCATAGTATGTGCTTATTCATATTTAAAAACAGCAGTATATTTACCCAACCGTTTTTGCCTATTTTGTAAACCTCCCATCAAATAAATATACCTACTGTGAAATCCATTATACCCGATATGTCATCTGATGAGCGAATCTAAAATTTTGTTGAATTTTAAATCATTTTTATATTTTATATTTATCTTACTTTTTGTTCAAAATTTGTTGTCAGTTTATGACAGAGATAGTTCCATTCTCTGTACAGCAACGACTCCGATCAGTAGACAATAGTGGCTATGGACATTGTAGTGAATTAAATATTTTATCTTTTCATTTGTAATCATTGTAATTGCTTCATAAAAGTGATTGCCACATCATTCTGATCATTTTAAGTGCTCAACCATCAAAATCGGTTGAAAATTCATGGAAATATGCACTTCCAAAAGTGAGACCACTGAGAAACTGCCCGATATTTACTTCAGAAATTCCAGCCCGGTGCGGTGCCTTTCGGTGCTAGCACCGGCAACCCGCCGGTGCCCTTCGGTGCCGGTGCCATTTTTTCCAAAAGGCACTGGTGCCGGTGCGGTGCGGTGCCATTTTCTGGCCGGTGCCCCAGGGTGCCAGGTGCCCTTTTCATGCGTTGGCAAAGGTGCCGGTGCGGTGCGGTGCTATTTTTCCCGGTGCCTTTAACGTCACTAGCCAAGGCTTCATGTGCTGTGCAATTTTGTCCATAGTATGTGCTTATTCATATTTCAAAAACAGCGATATATTTACCCAACCTTTTTGCCTATTTTGTAAACCTCCCATCAAATAAATATACCTACTGTGAAATCCATTATACCCGATACATGATCTGATGAGCAAATTTAAAATTTTTTTTGAATTTTTATCATTTTTATATTTTATATTTATCTTACTTTTTTGTTCAAAATTTGTTGTCAGTTTATGACAGAGATAGTTCCATTCTCTGTACAGCAACGACTCCGATCAGTAGACAATAGTGGCTATGGACATTGTAGTAAATAAAATATTTTATCTTTCATTTGTAATCATTGTAATTGCTTCATAAAAGTGATTGCCACATCATTCTGATCATTTTAAGTGCTCAACCATCAAAATCGGTTGAAAATTCATGGAAATATGCACTTCCAAAGGTGAAACCACTGAGAAACTGCCCGATATTTACTTCAGAAATTCCAGCCCGGTGCGGTGCCTTTCGGTGCTAGCACCGGCAACCCGCCGGTGCCCTTCGGTGCCGGTGCCATTTTTTCCAAAAGGCACCGGTGCCGGTGCGGTGCGGTGCCATTTTCTGACCGGTGCCCCAGGGTGCCAGGTGCCCTTTTCATGCGTTGGCAAAGGTGCCGGTGCGGTGCGGTGCCATTTTTCCCGGTGCCTTTAACATCACTAGTGATGACGACGACGTGATGGCGAGAGATGACGAAGACAACGAAAGTGATCACGTCATGATGGAGTGTTTTCGCCGGGAAAATGTACGGCGTAATGTCATCCGAGTATCTTAGGTAAAACCTTGATGTGTGTGTGATAAATAACTGAGATATTCATGTGATCTAATATGGTATAGTAAAGTGTTTTTAGAGTGAATTAGATTCCGGGAGACCTTTTTAAATAAATACAACCTACCTGTGCCTCCCTTCCTTTCGACATTTGGCATGACATTTGACACTTGACTTTACACTTTACCTACAGTGCTTTACTGGCCTGGCGTTATTCAAGGAAATACGAATGGTAATTGTTACAACAACAATAAATATAAGTTATTCATTCCATACCTGCCACCTGTAATACTGTTGTAATGTAATTCATTCTTCATTAGTTGAACCACTACGCCATGCATTTATCATCAGCTTTTATAAACCTGGATGAAAAGCTGACATTACAATGCTGGTTCAGTTTGGTAAAGGTAAATACCTACATAAAATCACACAAAATACATTGCCTGGCCCCGTTATTTTATTCAATATTCGTTTTATCGTTCTTACATCACCTCTATTTGGACGGCAGGAAAAAAGTCGACAAAAAATAGAACGGCGCTTTTCTATTAGAAGGAATACGGTATTCTGATAAGAAAGCTTCGTAACTTCAGCAAAATGGCAGCCATGGCAACAAAAAGTACTGTATTTGTACTTTTTGTGACGCTCACATTGATTAACAGTGTCTTCGCTGAGCCCAGGGGCCAGATTTAATACTCCCTACAGATTTGCAGGGTAGGGCGTACGCCCGACAGATTTTTTAAAGTTTAGCCGCATCGACGCACATGCACCGAGAGCAAGGCGGTTCGTAAAATATACGAAACCATCCCTTAAGGTTGCCGATATTGCAATATGACCTATATCACTTCGATTTTGGCCCGGAAATCACGATTTCGTCATTTCCTGGCCGTCTGCCAATTGGTTTTTTATTTTATTTTGTCGGGCGGGTTACTCGCATAGGTCACGCTTTTGTGTAGTCAGGTGGTCACTTTTTTAGTGTTCACTGTCTGCAACCGAAACCATGAGGGCAGCGACAAGAAAGAAATGCATGCACGAGCGTACAAAAGCGCGACTTCTGCGAGTAACCCGCCCGACAAAATAAAATAAAAAACGAATTGGCAGACGGCCAAGAAATGACGAAATCGTGATTTCCGAGCCAAAATCGAAGCGATATACGTCATATTGCAATATCGGCGACCTTAAGGCAGAGTTGTTAAAATACCGGTATTTTTGGAAAGTGTAAGTGTAAGTGTAAATACACTTTCCAAATTTTGAGTATGGATACCAAAAGTGTAAGGTATTTTAAAAATACCTAGGAAAGTGTAAAAAAAAGTGTAAGTGTAAAAAAGTTTTTTTAGAAAGAGCTCTCACTGTTGAGCATTAGAAAACACCGCTGTTCTCACCTTTAGATTTATTTATTTATCATTTTCATGCATTATTTCACATTTTACAGCTTTTTATGAAACATTTCAGACTGTAACAAATACTGTAGTGGTATGAAGTTCCCTAATAATGGCACTTTTTCAGTGTTGATTATTTACTGATTAAGCAATGCGATTCACACTGTTTAAATGCAAGAATGGACATGCAGCAAATGTCAATGCAAAAGTTGACTTTGTGTCCAGCTGGTGAATTTCCATTGATCTTGTCCTTTTTAAATACAACAGTATGGTGAAGCTGTAGAATACCATGAGTACTGATCAAAGGTTGTAGATCAAATGCTAGTTTGTACATTTGCCATATTTTCTACATTCAATGCATTTTTGTACATGACCCTATTTTATGCTTTCTGAAAAGCAAAAAACAGGGCCTTCTGAAAGAAAAAAATACACTTTCTGTACCCGGGTATTTTGCCCAGGAAAGTGTAAAAAAAGTGTATGGGTATTTTATGAAAGTGTAAGTGTAAATATAAATACCCATTTACCCGGGTATTTCGGGTAAATGTAAATACACTTTCGCAACTCTGCCTTAAGGGATAGTTTCGTGTATTTTATGAACCGCCTTGCTCTCGGTGCATGTGCGTCGATGCGGCTGAACTTTAAAAAATCTATCGGGCGTACGCCCTACCCTACAAATCTGTAGGGAGTATTCAATCTGGCCCCAGCCCGTCAGTTTAACCTTTTCTTACGACACCACCACCAATCCCACACCCTGTCAAGTGACAAATTTCAGAGAAAGTTTCAAATTCACCTTGAAGTGTTTCTTCCAGTATTCTAAGAGCCTGGAAGATTTTTTTAGGATGAAGTATCGTATTTACATAAATACTGTACATGCTGAAATGGCGCCACACGATTCGCTCTATTTGAAAGCGCGAAATGGCGTCAATCGGTCGCCAATATATGGCGTTGGCGCCAATCCCATCGGTAGGAAAAAAGTTTCTTTCACACAGCGACCAAACACAACCAACTACGACGACAGAAAAAGCAGTGGCTTGTCCCGCTATAGGCATTATTTGTGGACCAGAGAGTGCCATAACTAAAGATGAATTTGGTTGCGACAGTGGCTGTGATGAATCCCAGTGCACGTGAGTTCATTTTTTGTTGTTGTTATTTAATTTATTGAAAGTGTTGTAAGTTTTTTGTCAAGTAAGAAAGCCAAGTTTTTTGTCAAGTAAGAAAGCCAAGCCAAAAATCCGGGGGAGGGGTTTATTATTCTGAACCCGATACCCGTTTGTGTGTAAATCGCTGGTGGGTAAGTCACAGCCCACCATTAACGATGGCAAGCAAAAATTTGTAAACGTTTTCGAATTTTCAAATTGTTTGCTCTTAGAATTAATATTTCACCCATACAAAAACACTTGAAAAATCGATTTTTTTAGGGAAGTTTGACAAAAATTTCTGTATTTTTGGCTGAAAATGGGTATAAAATGCAACAAAAAACGATGAAAAACATCAATTCCACATGGCCCATGGCATAGTAGCAGAACAAAAATTCTGAAAATGTATATGAGGTAACAGCTTGGAAGGCTATAAAACATATTCAAAATTCATCAGCAAAATTCGAAAATGAATAATTTGGTACGAAAAAAATCAAAAAGTAATCCAAAAAATTAAAAAATAATCAAAAAGAAGAAACATTAGAAAACTGAATTTGAAAATTCAAAAACTATTTTCAGAAAACAATTCGAAATTCAAAAAGGCATTTTGCAAAACAACTTGAAAATTTTCACACTTTTTCAAACGGTTTGCCATCGTTACCCACCATTAGAACTTCTAGAATAAAATGGGCAAATATTTATGGTTTTTAATAAAGTCGGCAGACGTATCGCCCTACAAACATTTGCGTCAATCTCTCCAGTGGAGAGTGCATGATGGCATTAGGTATTGTGACGCAATATTTTAACCATTGGAATAGATCGGATCACATATGAAAACTTGGCCCTTATCCCAGTTACCAGTTGCGTATTATACAAATGAGAGTGAAAACTGAAAGTTAGCTAAAAATCGTTAAAATTTGCTTCGCTTTGCCAATTTCCACCTTCATAATCACTATTTTTGTTTATATGCATGGTTAAATAGCTATTGTGAGCCTATTTTATTCATATTAATAGCGGATTTCGAAATTTTGGCTGGCTGCGAAGTTCTATTCTGTTGGAATGGAGCCAACGAATGAAAAATAAAACAAAAACAAAAACGGTAGTTTGAACAGTAAAACGGTAGTTTGAACGGTCAAATTCTTTACGAGCAACGTTGAAAATGTAGATAACTAGGGCGCGGCACGCACGGACGCAGCGAAACGTCCATTTTTCTTTTAATATGATTTTCTTTTTCAATTTCTAGCGTCCGCGTGGGACACAAGTTTCGTTGTTCGCTCTATTCACGAGCGAATTCTAACTTTCCGATTTTGTAGGGTGAAATGTCCGCCGACTTTACATACACTTTTGATAAAAATCGTTGTTTTCCCACCGCAGGCAAGAAGAACTCGATGCGTACAACTCTGAATTTAAGTAGAGCAGATTCGATCGCAAATCGATTAGCAGTGTGCATATGATTAAGCTCAAACAACTCTAGACACAGGCAGTAATGTGATTTCTCATTCAATTGCAAAATTTTCTGAAAATGTTGGCTGTTTCTTGCAAAAAATATTTATATGCAGAAATGATAAACATGTACGTTCTAAACATGACACTTTTTAAATTTCAAAGAAAGTTAGGACCCGATGTGCATAAATACATACCTAAATACAAATTTATAATACATAAAATAAATAAAGTTTAAATTTTGCATACAATAAATACAATTTACAAATAAATACTTAAAAACATAAAGACATAAAAACATCAATACGTCATAAATACGTGTTTACTTAATTTAAAATATTCCAATATTTGATGTGCATCCCAGTAGGTGCAAACGATAGGGTACCAGTAGTGATGCTAAAGGCACCGGGAAATATGGCAACGTACCGTTCCGGCACCTCTGTAACGATGGCAAACCTCCCAGAAAAAAGTATTTAAATTTTTAAGTGTTTTTTCCAAAATGAATTTTCGAATTTTCGAATTTTTTCCCAAATTAATTTTCGAATTTCGAATTTAATTTTCGAATTTTCAAATTTTCGAATCTTTTTTGGCAATTTTCGAATTTTTTAAGTAAATATTCAATTTGAAGCTTAAAACACAGTATTTTGACTGTTTTCATGTTTGGAGCCCCTTTTAACCTTAATTTCACTGTAAATGAAGCATGAAATGACAGTTTCACTTCACTTTAACATGACAAATGGTAGAAACACTTACCGTATTTCCTCGCACTACCCCCCGTGGAGTTTATTTTTTCAGAGTGGAAGTTTTGAGGGGGGTTAAACGAGGGGGTGTATTTCGAGGGGGGGTTAATAAATTCATAGTGCCCATTTTGAGGGGGGTGTATTTCGAGAGGGGGGTATTGCGAGGGGGTATTTCGAGGAAATACGGTATGTGTATCAGCTTGCACCATTTTCGCTGGGGCTGAATGTCTTCCAAAAAACGTTTGTGTGACTGCCCCTTGGAAGACCCGCGAGCGATTTTTTGAATTGGTATCTGTATCCGCGGAAGTAGCTCGCCGTGGTACTTTCTAATTGTTTGGGCGGCTCTGTGCAGTGTGCACTCCTAAACGGATTTGATAGGGTCTACTGCTGCGCCACGGACGCCATTTCAATGCTTTTTAATGTTTTTTTTTCATTACATGAGATTTTTTCAGACCCAGCGCATATCAATTTTCGCTTTATTTAGCACGCTGAACTTAAGACTGTGTTTTGTCGCCTTGAATTACCTGAAAAATTCGAAAACTATTTTCGAATTTTCGAATTTTCGAATTTTTTAAAAAATAAATCGATTTTTAAGTGTTTTTTCCAGGGGTGAAATAAAAATTCGAAAATTATGAAAAAATTCGAAAATTCGAAAATATTTTCGAATTTTCGAATCTTTTTTTGCCATCGTTACACCTCTGACAGGTCTTAGAAAGGGCACATGTCACCACAGTTGTTAATGCATAGTTACTTTTACTCAAAATGCATGCATACTCGAGTACCAAGTAAATACGCATATGTGTACTTTGACAAAAGTATCTGTAAACTCGGCATACATGATACTCTACAAGTTTGGTTCACTTATGTTTCGCTTGGCTGAGCGTCAATGAAATTCAACGCCTTACTGAACAGCGAAGTGCTATACATCTTAAATACAGTAGAAAAATGGTGTACAGTGAGTCGTAGATATTTATGTGAATATGTATACCGTATTTCCTCGAAATACCCCCCTCGTTTGACCCCCCCTCTCGAGACCACCATGAAAACAATCACCCCCCTCGAAATACCCCCCCCCCCAGATTGAGTGTAAAGAGAACGTACATGACAAACAGTGCAGTATGTGTTCTGAGTAGTGCAGAACACACGTTAAAACTATGTCGGAATCACGTTAGAACAATGTCTATACCATCTACGTACTAATATTAGTCTACAGGAGTCTATATTTACATGTCAGTTATTGATGCATTTTTCTACCCCAACGCACATC
This sequence comes from Sphaerolaimus hirsutus, assembly GCA_964036195.1. Lineage (NCBI taxonomy): Eukaryota > Metazoa > Nematoda > Chromadorea > Monhysterida > Sphaerolaimidae > Sphaerolaimus > Sphaerolaimus hirsutus. Next base: position 24,874,318 of record OZ038450.1, on the reverse strand, counting down.
ACAAACAACGATTTTGTACTAGGATTTCAAAAAATTTCTTGCGAAATAATAAACCCCCCTCGAAATACCCCCCCCCCCTCGTTTAACCTCCCCTCTCGGGAGCACTATGAAACAATCACCCCCCGGGGGGTATTCCGAGGAAATACGGTAGTCGACATCAGACATATCATTCTACAAAATCGGAAAGTTATATTTTGTTCTTGTAGAGCTAACGAGAAATGAAAATATTATTAAAAAATGGAAAGATAATAAAAAGGAAAATAAAAATGTGCTGTTCTTTACGCACTCGTTTACTCCAATTTTTGTGCCGATAGGTGCTGCAAATTTTTGATTATACGTTTACCTACGTTTAATCTAATTCACATTTAGAAAAGTTACATGCTATCAATTCATTTTGAAGAAAATTTGTAAACCTTTGAATTCGGAAAACGTTCCCGCTTTGTATTTATTCAGATGCTGTCCATCCAGACGACGCTTGGTTGGCATCATGCCAAATAACTCAATTACACTTTGATCGAGTGTTTGAATTGTGCAGGCACAATTGAATGGTTTCATTCCGTATATGCATAAGCACCAGCCACCAAAACAGAGTTCTACCGGTTGGATACAGCGTGCATGATATGACATCATGCGACTCATTGTAGAGTATCATGTATGCCGAGTTTACTCACGCTTGGCATGTTAACCTGGCGTACAGGTATTTGTACCCGCCAGGCATGTGGAGTGTGGACCCGGCAGGCACGTAGCAGGGCGTACGTGCCAAGGGGGCAGGCTACATGCCAACCGGGTCCAAATGCCCACTCACATGCACTGCGAACTGTGGTGCAACAATATTTTTATTGGTCACACAAGCTGTGAACTGCAGCGAACTAATTTTTTAATTGCCCTCACGTGCACCAAGAACTGCAGTGCAATAATATGGTTATTGCTCACACCAGCCACAAACTGTGGCAAACCATATTCATCTTTCATCCCCACTGGTTGACAACCAAAATTTCCCTAACACATAAATCCATTTTGAACATACTTGAGTTTACTTGAGTATAATTTCCCTGTCTGTCAAGTGTTTACAGACAGTAGTTGACAGACTCTTCATTCCTGTAAACTATAAACGCCTTGCTACGTGCCTGCCAGCTCTACATGCCTGGCGGGTAGAAATACGTGGCTGTCTGGTCTACATGCCTGGCGGGTAGAAATACGTGGCTGTCTGGTCTACATGCCAAGCGGGTTTACGTGCCAAGCGAACCTACGTCGTCACTGCGCGTCTGCACGAAGACACGACAGGACACTTCACCGCGCCTCACTAACACTTTTTTGCTGCGAATGTTTTCTTGTGTCAAATGTCCATGACATGGTGTCCCGTGTGTAGTGCGGAGAAAATTCATTGTTATACTCGGCGTACATGATAGTCTGCCCTCGCACTGATTTATGTCTCATGTTGGAAGCGTGCCAATGATTATTAACATGGCGACTTCCGTAAAAAGACTAGAAAAAAATAATCGATGTGATATGTTAATGAATAACATTATAACAACAATCAATTTTGTCATCTTTTTATGAAACTCGCACATGTTAACCATCGTTGGCACACTTCCAGCGGGAACCACACGTGCAGGGTGTAAAGTAACCGGAGTATACAACAAAACTAAATATATTTACGTTGAGTTATTTTTTCCATACCTGCCATTTAGTGATGGAAAAAGCGCCAGAAAAATGCGCGTAGAGCGCCAACAGCGCGATTCGGAAACAGGGCGCCAGGCGCCAAGAGTATTCAGGGCGCACAGGCGCATTCATTTTTTAATAGTTTTTACCAAACTCATCCTCACGTTGGCGCCATTGTGGCGCCCTTTTTCGACTGCACGCCAGGCGCCACATGAAAAAAGTGCGAAGTGCCAATAGAGCCTTTTCGAAGATGGGCACCATTGGCGCCACGGAAAAAATGCACCAAGCGCCAATGGCACAGTTGGGCGACGCCATTTGACGCCCTAAAATGGCGCCAGCGCCGTGGCGCCGTTCTATCGCTAGTTCCATAATCCTATAATACTGTAGTAGTTCCTGTTTCAGTGTATTTCTTAGAACGTTGTTTGAGTTTGGTAAATACCGTATTTCCTCGAAATACCCCCCCCCCCCCTCGAAATACCCCCCCCCTTCGTTTGACCTCCCTCCCCCCCCTCTCGAGACCGCTATGAAATACCCCCCCCCCCAGATTGAGTGTTAAGAGAACGTACATGACAAATGCTGCAGTTTGTGTTCTGCGCAGTGCAGAACACACGTGAAAACAATGTCGGAATCACGTGAGAGCAGTGTTTATACCATCTACGTACTAATATTACAGTCTATTATACATGTCAGTTATTGATGCATTTTTTTACCCCAGCGCACATCACGTGTGTTCCCAACTCGTCATAATCCATGTTGTCATGTTTTGAGTGGCCAAGCGCCGAATCGTTATGTAAATGTTTTGACACATAACTAAGCTTGGCAGACAACACACTTTCTATGGGAACCTACCATAGTCCATCCGAATAATGAACAAAAAATTATACGGTTTTGTCCATCATAATATTTCATTTTTACTATGGAAAAATTAATTACAAAATTTACCACAAGATTTTGTTCATTTAGCTATGGTAGGATTCTGCGAAAAAGTATGCTTTCCACTCTATTCATTTCATTTCACTATACTCTGTATAGCATGCGTCATGTGTTTAATGACGAGCTATGCGAGTATGACAATGAAAGTCTATGACGAGTCGGCACTGTGACGCTTTGGGCGTAAACCGCACATCACAAACAACGATTCGCGATTCATCGTTGCCTGGCTCTATTTTTTTATTCGAATTTTTTTTTCGGCTCAATTTTCGAATAGAAAAAAGAGAAGAAAAGAAGAAGGAAAAGAGACAACTTTTCAGAAGAAATACGGAGTTCTGAAAAAGAAAGCTTCGCTACTGCAGTCAAACGACGGCCATGTCAACAAAAAGCACTGTATTTACACTTTTTGCGGTGCTCACACAGATCAACTGTATTTTCTCTATGCCTTGCCCCTGCCCGTTCGTTAAACTTTTTCTGACGAAACCACTGCCATTCTCACTCACGCCCTGTAAAGTGACACATTTCATTCAGAGAAAGTTCAAAATTCAACTTGAAATGTTTCTTAAAGTGTCCTAAAAGAGACTGGTCATGTGTCGATTTTTATTGGAAGAGTCATTGCAGCCACACGAAACGATGAAATGGCTCCACACGATTAGCGCCATTTGAAGGCGCAACAGAAATGGCGTCATCCCATCACTAAAGCCGGAATTACAGCTCAGCGTCGATTCGACGTGAAATGATGACGTGAAATGATGTCGTGAAATTAATTACACGAGTGTGGATCATGCTACGGGTCTACAATTTTCTAAGGATAATATATGAATCAATACCTTAATCGTGTCCAATACTGAGTGTTATCAGCCACAACTAGAGCGAATTGAAAAATTCAATTTTTATCATTCCACGTCATCATCATTTCACGTCACAGTGTCAGGGAACAAATGCCAAAAACAAAAATGTTCTTTCTCACAGCAACCCAAAGCCAAGGCATACGACGACGACAGAAAAACCATGCAGCGTTATGGACATTATTTGTGGACCAGAGTGTGCCATAACTAAAGATGAATTTGGTTGCGACAGTGGATGTGACGAATCCCAGTGCACGTGAGTTTATTTTTTGTTGTTGTTGTTGCAGTACATTGAAGTGAGAAATTGAAGTTCCCATGAGAAAGCAATGTGTGTGTCAAAAATCGGAGGGGGGGGGGGTTACTCTGAACTCACTACAATACTCACCTGTGTTCAAATATAATAGAATTTCATAATAAATCAGTGAATAAATTACGGCCAACATTACAATTTCAATTACCGTATTTCCTAGAATTACCCCCCGGGGGTTTATTTTTTCAGAGTGAAAATTTTGAGAGAAAAACGTGACAAATGCGTCAATAACCACCATTTATAAGTTTTTACAGCCTTATATAAGGATGTAGATGGTATAAACGATGTTCTAACGTAACACAGTAAGGTTTTTGAATGTCTTTTATGCATTTCCCGGACCACAAATTCATAGTGCCCATTTTGAGGGGGGTATTTCGAGGGGAACGGTGCTTCAAGGAAATACGGTACATTAACATTCCATTTCTAGAGAAAAATTATTGAATGTTTACGATTACGGTACTTCATAAATGTAGGTATAAATATTTACATCACTTGGCAATGGTTCAAACATCATGGAAAATTTCCAAATTTCAAGGTTTTCACAGACATCTTTTTTCTCTGCAGACAAAAACAACTCGATGATGCGTACAAGTCACAAATTTCACACTAGACTCGTTTTTATGGCAAATCGATTCGCAAATTTATGTGCAGTGTGCAATGTGATCCAGCTCAAACAATTGATCAACACCAGCAGTAAATTGATTTCAGTCAATTGAAAACTTTTCTAAAAATGTTGATAATTAATTAGCAGTGTGATTATTATGGACTTGTGCTTGTGCTTTCACCCATGGCCGTTTCCTGTAAAGACGGGTAAACAAATATTTACCTATTTATACACAGAAATGAAAACATGAACGCTCTCAACTTGACAGTTTGGAAATTTCAGTACCTAGGTAGTTTAGAAAGTTATAACCGTGAAGTGAAAGTACTTATTTTATTTATGTGCTACGTATGCTCCGCGGACCGCACGCTACGCTATTTCCTGAAGGAAACACTCCATCATGAGGTCATCGTTAATAAAATACAAAAATTTTCAGCAATAAAAAACGTTTCAGGAAAAACATTCGTCGTTTGTACTCGACTCCACCATTTTCGTTTTAAAATATTTTTCTTTTTCTGCTACATAAGTATCCCGCTCGCGTGTTATCAACTAGACATAAGTAATTTTGGGCGCACACTTTGCGGTGCGCCGAGTATACGCACCCAAATAAATACTTTCAAACATTCAGGTACCAGTAGCTTGACCAGTGGTCACTCCATTCGCTGCAAACCAACGTCCAAATTGAACACAAATTAAATGACTCATTAGCGTAGTCCCCCGTCTGCATGTACCCCCCGTTATTTGATGAAGGTCAAAATCAATTTGCATGATTCTACTGCCGCTTCAAGTATTTGCGTGGAATTCCCGCGGCTCACACACAAGGGGCGTGCGCTAAACTGAGTGAAAATGGGGGAATACTACCTAGTGGTGGAAATGTGTTTTCTGGGTTTGGGAGAAATCGAACTGACTAGGGTGTCAACAAAAACTTTTGGCGGAAAACGGAAACGGAAACGGAAAAAATTTTGCACTTGCCGGAAAACGGAAACGGAAAAATTTATGCAATTGCCAGAAAATGGAAAATGGAAAAATGAAAGGCCGGAAAACAGAAACGGAAAGGGAAAAGTTTGCCGCGTATATGCCGGAAATGTAAAAAATTTGCTGAAATTTTTCCGGAAACGGGAAAAAATTTGCAGAAATTTTGCAAAAAATGGGAAAAATTCACATAATTGACAGCATGCATGCATGTTTACCAGTTTGGCTGAAACAGAAGACAAAAGATTTAGCTGGAAAGTGAAAAAAGTTGGAAAAACAGACAATTTAATCGGAAAACAGAAAAAAGGCGGAAAAACCGAAAATTTAGCCAGAAAACGGAAACGGAAAAAAAAATTTAGCAGCCGGAAAATGGAAACGGAAACGAAAAACATTTGCCTGCGGAAAGCGGAAAACGGAAAGTTGACACCCTAGAACTGACCAAGTAGTTTGTGTACCAATGCGCCAACTGCGAAATTTAAAAGTAACTGGCATGAAATTTGATTGGCCTGATTTGATTTGATTGGCATGATTGATGAAATTTTGTTTGATGTGAAATTGTACATTTCAGGAGATAAATAACTGGCGAAACTATAAATGACATTGTCACAAAAAACACACCATAAAGCAAACAATATAACTCGACAACACTCGTAAAATATGTATATATTCCAGTGACATAACACCCTGCCTGCACGCGTAGTTGTCTCAGGTTGGAAGAGTGCCAATGACGATGAAATATGCGATTTTTATTTAAAAAATGTGTCAATACTTTTGCTATAAACGTAATAACAGCGATGAATTTTTCCACTTTTTATGAAAATCATATGCGTTTATTACAATTGGCACGCTTCCAATGGGAACTGCGCGCTAGGCGTAAAGTCGCGAGTGCCCGGTATCCCTTCCCATCACTACAAGGAGCTCTAACCCGTTTGGCAGGCAATTCTCAACTGGTGGCGCGGCTTTAATTCCAGTTTGTACATGCAAATTCGAACGGAGATCTGTTGATGAGTATAATAGTGCTTTGTGTGCGCCCGTGTCTTTGAGCGATTCGTGTAATTGGGCGGGTTGCATGGTTTGTGGCGGTAGTCGTATAATACCGTATTTCTTCTAATAGAAGAGCGAAGTTGTACTTTTTCGTCAATATTTGTACCTGCCGTTCTATTGGAGGCTGGCGTTCTATGTTTTTCGTGAGTGGAAAAAAGAGCCAAAAAGAGTCATTTTATATAATAACATGTGCCCTTCCATTGAAGGTATGCTCTTCTATTAGAAGAATTTCGGAATTTATAACACTAATCACATGTACCGTATTTCCTCGAAATACCCCCCGGGGGTGATTGTTTCATAGTGGTCCCGAGAGGGGGGGGGGTTAAACGAGGGGGGGGGGTATTTCGAGGGGGGGTTATTATTTCACAAGAAAAATTTTGAAAACCAAGTACGAAATTGTCGTCTGAAACGTACGCAGACGTCGAAAAATGCAACAAAAACTGCCATTTATAAGGTTCTGTAGACTAATATTAGTATGTAGATGGTATGTACACTGTTCTAACGTGACAACGACATTGTTTTAACGTGTGTTCTGCAGTACACAGAACACAAACTACAGTTATTGTCATGTACGTTCCCTTTACACTCAATTTGGGGGGGTATTTCGAGGGGGGGGTGATTGTTTCATAGTGGTCCCGAGAGGGGGGGGGGGGGGGTCAAACGAGAAGGGGTATTTCGAGGGGGGGGGTATTTCGTGGAAATACGGTATGCATATTTAAAATATCGATACAGTCATGACATTTCCCAGTCGAAAGTTCCTCTCAGACTGTGTCAGCTAATTAGACCCAAACAGCCATAAGCAGATAGGGATCATTTCTTTGGATAAAATCATTTTATTGGGTTCATTACTGGAATGACACAACCTCTGATTGTGGTTGTATTGTCGCGCTTAGATTAAGTTTGATGAAACTAATTTGTAATTTTTTATTGGTAACTTTTTGCTTGTTTTTGTTTTTACTGCCATTCGTTACCGACTTACACTTCGTACAATTTCTTGTTAGATATTCAAGTCACCCAAACTGAAAAGTCCCCTGGAAATGTTACGATCGAACATGCTTCAGTTTCCCAGTCAAAAATTGAAAAAATGTCTCTGACCTTCCTAGCATGATTACCTGCTGAACTAGAACCGCATAAAAAGTATCTTCAAATGAACATTGTTCAAGCACAAATTGTGTCATCAAATGTCCCCCGAATCCCGACTTGAATTTTGGTCCTAAACCACGCCCCAATCGCGTTGCAATCGAAAGAAGCTCCGCCCAGCCGCCAACTTACATTAGCAGATTAGGAGCCAAAAACGAGGACCCATTAAAACGAAATTTATAGCATCTTTGCAATTTTCTGAATGTTGGGGTCGGGTCGTAAAGTGCGGCCCCGTAGAATCCCGGGAGACATCTATACCGAGAGACATCTTATGAATATGGTATGGATATTTGTGTGTTCCTTCACTGTAAATTCAAAAAGCATGAAGTTTTGTAGTTGTAGAAAACTGACAATAACATGAAAATTGAAATTGACTCAATAACCTTTATTTTGACACTACTTGAATAAAACAAACTTTGAGAATGTTGCATTATTGTCCTGCCTAAAATACTTGTAATGTGTTCAATTTGCAACATCTGCTAAATGTCAAAAACTGTTCTGACTTTTTTTCATTTCAATTGATATTTCTCACAGTGCACGGTTAGGTGATTTTGATCAAATATAATTTAAAATATTATCTGAGTCTTTCAAAAAAATTTATTAAACATGTTTAAGAAAAGCTGGCAAAGATAAATCTGATAGGTATAATCTTTGAATTTTTTAAAAAAATCTCAGAAAATCTCTCAAAATGAAAGTATAATTTAATCTCTATGCAAAATCATGGTTCAAATCGCATTTTTTTTATACTTTCTGATACTATCAATAAAAATCCCCAAGATGTTTCTCAATGCCAACTGTGCATCTACAGGGTGCGGCAATTTAGACGGACCCCATAAAGTTTTGAATAACTTATCACTGGGTAGTCGGATTAACGTCAAATTTTAGGTCAACATTAACAACTAAATAGGAAAGGATCCCTGAGACTATGGCTGCGATAGCTCTACTCGTTCTCAAGTTATTCATGCAAACGTGTAATTGTCACTTTTCCACCACCTAGTTTTACGACCAATTACGCAAGCGCTGGCCGTTTTCCTTATAGGCATAGCCAATTAGTGGCGGGCGTGCACGCATTTAGGCATGCAACTGCAAAAAGGAAATCAGAAAAAAACCCTGAAAAAAAAACAATCCGATCCCGATCCCGAGAAGTCAATTCCGTTTGAACGTTATCACAAGGTGTGGAAAAGTGACAATTACGTGTTCGCATGAATAACTTGTGAACAAGTGGAGCTATCGCAGCCATACTTTCAGGGACCCTTTCTTATTTAGTTGTTAATGTTGACCTAAAATTTGACGTTAATCCGACTACCCAGTGACAAGTTTTTCAAAACTTTCTGGGGTCCGTCTAAATTGCCGCACCCTGTACAAAGATGTCTCATGCGAAGATGTCTCCTGGCACACGCCAAGCCGCACCCGATTCCGCGCAATAAGGTGGAAAGCATATACAGCGCAAGTCGTATTGTTTCCGTCGGCACCGCGGCAGCGATGGCCCTCCAACAAAAGTGCAGAAATGGCGCATTGCTCACGTGGCTTGTTCCCCAAGTTGCAGCGAGCGGGAAGTAAATTAAAAGCTCCATAAAAGTGATAATGTCGTCGCGTAGAGAAGGCTGAATTGCAGAATATTTATTCTGCAATGATTTTTTCTCAACTGATTTCTATTGAAATGTTAAAAAAACATTCAACCGCCGCCGTTTTTCACCTGTCAGCAACAAAACGGCTGAGAGACATGTCAGAGCGGCGCCATGCAGCATGTCTGTAGTCATACATCAACCATAATGTCAGCGATACAAATCCCCTTGCCATGGGGAAATCCCACACCCTGTAAAGTGTTAAGCTGCGTTTACACTGGCACGTGTGACGACAAAATTTTTTTGGGCTTTTAACTTTCGTTATGTGACGAAAATTGAATATTTGTTGTGTCAGATACCTAGATCTCGATCACTCTTTTTGCCTAGGACAAACATAAATTTTTATATATGACGTGATCATACACAATAAAACAAACAAGAAAATTTGTCGTCACAAGTTGTCGGTTCGAGTTGTTCCCGGGAGCCTCGTTAACGAGGCTCCCGGGAACAACTCGAACCGACAACCTGTGACGACAAAAATTTTGTTTCGTTTTATTGTGTATGATAACGTCATATATAAAAATTTATGTTTGTCCTAGGCAAAAAGAGTGATCGAGATCTAGGTATCTGACACAACAAATATTCAATTTTCGTGACATAAAGATAGTTGAAAGCCCAAAAAGTTTTTGTCGTCACACGTGTCAGTGTAAACGCCGCTTTAAATGTTTTGGAAAATTTCACTTTAAAAAACTGCAGTTTTGACATTTTGCATGACATTTGGATTTTGGTGGTTATTAGCGGTATTTGGGTACAGGGCGCGACCGTTTTTTCACACAGACATTTGACACTTTACAGGGTGCGAGACAGCCAACATATCGATTCATAATTCAGCAAAGTTGTGCAACACAAACACCACCCCAACGAAGTTCGGTCGCACTTGTACAACGCGCAGCATACAAACCAACCCGGGATGTAAAGGGAGCACATATCCAGCGCAAATGCAGGCACAATTAGCCAACTCGGTCGGCTATCATTTCCTCCGCTGAAGGGAAATGGCTCAGCAAAAATGGGGTATATAAATGGACAAGCGGGTGGCGCTTTGCAAATGCCGCCCGCTTATAAGGCCGGGAAGTAGCAGCATGGTGCTGTGTTTCCTGTAGGTGAGAAATGCGCTTTGGTGGTTGGTGGGAAGTGGTTTTTCAAATGGTTTTTTAGAATTTTGGAAAAATCCTATTTGGATTTTTTTGTCGTTGTGTGCGATTGCCGGATTAAATTGCATGGTACTTTAACACTTTTGATTGCATCATGTTATCAATTGAATTTGTCATCTGTACACAAATATTTGTGCATATATATACCTATTCTACAATCTATTGTTCTACAACAAAACAAATTACAACCACAGTAGATTATGAAACATAAAACATTAAAAAATCGCTTCTCTTCCCATCACGACACACAAAGCACCCATATCGTTGGATGCAATTGTTTAACACTGCATTGCACGCTGCGGAGCACTGCATAGTTCATTTCTTCAGACGGTTCGGCGCGAGTGGACCCATTTCTGCTCGCATTACCTGCCGCCGGGTCGCATCGCACGCACAATAGGAACTTGGTTACCGTAACTCCTCGAATAATCCCTCCCTCGAAAAAGCCCCCCCCCCGCCCCGTTAGCGGAGTGGGGAAAAAACATCCCCCCCCCCAACAATATTTGATGAGTTGAAAAGGTGTCACATTTATGAAAAATGTTTTACATAAATTATGTTTTCTGTAAAATTTATTGATATTATTGCTGCAATTATGGATTCAATTCAATTCCAACTCATGATATATCTAATCAATTTCACCCTATTTACACAGAAAATTGATAATACATTTTACGGAAAATTCTGTTGGAGAAATAACTCCTCTCGAATAACTTCCCAGTCTTAACTGACGAAAAATTACTCCCCCGGGGATTTATTCGAGGATTTATTGTCGATATTTGCGGTACCAGTACATTTATTCAGCATCCGGTCAAGTGACAAAGTACGTAATTGTTTGTAAAAAATACAAGTCACCTGAGATTTTATTGTCACGTGCTTAACTTCTACAGGAAAGTTATCTAAAAATTTAAAGCAATATGAAATTTGTCACTTGACGTGGCGTAATGAGATGGGACCTTTAGATAGCGCAATTTCTCTGCTCTTAGAACATTTTAATGGATATTAATGGGAAAACAAAGTGATAACATTTTCTTATCAGACATGTTTTTGCCCTTTCAAGAAAAAAACGCATTCTATCTAAAGACATTTTAGTTGTTATTTCATGTTTTTTGGTCCAGACAAGTTTTTTATACCTACCTCAATATCAAACGTGGCAAATAAAAGAATGCCTATTTTATGAACATTTCTGTGAGTGTCACAAAATGTTCCCATTTTTTCAGTCAGATGGGCACGCGCTAAGTTTTATTTTAATCTATATATTTACCCAATCAAATGTTTATTGACCTGTTTTGAAATCTTGACAATAAAAAATGCCTGAAAACGTAGCAAATTTCAAAGAAATGGCGCAACGGCATGCGCGGCGCCATCAAATGGCGCCAGCGCCATGGCGCTATTTCATCACTGATTGTTCAATCGAGGAACTTAACTGTACACGTACTTGTATATAAATATATATGATACCACTTAAATACCTGTATTTGATACCAAATGCACATAGTACAGCGGAAATTCGTTGTGGCAGGTCGATTTCACTGTTAATTCTTCTCCTGAGCGATTACATGGTTACAAATGCAATTTCAATATTTTCTATGTCTTTTGTATTTTTATGTAGGTAATATTTACTTTGTCTGTACCGGTAAATACATATTTATTTATTAGGCTGTTTTTTTACGTGCGTTCAGTGAGTCTTATTCAAAGCATATTCTGTCAAGCCAAACATTTTATGGCGAAAAAAACTTTGCTGATACATATAAAAATTGATTTATAGCGACGATGTGATAGATGTTTTATATGTCACAGATTCGCATAGGTGGGTTGACACCGCTATTTAGATCAACTGATGTATTTATATATTTTTCAAAGAACTGAAATAATCCATTCAGAATTCGCGTTCACTTTTAATCACATTGGATATATTTAGATACAACATTTAATTGAAATTTCCACTTGAATCTTACGTGCATGTAGCTTTTTCCGACACCTACTTAACTGAAAACACACGTCTAGAATAGGTGACTTGTAAAATCGAGTTGTTAAAAGTACCGAACTTTTTTTTAAGTATGCGTATGCGTTAAGTATTTTGTTTTTACTCACCACCCGAGTTCAGAAAGCGTAAAGTAAAAATCATTTACTTTTACTCGCGAGTACCTAAATGAGAGTAAAATACTTTTTTCCCAGAAAGCGTAAATGTGAGCATTTCGTTCTCAGGAAAGCGTAAAAGCGAGTAAATTTATCGTTTCTTTCTGGAAAAAGCATTATGAATGATTACCCTGGACAATAAAAAGGTGTTTTCTTTCTATTACAAAGTATTCTATATGAAAAGCAGGGGTCTCGAATGGCAAAATACTCTTCCTGTACTCATAAAAAAAACTCTACTGTACTCGAGTACTCTCAAAAAGTAATCGTACAGGCGAGTACAGATACTTTTTTCAAAGTATACGTATGCGTATATACTCGGTACTCGAGTATGCCTACTTTTTGAGTAAAAGTAGATACGCATTTATAACTGTGGCAAAAATCACAAATTTACCAAAATATATTCACCTCAAAATAAGCGTTTATAGTAAATAGTACCTAATGCCTCAAAAATCGGCCAACGTGCAGCGCGCGCGTGCGGCAGCTGTGGTCAGTGGTGCCAGCGTGCCATCGACCACAGGATTACAATTCACAATCGCGTTTGCGATACGTTTCATCACCGGCCACAGGTGTCAATCAACTCGAAGCGACGCGCGCATCCAATTATCATAAATCCCAAATCCAAAGTACCTGGCACGATCAATTATTGGTTGCGAGCCGGTCACTGGTTTCTGGGAAATGAATTGTTGACAAAATTGGCGGGGTTTTTGGTGCCGGCGCCAAAAACATGTTTCAGCGCTGGGCGCGTTGGCGCCAAATTTGGGAATTGAAGACCCGACATGATTTGTCGGGCTACCCGACGAGTTATGTGCTGCCCAATTCCTTTGGCGCCCGACAAATCTTGAGTGGAAAATTCACCTACCAAATGCACAGGGCATTGCGATATTCAACGCCCAAATCTAGCACCAGTTCCATTCCCAAAATCAAGCGCAAAACAAAGGTGCCAGCGCCAAGCGCCAAAAAGTTTATGGCGCAATCACCACAAGGCGCGGTCACAACAGCCAATACAAGCTGCCGCCAATTGACATATATACACAACAGCGGCGCGGCGGCACTGTTATCCATTCAGGATGACACATGGATTCAGTGAAGGTCATTCCGAATGCAACTCAAAAACACATCCGAATGGAGGTTTGCACGCGGCTGGACGCAGGTGCGTGCAGTGCGTGACGCGCTGGCTCGACCCAAGGTCACTTTGCAAGTGTGACGGTTTGCAAGTGGATATTAAGTGGTTTCGAGTGATGCATTCTTAGGTTACGATTGAGTTTTTACCGCATTTTCGTGTCCTTTTTTGTGGTTTGTGCCAAAATTTACATATTGTGTTGCCAGAACACACTAGTTTACTAATGAAATTTCCAAAATTTAGCCAACTAATAAATCAACCTTGAATGTATTCGAGTTTACTGGAATGAGTCATTTTTAATCCCCTTCAACTGTTTTTGATTAACAGCTAATTGAAGTAAACTCAAATGCCATTCAAAATGTATTTATGAATTTACTAAATTTTTTGTTTACTGGCAGTAAACTAGTTATTGCAACCAATACCCAGACACATGTCACAATATCAATAGCTTCATATACCCACTAGTAAACTCCCATGTACAAATTCTGCAAGTAGACTGGTGACAAGTAAAAAAATGTAAGTGATAAGTAAAGCTGCAAGTACCTGGCATTTTCATTTACACATTTACTCATCACTTGAAAGTTTACTTATCACTTGACTTATAACAACCACTGAACTATCGCTATGTCTACTTAACTTGCAAAGTGTCAACTTGTAAAGTGCTGAGGGTCGTTCATGTCGCCCGCGGTCCCACGACACACTTTGTTATATAGCTCACGCGTATTTTGATGACCAGCATTAATGGAAAAAACGCACGTGCAAAATCAGTGCGTCCGATTTGAATTTCCAGCATGTGCGACATTAAATTTTATCAATTGATAGATGATTCCCATAAATTTGCGTGATGATAGACTATTGGACTGGACGAGTATTGAATGCATTTCTACGCCTTGTCAAGTGACAAGAAAAAGTTTACATAAATAATTAAGTTGACCGAAAAATTTCATGTAGAAATGTTGTGTAAAAAAGAACAACAAAATATTGACACTTTATATTTGCCTGATTATTGTCACTTGACAAAGTGTAGAAGTGTCCCGAAAGTGCCAGCAAAAATAGGCCACGCCGCGCCGCACGCGAGTGAATGACCACTGCGGTTTGGATACAATCTGTTTTCCCACCTTTTATGTTTTTATCTCAAAGGATTTTTCCTTTCGTCACATTATCAAATCACATTGTTCTGTCCATTTGGCCCACTGCGGGTTGCCAGCAATATTTTAAGTGCTGTCATTTTTGCAACTGAACTCATGTCAATCTGAAATGTCTATTTGATTTTGATGCCTTTAAAATATCTATGCAAAAGCACCATGTTATGCCAAGTGACAACCGAAAAAGAAAATGTTAAATATTTTGAAAAAAATTTATGATAGATTTAAGGACACTTAAAAGCTATGCGCAAAGCACTTGCGCAAGATCAGTCATTTTCATTTTTTGAACGGATTCTTTTTTAGACTGAAAAATGGGAAACTGTTTTGAGAATAGTGTCATTTTATGACATTTTCTGAATTACCTTTTGTGTAAATAGGCATGCCCGTGAAAAAAACAAATACCGTAAATTTAAAACACCATAAAATGACATCGTTCTTCCAGAATTTTCAGTGCCCAGGGCGCAGTCCCAGACCCTGTAAAATGCCAAATGTCATGCGAAGTGCCATAAGTCATGTAAAATACCCGGTAAAATGGCAAACGTACGTTGCCAGACAATGACATTTCACATTTTACAGGGTCTGGGACTGGCACCAGGAAGAATCAGTTTATTTATTGTGTATGTATGCTTTTCACTCCCCTTTTTGTTCAAAACATGACCTCGCATTTTTCAAGTCCGTTGCACGCTGACAGTTAACAAATACCTAAGTATTTTTGCCTATACACAGTTGCTACTTAGGAGACCCAGCTCAGCTAAGACGCCAGTCGAAACTAGCTCGAAACATGTGAACAATCCAAACGGTAAAATTGCAAGTTTTGCAAAATAGTTTTGCACGTGCAAATATTGGCCCTGCGCACACTACCTACCTAGTTTTAACACGAAATTTGGAAAATTAATAAATCAGCTTTGATCGCATTTGAGTTTTCTACTATGAGTCACTTAAAATCTCCGTCAACTGTAGTTGACGGCCACCTCATTGTAGAAAACTCAAATGCGTTCAAAGCTGATATATGAGTTTTCCAAATTTCGTGTGAAAACTAGTGTGCGCAGGCACAATAGGTCTGTTTGGAATAGAAGTTCTACGGTAGAGTAAAATGAATTGCGTTTTTAACCCACAGCTGGTTACATGTGCCAGCGACCAATTAACAATGGTCACAGTTGAATGCGGGCGTTTGCCAGCTCAAGCCACTTAACCGAAAAAGCTACTTGTAAAAATGCCACAGCTTTGATGCAAAAGATTACGATACACGATTCTTGTACAAATATTGCACACGAATTTCAAATTTAAAGACCATTTTCAAATTTATCTGTCTACCTAAATATATCCGGCTTAGTTTCGACAGCCAAGATTAAGCACCAAACAAGAAGGTGCGAAAACATGCTGCCACATACAGCGCTGGAAAAGTGCCAGCCAAATACTCTGCGAACACATAGAACCAAGCGCCAATGGGCCCCCGCACACTGGATGTCAACTGAATTCGTGTCAACTAAATGTCAACTGAATTTAAGTGATACTGTGATTTCAACTTATCTATCTGATAGAGCATAGTTAATTTTACATCATGACACTTCATTTTCATTGTTCCTGTTAAGTGTGATACTTTTTACAAACTTCGTGTTTTATTCAATTGACCAGAGTTGACGCGAATTTGCGATGTCAATTAGTGTGTGTGGGCCCAATGTGCCCATCCTAAAATGGTACCCATGATAAGTTATAATCAGGCAGTCCTGACACAATTAACCGACTGAGGCATTCTGTGCATGTAAACCCGGTGCGCATGTTGACCCTAATTTTTACTCAAAATTACTAATTTTCATACATTTTATTAGATTTTCACCTTCAAAATCACTAGTTCATATGTTTTATTGTCTATTTTCAGCTATTTTTTTGTAGTGTGTGCTTATATACCCATTTTTAGTAATTTTTCACCTACTTTTAGCGATTTTTCTACTGTTTTTGTACATCTTGAAAAACCCTATAAATTGAACCCCCGCGCACCCCCAAACCCCCCAATTTTTCCCCAGTTTTCTATCCCTCCAGAAGAGCGATCAGCCATCTTTGCAACCCCCTGGAGGATCAAAATCTAGAATACCCCTGACATGCACAGTGGGTCAACATGCACAGCGGGCAAAGGTGCACAGAGGCACAGGCTCAATTAAGCTGCCTCAGCACCAGAAAAAGGCACCAAACCCCATGGCGCCATCCCACCACCAATCCAATCCCCAGTACACCACATCTACGCAAGTATTCTAGTTTCGGCAGTGCCGCGCGGCACGGCAGGTGGCGGCAGCGCGTGAAGTGACTCGAGTAGTCTGCAGTCGCGCATAATGTGCCCTAGACACGCGATGCATGCGCTGCACAGGTAAATGCATGTGCACCTGTTTATATAGGTGGAGAGATAAGAGAGCTTCCACTTATGCAATGTGCTGAATGCGGCTAACAAGCATTGCCAGCCGCGGGTATTTAAATGGCGCTGTATGTTGGCACTTGGTTGTGTATTTACATCATGAGATGACATTTTATTTGTGTTTCATGCGTTCTTGAAGGTGCCTAAAATCAGTTTTTAATAATATTTAGGTAGCAGCCAACTCTGAATAGGTATATTGTCTGGTGCTGAGAGCAAAAAAAAATATTAAAAATTGTGCAGCTGCAAGTTCCAGTTTTAAACTCCCTCAAAAGTGCGCTCGCACCTACAAAATTGCACGCGCGTGCGCAGCGCACAACTCTAAGCACTACGTAAGCACAAAAATCTGGGCATCAACTGCACGCCGCCGCATGGCTATTAGCAAAGTGCTCCATGATTACTACAGCTTATCACATGCTTAAAGGACACCTTTCAAGTTTCATGCCGATGTAACTTCACGCGGTGCAGAAGTGATAGCATATGTACAACAGATTTTGCGGGTTTCGGGTTGATTATACCCGACATTTTTTCGGGTAACCCGATTTATTGTATCTGAGATTATACCCAGCCAGCCTCAGGCAATTTCAACTGATTTTGATTGGGTTCTGTTGCCAAAAAATACTCAGATAAATACGACCCGACAGGACAAATCGGGTAACCCGATAAAACCTGTCGGGCAAATTTCATGCCGTCCCAAATAGTTGTGTTTCTACGCGGCACACTATTAACGAGCATGGGTTGTCGCGTTATCTGCACCCACCATTCGTAAACATCGTAGTATTCACGCACTCTGTGCTTAATATTTTATTTACAGTCACATCATTATGGCAGGCTCTAGTGCATTTACCGTATTTCTTCTAATAGAACGGCATACCTCCAATAGAACGGCACCTCCAATAGAACGGCAGGTTTTAGTACTTTTTACACCCACGAAAAGAATAGAACGCCAGCCTCCAATAGAACGGCACCTCCAATAGAACGGCAGGTAAAAAGTTGACGAAAAAATAGAACGGCGTCGTTCTATCAGAAGAAATACCGTTATTGATATTTAGTTGAGCCTATACATGGCTTTGTTTCAAGATTTCAACTTGCGTTTCTAGTTTTGGGATGTTATTTTTTATACACCTCGTTTTATCACGCTAAGTTTTTCTAGATATCACCCGTCTTGCAAAAGTCTATGCAATCTGTTTAAAAGGCTCAAGAATTAAGATGAAATGATGCAAATTTGTATAATATTTAGAAAGTCAGCTGTTTCACAATTGAGTTTTAAAGATTATTATCAGGAAAAAGATGCAGCAAGGATGTATTGTGCCTACACACACTAGTTTTCACCGTGACTTCGTGTGAAAACTGAAATTTTTGCAAATGCAATTTAATGAACACGATTGAATGATTTTTTTAATTAAAATTAGAAATTAAATTAATGAAAATTAAAATTTGAAAATTTGAAAACTAAAACACATCTAGCATACAAAAAGAGTAGGCTGGATGTGGCCATGTGGCCATTTCAGTTTTCACATCGGTCACGGTGAAAACTAGTGTGTGTAGGGTCATTGAAAGTGCGATCTGAATTCGTTTTGAGGCTCAATTTCATTGGTTCCATTTTTTCAAATTTTCGAATTTCAAATGTATCGGTCTTGAATAGTTTTTATTAGATTTTTCAAAGCAATTTCCGTCGAGTTTCGGACACTGTTCGTCGGAAAAAATGGCCAAGTGAAACAATTTCTAGAAAAATATGAAGCAGCTGTTGTTTGCTTCTTCAGGAATCATGAGTATATCCAAATTCTAAGATATTTTGCAAGCATAATTTTTGCCAGTTGTTGAGAACCAGTGAAAGTGCACTTGAAATGGCAAGCTTTACATTGAATAAACCTTGCACAAGCACCGTTTTTTTCGATTCACCATTAAAAAACAATTCAATATGAACATTTTGTGGAAAACTGCCCTGCTTTAAAAAAACTCTGTGCCAGTCGAATATGTACCGTATTACCTCGAAATACCCCCAGGGGGTTTATTATTTCGCCAGCAAAATTTGAGGGGGGGACAATTCGAGGGGGGGGTTTATTCGAGGGGGGGGGGGTCTATTATTTCGCCAGAAAGTTTCGGAAATTCCCCATACGCAGACGTAGAAAAATCGAACAATCACATAGATTTATATGTGTTTATAGGCATATATTACTGTATATACACAAATCCCTTCCCTAACGTCACTTAATCATCAGTGTTAACGTGTGTTCTGCATAGTACAGATCTCAAACTGCGGTATTTGTCATGTACGTTCACGTTACACTCAATTTTAGGGGGGGTATTTCGAGGGGGGGGTTTATTATTTCCTCAGCCGAAATTTAGGGGGGGGGGTATTTCGAGGGGAGGGTTAATTCAAGGGGGGGGATAATTCGAGGTAATACGGTAGTTTTAACGCGTTCAATACTAAGAAATACTGAAAATTCTCACTTTTAGCTCGCCACAGGCTGCATCACAAATTGAAATTGACAATTTATCTACCGTGTAAAGACAATTTGAATGATATGTTCTGTGGTGTGTCAAACATTTTGTATCCCATTTTTTGGACATATTGAGCAACAAAATTTCATTGTCAAGTTCAATAAATGGCGAAAAGCATAAATACATATCTCATCGACTTCGAAAAATGGGCGTTTCGGTTATCGCGGCACTGGTGAGAACGGCGCGCACAGGGGCTAATTTTGCGTTTTGTCAAGTGAAGTGACAAGAAAAGTTCCAAATGGTACGTCAAGTGACATGTAAACTTTTGACAGTGAAGTCATGGGTTAAATGTACCCGTTACTCGACTTGCCGCTGACAAATTTTCGTATCACTGCCACTTCTATTAATTATCACTCGGAAAGCGGCTTTCGGAATCGGCACCAGTTGCGCACCGTTTGAATTGTCAAGTAAAATGCCCAATAGAATCTACTTTGCATACAGCGCATTTCACATTTTACATGAAGTTTTACAGTGTGCAAACTGGCTCCAGAGCGACACTTTCCCGCGGCTGCAGCTCGCACCGCCCTATCTCTGATTTCCATGTAAAATGATTAATTAGATCGACAATAGCTGGAGCGCAATTCAATCAGCCCGACACCGATCGATTGTTTCGCAGGGGCACTCCCAGATCCTGTAAAATGTAAAATGTCATACAAAGTGCCAAAAGTCATGTAAAATTCCCTGCAAAATGGCAAACCATGTTTGAAACATTTGTCATTTTACAGCGTCGCTGGGTAATGCTTCACGATTCGATGTGCCGCCAATAAGAAACACATTGAATCGAACATAGTATTCATTCATACATTCAGACAAAATCTGGCGGGCTGCCCGACAAAATCGTGTCGGGCAAATGAAATTCAGCCCCTGAGAGCCCACGCAGCCGACAGCGCGCGCGGCCATTTGTAAATCGCCCATAAATATCCCGAAAAGCGAAAATGATACGCAGATGGTGTTAACTGCACGCGTTTCATGTAGCAAATCTCGCAACAGACGAACATAAATATTGTAGCATTCTTAATATGTTTTGCTGGGTGGATAAATAGTATTTGGTATACAATAAACAACAACAGCAGGCGAAAATCGACCATTTTGCCGTCAACTATTTATTCTATTTCTAAATCTCTTTATTCTATTTCTAAATCTATTTAAAAAAATCACACCTGCAAGAGCACATCAACATGGCGATATTAGAGCAGTTTTATTTATGCAGATGATTAAGTGCATTTAGTGAAGCGCAGCTGAGAGACAATGGGAAGATTACTGGGAAGCAAATCAGCACATGCGAAGGCACATTGTTTTAAAGGTAAATGTGATTTCTATGGTCAATGTTTGCGGGGATAAGCGGCTACACATCTAAATATCTAAAGTATGGAGTGTAAAATTCAAACTTCCACGTGTACATAGTAGTTGATTGAACTTGCTACAAGTTGAAGCTAGTCCATAGTTGTTGATACGTATTTACTTTTACTCGAGTACAGAGTAAATACGTTTACGTTTCCTCCGAAAAAAGTCCTCATACTCGCTTTTACGTATACTTTTTCAAAGTACTCGAGTACAGAAAACGTATTACAGATAGTCTTTTATGGCGATTTTTTGAAGGTGTAAAAGGGAAAAAGGAAGAGGATATGCCAAAAATGTGGAAAATAGTCGGAAATGGATATGTAAGTAATACATCTATACCGTATTTTCTCGAAATACCCCCCGGGGGTGATTGTTTCAGAGTGAGAATTTTGAGGGGGGTTAAAGAGGGGGGGGGGGTATTTCGAGGGGGGCTTATTATTTCGCCAGAATTTTTTTGAAATTCCAGTACTAAATTGTCGTCTGCAACGCACGCAGACGCAGACAATTGCAACAATAACCGCTATATATAAAAATCTATTGACTTATATACCGTATTACCTCGAATTATCCCCCCCTTGAATTAACCCCCCCTCGAAATACCCCCCACATTCGGAAGGATGTACGTCATGTACATAATAAATACGTCATGTACGCAATGTACATGATGTATATTACTGTTAATTTGCATTGCAGCTACACATAGAGTAGTTTGTGTAGCTATCTACATTTTTATGTCCAAATATATCCTGTTTGGACACATTTATTACCTATTTTGGGTACGTAAATGCCTACTATTTACTACGATCCTTACGAAAATTTCTGACGAAAAAATAAAACCCCCCCTCGAATAACCCCCCCCCCTCGAATTAACCCCCCCTCAAATTTTGCTGGGGAAATAATAAACCCCCATGGGGGTATTTCGAGGTAATACGGTAAGCATTTAACACTGTTCTAACGTAACAACTCATTGTTTTAACGTGTGTTTTGCATTGTCCGAATCACAAGCCGCAGTTTTGTCATGTACGTGTTCTCTGTACACTCAATTTGGAGGGGGGTATTTCGAGGGGGGGGGCGCTAATGAATTCAGTGCCCATTCTGAGGGGGGTATTTCGAGACGGGGGGTATTTCGAGGAAATACGGTAGCCAAAAGCGCTTAAAATGGGCAAAAAGTTATAAAAATTAGTGGCTCTGAGCGAAAATTGGGGTGGCTTTTCTCAAAAATACTCACATTTACGTTTTCCATGGGAAAAGTACGTTTACTCATGAGTAAAAGTAAAAAAAAATACTTTTACGTTTCTGTACTCAGGGGGTGAGTAAAAAAATAAATACTTTACGTTTACGAAAGGGGATTTATCGCATCCCCACCGCCAAATGTGTCAAACATGAACTGCTAGTTGGACCTGTAATCAATTGATCAGTCTACCTAAAAATGCATCTCAAACCGAAACTAAATTCACCTCAGTGCAGTGCAGTGTACAGTGGTCACTCCCAATTGCAAGAACGAACGCAGACTTAAACGGCGCGCTGGCGGCGCCGCGCGGCGGCAGCTGCGTGTGTCTGCTGCTGGCGCTGTGCAGTTTGAGCGTCGCGGCGGCCGCGTCCACTGCAGCGGCGGGTGGGCAGCGCTGCGACGGTGCTGTGGGTGCTCAGGTTTGCTTGAAGCTTGACGGGCCCGGTGCCAATTCCCAGACCCTGTAAAGCGCAAAGTTTCATGCAAAGTGTCAAAATTCATCTCAAATCTCAAGTTTTTTTTGCTGCTCGTTTGTAATTTTGCGTGACATTTTACATGACTGACAATTTGCATGACATTTTACAGGGTCTGCAAGTATTGTGTCTATTGCGTCGCCAGATTTAATTTGGAGGAAATTACACAAGTGGATAAGTGACAAGTAAAACAACAAGTTGTGGTATGTGAAGTGACAAGTGGTAAATCCATGTGATTCCAAGTAAGAATGCAACGAAAACAATAGTAAACTTGCTTGTCACTTGACTTTCCGCTTACATTTATCTTTGCCACTTTTATTGTCACTTGCCTACTTGAGAAACTGACACGCAAATCACATCAAACCAGACACAGCACTTCATCACACTAAATCGGGCTGCCCGACAAAAAGTCGGGTCAAAATCCACCTACCATAATCCATTCCAGGTGCACGCGTGCATGAAACCCGTCAAGCGCTACGCCGAGGTACTAAGTAACTCCACAAAGGCGGCACTGGCGTCAGCTACAAATGGCCTGCCAGCGTTTTCCAGCTTTACCAATCTGGGCCAGGAAGTGTTCAAGGAGCTGTGCGCGTTGGTTGGGGGGGGGGGTTATTGAGGGTGCGGTGCTTTTGAGGTTTTGAACCTACCTTTGAGAACCTATTTGGAGGGGATGGTTTGAGGTTCTTCAAGTTGGGGTGTTGTAGAAAGCGTGAAATTGCACGGGATATTTTTATTTACAATATTTTTCGGGATTTTTTAATTTATTTTTCGAATTCTTTATATTTATGCATTTTGGAATAGCTAAAAGATGAAAAAAATTCCAAAAAATCCGATAATTTAAAAACGTTTTCGAATATTTGTTCGCCATCGTTACCCTACCCCCCACTAGAGTTAGTGACCCTTCATTCGATGAAAATACAATGGCACGTCCCCCCAAAATCATCCCCCCCCCCACTCAGTCTAATCCGCCGTTTCGACGTGTGCGTGTCTGAGGCGCGCAGCCGCTGCCCCGGCCACATGACGCTGCAGCTCATGAACGCCTCCTACGGATACCTGTGCAACCAGGGCTACCAAAGTCGGTCGGGGGAGGGGGGTGTGCTTGGGGATTGATATACGGTATATCCTCGAAATACCCCCCCTCAGAATGGACACTATTAATTTATAACCCACCCCCCCCCCTCAAAATGGACACTATTAATTTATAACCCCCCCCCCAAAAAAAAAAAACTGAGTTTAAAGAGAACGTAAATAACAAAAGCCGCGGTCTGTGATCCGAGCAATGCAGAACACACGTTAAAAACAATAAATTTGTTACGTTAAAACAATGTTTATACATTAAACATGGTGCATATTGTTGCATTTCCAAAAATTTCTGGCAAAATAATACCCCCCCCCCCGTTTAAATTTCCCACTCTGAAAAAATAAACCCCCTGGGGGTATTTCGAGGAAATCCGGTAAATAGGATTTGCCCACTATAATTGGAGTTTCATTTGGCTAGCCCAACACTATTTCGACGAGCCTGACCAAAAAGGACAGGCTAATCAACTTTGCAACAAATTCAAGCACACAAAAATGTAGGTATACATAATATTGTGTTACGCACACTTAATTTCCGACGGACCGCATTTCGGTAAACTCAAATGCGTCAAAAGCCGATTTCCAATTTTAATCGGAAATTCCGGTAGAAAACTGGTGTGCGTAGTCCATTACAAATCACACTAACCGAAATCGACCCCGCAGCGTTCTACTCGAACGCCGACTGCCTGATGGACTTGGACCAGCGGCCGGAGGCGAAAAGTTGCCACGACGAGACCATGGCCGTCATTCATAGACTGAACCAGATGCCCCAGATGCAGTTCCAGGCCAAAATGGCTAAAATGTGCAGGTGGGCTGGAATAGTTATCATTTGAACATAAGTGTCAACTCCTGGTAGCCCAGTCGGTTGAGCGTTCACATGCTTGGTGAAAGGTCCCGGGTTCGATTCCCGGCCAGGCGACACATTTTGCACCTGGCACAATGGCTGGTAAAAACGGGTCTCCCGACTACCGTATTTCTTGTAACATAAGGGCATACCTCCAATAGAACAGCAGGTAAAAAAGTTGACGAAAAAAATAGAACGGCGCTATTCTATTAGAATAAATACGGTATACGTTTGTTTCCTCAAAAAGTAACTGTTCTCGCCTGTATGAATACCTTTTGGAAGTATCGGATCAGTGTGAAACGTATTTTTATTATACTGTTTCACTACAGGAATATTCTGAAAATTCTTTTCGATTATTTTTAATAAGCTTTTTGGACCCGTGTGTTCCTTGAATATCCATTTTAGATTTAAGAATAAAATGACCATCTCCGGTCAAATATTGAACAGTAGCAAGTGAGATGATTGCACATCCACTCTACCAAAAACAACCCTAAAGTAGTGATTGAAAACTGCGATGGCGCTGGCGCCTGACCCTAGCACCAAAGCAAAAAGCGCCATGTCGTTTTTGCACTATATTGCTGTGGCGCTAGGGTTCAGAAAAGCGCCATGGCGCTTTGCACTATTTTTGCCTGTCGGCGGGAACAAAACGCTTGGCGCTAGCGTCAAAGCAAAAAGCGCCATTTCGCTCTGGCGCCATTGGCGCTGGGGTCGGAAAAGCGCCATGGCACTTAGCGCCAAAGTCCTGGCGCTTTTTCCACCACTACTAAAACCACCCCCCCCCAAAAAAAAAACCCAGCGCCCTAAACTTCTTCGCCTCCTGCGTTCGCCAGCCCATCCGGCAACACTGCGGCGACAGTTCGTGGCGGGTCATCCACCGGGTGCTCAGGGACACCACCCAAACCGTCATGCCCTCCTGCCCGTTTGGAGCCAAGCTCAGCTTGCAGGGCGAGAATTGGGAGGGGGACCAGGGGGTTACTGAGAGGGTGAGGGTGGAGGTGGGTTTGGGGGGCTAAGAGAGATTGTGGAATGTCATGGAAAGTGTCAAAAGCCTGTGAAATGTCAAAAATCATGCAAGATGGCAAATGTCATGGAAAGTAAATATAAGATGTTATGAAATTGTAAAATGGGCAGTAACAAGAATTTGAAATTTTACATGACATTTAAAATGTTACAGGGCATTTGACATATAAATTACATCTTTCAGGGTTTGTGAGTAGCACCAATTTGGAATGGTGATTTACGCGCAGTAGGAAATGTCATAAATGTCCATTGAAATTTCGCTGTTTTGCTTACGATTTTTTTTGCGACTCGTAAATACATGCCATTTTTGGGGTGTGGGACTGCTGCCCCCATAATATGACAAAATGTCGTACCCCAAGGCTAATCACCGTTAATCCAATCCATAAGGGCCGTATCATTTCGCCAGTAAATTTCAACTGGGGTTAATTCAATGCGGTTATCCCGAGAAAATGCAGTAAATATTTATCTCACAGGCTCCGCCCACCCGCATCTCATGGCAAGAGACGGAATCAAACCAGAGGGAGCCGATCACCTACGACCCCTACGTGCTCTCGGAGCACACCAAGGGGGCGGGGCAGGCAGACTCCCGCACTTGGCAGCATGCCAACGCCGCGCCCAGACAGTATCAGTATCATGTGCCCTTTTATCACTCGCTCGTGATTTTGTGCTTGTTGTGCATTAGATGAGTTTTTGAAGCAATAATGTATTTTTGTTCGATTTTTAGTTATATTTTCAAATTTGTCAGTATTTTATTGGCGCGCTGAAATTTTGACCCATGAAAACATGTTACTTTTTGTGGCGTAAACCAGAGTTGCGAAAGTGTATTTACACTTACCCGAAATACCCGGGTAAATGGGTATTTATATTTACACTTACACTTTCATAAAATACCCATACACTTTTTTTACACTTTCCTGGGCAAAATACCCGGATACAGAAAGTGTATTTTTTCTCTTTCAGATGGCCCGGTTTTATGCTTTTGAGTAAGCATAAAATAGGGTATGTACCAAAAATGCATTGAATGTAGAAAATATGGCAAATGTACAAACTAGCCTTTGATCTACAACCTTTGATCAGTACTCATGGTATTCTACAGTTTCATCATACTTTTGTAAAAAAGGACAAGATCAATGGAAATTCACCAGCTGGACACAACGTCAACTTTTGCATTGAGATTTGCTGCATGTCCATTCTTGCATTTAAACAGTGTGTATCACATTGCTTAATCAGTAAAATATCAACACTGAAAAACTGCGATTGTTAGGGAACTTCATACCACTACAGTTTTTGTTGCAGTCTTAAATGTTTCATAAAAGGCTGTAAAATGTGAAATAATGCATGAAAATGATAAATAAATTGATTTAAAGGTGATAACAGCGGGTTTTTCTAATGCTCAACAGTGCGAGCTCTTTCTAAAAAAATTTTTTACACTTACACTTTTTTTACACTTTCCCAGGTATTTTTAAAATACCTTACACTTTTGGTATCCATACTCAAAATTTGGAAAGTGTATTTACACTTACACTTTCCAAAAATACCGGTATTTTAACAACTCTGGCGTAAACACGAATAGCGAAATTTCAGCGAGTCAAAATTAACATTTTATGGTAGTTGAATGCTAAGAGTATTTATGAAGTGAATTACGAATATAATTCCATGTGTAACTATGTATTGAAATATTTTGCACGATGGCGCAAAGTATTGGGCGCCAGCCGGCGCCACACACGCTGGATGTCAACTGAATTCGTGTCAACTAAATTTAAGTGAATTATTTAATTTCAACTTTCCTATCTGATAGAGCATAGTTAATTTTTACATAATGACACTTAATTTTCATCGTTTCTGTTAAGTGTGACGCTTGAATTTTTTTGGTGTTATTTAGTTGACACCGAGTTGACACGAATTTGCGATGTCAACTAGCGTGTGTGGGACCATTTAGCCGCTTTTTAGAAAAGCAACTTTTTACAGATTCAAACAGATAAAAAAAAGGCTTATTCAAACAGATGCCGTTGAAATACATATTTTGACCATCCACAGTTCGACTGAACTGATTACGTATTTATAAATACCAAATTTTTTCAACATAGTTCAGTAGATAAATATTGCCCTACATTGTCTGATCGTTATCTAATAAAGTATATCTTTGAAACCGCGTTGTTAAAGTAAATATGGCAGTAAATTCTTCCCCGTAATTCGCTCAGAGCATTTTTTGTACCCCTCAGAAAAATAACCATGCATTAGCAATAATAACAATCAGTTTTTAATTTATTTTATGTACAGTTCTCGTTAAAGTGAATTACTTCACTTAATTTCAAATGTTTAAATATGAGCAAAATGAATTGCAAGTTTTATGCAAATCAAAGTGCAACACAATGACAAACTAATAATCAATAGCGCGGATATTACAAAAAAAGCAAAAAAGTACTGATGGACAACTGCACAAACATTTTTTTTTACATATTCATTACGCGCACCAGAGAGTAATTCCGACGGTAGAAAGCGACAGAGTTGTGAATGTAAAATTAAAAGTTGTCAACACGGGCGACAAGTAAGTACATTTGTAGGTGAAATACTTGTCAGGCCTTTACTTGTCACTTACCACTTTTAATTCTACCCACCACTCACTAATTATAACTTTTAGTGTCACTTGGAAATTTACGCAATTAGTATACTCGGCGGCCACACGCTAGGTATGCATTTTTCTGAAGGAAAAATAAAATAAAAATCGTTTCAGAAAAATAGAAATTTTCCAGGAAAAAAATTCGTCGCTTGTACGCGACTCAGCCCTTTCTCTTTTTAATATATTTTTCTTTTGTGAAGTGCATACATAAGTATCCTGCTCGCGCGTTATCGACCAAGACATAACTAAATTTGGGCGCATACTTTACGGTCTGCCGAGTATACCAGGAGCAAAATTTGTGTAGCAATGATAACATGTAAATTGGAAGTTTGTAAAAAAATACGACAAATCGGCTGCAAAACCTCCGTAGCCTGTTCCATAATTTGTAAGAACCCAAGTTACTCAAAGAAGAGTTTTAACCTATTTAACATTGTGAAAAACGATCGACCGCACACTTTACAGTGAAATCGGCCACACCCGATAGAGTGAATACCCAAAATTACGTTTTTGGTTTTTCCCACGTTCAAAATAAACAAATAAAGCAACCCCGGCGGAAAATTCTTGCGCGGCAATTTATTACGGAACAGACACCAAAAACGCACTATATTTATATATTTTCAGTAATTCTCATTGATACGGTTGTAAGAATTGAAATTGACAGTTTAACAAATGTAATTGACAATGTAACAAATTTAATTGACATGTGACAAATAAGCAATTGGTTGTAATAGCAGCACACCAGCGAGAACATGGCAGGGTTGGGGCGATGTGTGTAAATAACTGTCACACACAAAACAGTTTTCATATTTTTTCAGAGAGAATATGAATATATTTAAGTCATTCTAAAGTCGAAAGTCGCATTCTACACCCACACCGGAGATTTCTAACTTTAAGCGAAAATCGGCGCAAAAATGCCCATTAGCCACCGAACCCTAGCACCAAGTGCCGCCGGTCGCGCAACCAAACCACTTCAACATATCCACTCTCAACTGCAGCGCTGCAATTTGCCGCGCGGCGCTAATCCCACTTGAATGCCGCGTCGCCGACAACTTCCTCTAGTTGGTCGCCAGTGTCGTCGTCGACATCATCGTCATTGTCATTGTCGTTGTCAGCGCGATCGTTCTCGTCCAATTGAGCCATCCGACTGCGTTGCGTGTCGTCCTGCGAAGGAATAAAAAACGAATAACGTGCGGCACTGTGATACAGCGGTGGGTGCTCATGCGTACACGGGAGGCGCGGGTTCGATTCCCGCGTATGGCAGTGCACATTTTGCACTCCTTATACCTACAACGCTATACTCGCTGCGCTCGGGATGACAGGCGTCTCCATTGGAGGGTCAAATCATGCACCACAAAAGGGCCCACGACAAGTTGACTAAGTGACAAAAAAGTGATAAGAGACGCGAAGTGACAACTTTAATATGCCAACTGCAGCGATTACACTCTACCAAACTTCCCACTCACCCTCAACGTGGACAAGAGCTGCTTGCCGGTGGCCGAGTGCAGCAGCGACGAGTTCTGCTTGCCGCCCGCCAGCCTCGGACTGCGGCGGTGCTCGCGCGTCAGTTCCCGCTGGCCGGCCGCCCGCTCGCGGCTCAATTTGCACGCGTAGGCGAGTTGTCGGCGTCTGCGAATTTTTTATTCGTATAATCATCCATTGGGAAGCACGTGGTAGGTGACAAGCGTAGGGTTGGGATATATTTGAGGTGCCACTCCTAGATACTGTAAAATGACATGTAAAATGTAAAATGCCATGCAATGTGTCAACAGCTGTGTAAAATGTCAAACGACCAATAAAAGAATAAAATTTGACTTTTTACATGACTTTCGAATCTTTGCATGACATTTTACATTTTACAGGGCTTGGGAATGGCACAAGATACCGTGGTCTCGGTCTCAGTGCCGGTCAAAAATTAAAAAGTCAAAAATCAAATGCCAAATTCTCGAAAAGTCGGCCGTTGTTGCTGTTTAGCACTCTTCCTCAACTCTCCTAAATCGCGTCAAATTCAATCAAAAAAAGGCGCCCTAAACCCTACTCGCACTTCAGGCGCCCTGCGCCCTACCTAAACCCTGATCCTGGGGCGAACCCTAAATCTGTACCCACCTGGCAGCTGCCGCATCCTCAGTAGTTTTTGCGGCCAGATCGCCCAAGGCGTCGCGCTCGTCCGCTTGCTCGTCGTCGGCTGAACTTGATTGCGGCGTCTGTGGGTGGGAAAGGGATGGTAATTATAAAGAGATTAAAGGGTCCAGTTTCTAGAATGTTACTAAGGCTGGTAGAAAAAAAAGAATTTTTTTATTTTTAAAATGGATTATATAAAAAACTCTGATTGGATACTGCGATTTTTTTAATTAGATTTAAACATAGCTCGCCAAACCAAAATGCCGCACAACTTGACAAATTGATCTACAGGGCATTTTACGTGACAATGCATAGCGTGGGTGACGTCAGTTCTGATCAAACTTTTCAGCTAATTCAGCACGCACTTTTAGGGAAAAAACTTAATTTCATCACAACTCTTCGTCAAAATTGCAGCACAGCTGTGAAGAGATTATACCATCACATGCATGGTATGAAGGACACCTCACAACGAAGGTTTGCACTCGAAAATGAACACGGGTTGATTTGCTCCGAAAATGAAATCAAGCGCGAATTAGAAAGTGCATGGGACATCGTCATGTCCCCAAACCCGGGCGCGGTCACAATGGACGCGCGCACATGGTTTGGCGCAGATATTGTATCAAACAATACAAAACGGGAATTATTAGAGCCGATCACCGAAACCGAAATACGGACGGAATTAAAACGGTTCAAAAATAACAAATCTGCTGGCACAACAGCAATTTCACATGAAGTTTTGAAAATTTTAGATGCGAGTCGCATGTGCGCTATGGCGAGAATTTTCAACGAATGGCTGAATGGTGGCCAGATCGAAACAGACAAAAAAGTTTGTAAAATGGTGCTGCTACACAAGAAGGGGAGTACCATGGATGTGCGCAACTATCGCACGTTGGGGATTGGCTGCAATATCGTGAAATTGTATATGTCAATTCTCAACAAACGCACATTGGCGGCGTTTGAAAAGCACAATGGGTTTGGCGATATCCAAGGGGGTTTTCGCGGCAAACGCCGGACATTGGACAACTTGGTTGTCATGCAAGCATGCAAACGCCATGCCGACAAATCCAAGGGGAAGCTGATAACATGCTTCGTGGATGCTGTCAAGGCGTTCGACAGGGTAAACAGGAAAAAACTGTGGGCAAAAATGGGCCACTTTGGTTTCCCCTCGAAATTTGTCCAAGCTATAGCAAATACGTATGACAAACAAAAATGCGTAATGACATTTGGCGATTATGAAAGCGATAAATTGGACTACCCGATTGGGTTGCGGCAGGGTTGCTGCTGGTCGCCCACCGGCTTCATAATTTACCTAGCCGATCTGCGCCTACATCTAGAGGCGGCTGATGTAGGGGCCCGATTTGGGGTGCATAGAGTGCCAGCACTATTCTTTGCTGATGACATCTGCTTCCTTAGCAACACGGAAGCAGATTTACAGAGAATATTAGACATATTCACAAAATGGAGTTGGAATTGGGATGTCGCGATCAATGCGACAAAAAGCTACGTGCTCAGATGGGGACAAAAAGCAATAGCTGCCAAAAAGTGGCGCTTGGGAAAAACCCACAAAAGAGAAGACATGTATATTTCTGAAACAAACACCATAAAATATCTTGGTGTCACTATCTCGAGTGCCCGAGACACATTTGAAGAGCACCGGAAACAATCGGTTGCAAAAGCAGAAAGATTGGCTGCTTTAGCTTTAAAATCCACCCAATTGACAGACGCAAAACTTTGGTGCGTGGATTTCGTTTGGAAGCAGTACATCGAAAGCGCCGTTAGCTTCGGATTGGAGGTAACGGGAATAAGGAAACCTCAATTGGAGGCCATAGATAGGGCATCCCTAAAAGCGGTCAAAATAAGTTTGTCCGTGCAAAAAACAACGTGCAGTGACGCGATCTGGCACGATGTGGGCTCGACACGGCCCTCCGACAGAATTAAAAAACACACAATGATGTATTGTGGTTATTTACATCAATTGGAAAAAGGGCTGACAAAAGATGCCTATCTTTTCATGAGTGAAAACCTGCCAAGGCGCGTAAATATGGCCGGCAGAGATCTGATGGGAACGTGTATCCCAGACCGGGCCAAAATTTATGGCGAGAGTTACGGCATTGAATTTTCAAGCGTGGTAACGATGAAAAAGTGGTGGATGAACAAATTAATTCGACTACGATGTGTCGAAAGACAAAACGCCGCGCTGAAAAATAGAGACAGCATGGCGCTGAGGACAATGAATGTTGATGACACCCTCCAACTAAGAAATTATCGAAATGTGCATGCACGGTGGCTGCAGGCGCGGTACAATATGATAAAAGTACCAAGCGGAGTCCGATGCATGGACTGCAACAAAGCACAAGGAGGTGCGTTACTGACAGCCATGCATGTGCTGGTCACCTGCTTGCATCATAGGGCGGAAATAAAATCCCTAACAGAGAAACAGGGTGCAAAATGCCGGTGTAATTTTTCGGCGAAACCGGGGGCAATAGCCAAATTACATTGGCTCACAGCAGAGAATCGCTGCCACAAACATCGCGAGGTAATTTCGCGATTCATCGCCAAACGAATTAAACACTGCGCTTGGCAGTGTATGCGCGCATCGAATAGCGCCGATTCCCACACATAAGGGATATCTTCGAGAGTTGATTATGGCTCTCCTTTTGACGCTTCTACACCGCGCCGGCTGATCGATACATCGACACTCCTCGCGGACTACGGTGGACATTGTCCCGTGATTTGTACATTGATATATTTATGTAAATTCATGTAAATTTCGCGTTTATTACTCATGGTACATTTAGCTTTAATTTAGGATCCGATGAGACTCATGTATAGTGACAATTCATTAGCAGTCTCAAATGTCAACAAAAATCGGAGCAAACGAAAATAAACTTCAAAAAAAACCCAACGATTTTCAGCAAAAAATGCACCGAAATTTCCGAGTCGAGTCAGAAATTTCAAATTCTGAAAAATGCCACCAATGCCATACCTGCGCAGCGGCAAATGCAGGCCGTCGGCGCGGCGCGACTGCACCTGCCGCTTCATTCGCCTCGCCGGTGGGCGTGGCCAAAAGTGAGTTCAGCGACGCGTCCATGTCGAGGCGGTTCAATGCGTGCTCAACTGATGCCTAAGGGTGAGAAAAAGAAGGGGGTAAATTGATTAGGGGATTTGTGTGAAACTGATCGCGACGGCACTGAATTGCCGTGAATTACGTTTCGTACTTGCGTTATAAAAACTGGCAATTAAAAATATAGTTGAAAATAATCTCAGAAATAAAATATAACGACGAAGGAGTTTAAAGGAGAAACGTAAACGAATTTAAAATGTTCCCTTTATATTTTTTGATTTTCAAAATCTCTGCAAGGCAATATTTTAACACACACGCACAAAATCTCACAAAATCTTCCGGGATGTGTGAAATGCTATTTATACACTTTGTTAAAATCGTCAAACAAGACAAAGACTAGAGTAAAAAGACACTTCAGTTCTTCGTAAAAGAGTACACAAGACAAGACTAACAAAAACGCAACTCGACAACAGAAACGAATGAGGCACAAAACTTACATTCGGTACGAGTGACGATGACATGCCGGTTCGGCGTACGCCGCCAGCCGAATTTGAATCTTCCACGGTGCTATCCTCTGGCGC
Organism: Sphaerolaimus hirsutus; assembly: GCA_964036195.1. Taxonomy (NCBI): domain Eukaryota; kingdom Metazoa; phylum Nematoda; class Chromadorea; order Monhysterida; family Sphaerolaimidae; genus Sphaerolaimus; species Sphaerolaimus hirsutus. Next base: position 24,840,359 of record OZ038450.1, on the reverse strand, counting down.
CTGAGACACAAACATCGATGAATAATTTCTATTTATCTTTATCATGATTTTTTTATTTTTCCTTATTTATCGACATGAAAAATGGTTGGAAAGGGGTTTCCATGTGTAGTAATAAGTTAATCAACTACTACACATGTATAGCATCAACCCATGTCCTCCAGATTTGCTCTACATAAATATTAGTTGATAACTGAAATTTTCAATACTGGCCAATCTGTTTTACCAGATTGCCAACACAATTGAGTTTACCAGAACGCTGACAGGGATACGAAAATACATATGGTAAACTCAAATGGGTTTTTAATCAATGTTTGCTTAAACAGAACATCAGTCTCCCCCACCCACACCACAACCAGGGTCCAAAAGGGATCCCGATCCCGACAAATTTCGCGATTTTGTCGTCCCGAACCCGACCCCGAAACCTCTATCCCGATTTCAAAATCGGAAAAACGCAATCCCGATGCCCCGAAATGTTGAAAACCCCAATCCAGATCCCAAAAAGTCGATCCCGTTTGACATCCTAACCCGGCAACCAACCGCCGTGCCATCAAGCAACAAGGTGGTCAACCCGACGCCGGTGGTGACGCGCGACTGCAGCACGGACATGGCCTCGATGAAGTAGGACTGCGTGCCGGGCCGGGCGCGGATCGCCGCGCACGCCTGCGCGTTCCGCCGGTCTTGTTCTTGCTGTTGCGATTGGCGATCACGTTCGGTTTGGTCGGCTGCGGGGGGGGGGGGGGATTGGGGTGTCAACTTACGTTTTCCGTTTCCGCAGACGAAATTTTTTCCATTTCCGTTCCATTTTCCGGCAAGTGCAAAACGTTTTCCGTTTCCTGGTAACTTACCAGTGGTAAGTGCCAAATTTTATTCTGTTTCCGCAGGCAAATTTGTACCGTTTCCGTTTTCCGCAGGCAAAAGTTTTTCCGTCCCCGTTTTCCGGCAGGTGAAAATATTTTCCGTTTCCGTTTTCCGGCAAGTGCAAAAATTTTTCCGTAAAAATTTTTTGTTGGCACCATAGTTGGATGGTGTATAGGGAATGTGATTCTACAATGTTTTTGAATGTGAAAAATTATGGGCCAAATTTACGGTGAACGGAATGTCATGTGATAAGCCGAAGAAGACAATTTTTCAGTGCAAAATTATCGGGCGTGGGATTTGGATGGAAAAGGGCATTTGAAAATAAAAATTACATTTAAAAATTTCATTACTTTTTCTTTCAAAAACACCAAAAAGTGAGGTAAAGAACCAGATACCGAATCAGTACTAAAATTTCGGCATTTGATTTTTAAAAACCCGATTTCATCACTTACTTAAAAAAATCAATTTTGAAAATAAAAACATTTGAAAAAACTAGCATCCCCAAAAGGGCGCACCAACCAGCTTCAATCAGCTTATCCCTATCATACCCCCTTTCTTCCGCCTTCTGTCTGCAATCGTCGGCGGAGAAGCGGGGTGCGATGGATCTGGCCACTTTGTCCCAGTCGTCGGGATTGTCAACTTGAGGCAGGATGGCTCGAAGGGCGCTGAGGGGGGTTAGAAAGTGTCAAGTGGTTATTTAAAGTGGTAAGTTGTGACGGGAACTTTACTGTCACTTATCACTCGAAGATGTTTTTGTTTTGTTTAAATGAAAAGTGTATGACTGAAAAAAGCCGACGTTGATGCATTTTCCGTTGGTTAACGCAAATGCCATTTTACATCGGCCCATGTTTCATCATACGTTTTCATTAAAATTAGAAAATGAGCAATTTTTCGGCGACCTTTTTTTATGCATTTCACCCGTAGAGCTGCAAACGCAGCTTCAAATGTTATCTATCAATTCCCCAAATGTTATCAATCAATTTCCAACTTAGTCTCAACTAGGGTTGGCAAGCGATTTTTTTAAGCGATTTGTTAAAAAATTTTTCCGATTTTTTTAAAAAAAAATCGCAGCACCCGTACCGATTTTAAAAAAAAAAAATCGCTGGCAAAAAATTTTGGTACTCAAGCAGTAGGTAAAATGCAAAAATTTTGCGCGCGAGCGCGCACTTTCATGCAAACAATCCACAAGTTGCTTTTTTCATGGCTTTGACAACCAATTTGGGGGGTGTAGTACCCATTTATGTGTGCTTTTAAGCGTGTAAGGTAGGCTGTGAATTATTTTAGGAAGTATTCATAGTTATGCTTTGTGTTGTCACTAGGGTTGGAAAAAAAACGTATTTTTTAACTCGATGTTTTTTAAAAAAAAACGTTTTTTTTATAAAAAAAAACGTTTTTTTTAAAAGCTCCCAGATATGACCTAGTGTCAACATATATAGGTATATCAGACACTGGCAATACTCTGTGATGTTAAATATGACCATATGCTGTGGAGCCATGGGATAGCATTATAAGTGGTGATTTGTGTCAAAAATATCCATTTTTCGTCAACATATCGTTCGTATATCGCCTTATAGTCGAATGTTCGTGACTTCAGGTAAAGTTTGGCACGGAATGGTGATCAAACAAAGTTATAAAAGGAGGTTGTTACTTTGGGAGTGAAGTTACACACTGTGGAGGTACATGGAAGCACATTACCTCAATATTATATATTACAGCAACATATGTCGGCTTATTCACCCATGGTAGCACATAGAAATGGATGTTTTGATACTAAAAATGCAACAAAACCAATGAAAACAACCACCAATGTCAATTTGTGTGTGAAATTGCGCGCTTGCGCGCAAAAATTTTGCAAAATACCTAGTGCTTAGTACTAAAAATTTCGGCCGATGTTTTTTTTTTAAAAAAACATATCGGACGTCATGTTTTTTAAAAAAAAAACGTTTTTTTTTATTAAAAAAAACGTTTTAAAAAAAACATCGGCCAACCCTAGTTGTCACATCGAACATTTATGCAAAATGCATCCATGTTCACTTCCAATATCATTTATATTTTGTTCTGAGCAAGAACATGCTATTTCTGCAAATAAAATTGCAAATTGTCGATGAAGTGTGATTCACGTCACAAATATAACAATTTAATTACATTTACACTTAAAAATAACTGACTTTCAAGCTTTTCCAAAGCTCTACTGTACTTATATTAGCACAGAAAGTATAAGTGTGCACTCCCTACCAATTTATATGGCTTTTTTTACCCCCAGAGGCGATTTTAGGCAGAAATGGGGCTAATTTTGACCCCAGCGATTTTTATTTAAAAAAATCGATTTTTTTTTTAAAAAATCGGGGTCGTTAAAAAAAATCGATTTTTTTCCAACCCTAGTCTCAACTATTACGCCCAGCCGTATATTACTCAACCAGCATCACCACCAAACTCACACTGTCAACTTAGCCAGTTCCCTAGGCTTCCATCGTTTCTTAGGTGGCGGCGGCGGCGACTGCGGCGGCGGCGTGGGCGGCATCTCCACCACCGGCTGAACTTCTTCAACCACAGCAGCAGCGACGTCATCCACCACGACGGACTGCAGCTGCAGCTCGTCGTCCGGCTCGTGGCCCTCCTCGCACAGGGCGGACAGGCGGCGGCGGCCGGACGACGCGCCGCTGCTATCGGCCACGCGCGCGCCGCGTCTCTTGACGCTGACGTTGGCCGCGCCGCTGCGATTGGGGCGGCCGCCGCTGGTGCCAGGTTTGCGCTCGCGCGGCTTGTCTGGTTTGCGGCTGCCGCCCACGCGGGACACTGGGAAGTGAAGGGATCGTTTTTGGGACGTTTCAGTGCACAGAGGCAGATGTGAATTGGGAACTGGTGGCGGTCACAAGTCCTGTAAAGTGTAAAGTAAGGTGTCAAATGTAAAGGTAAATGCAAAGTTAAATGTCAATTGTCATCCAAAGTGTCAAATGTAAAGTAAAGTGTCAATTGTGTATCCAAATCATATTTTGTCGTATACAAATCTGTTTCTGCATGCAAATCTTATTTTCGCCATACGATTTGGATACAAAAAAAAACTATTTTTATTACACAATTGACACTTTAGTTTACATTTGATACTTTGCATGACAATTGACATTTGACTTAACATTTGACGTCTCACTATGCATTTAACTTTACATTTGACACTTTACACGGCTTGGGATTGCCACCTGTATCAATCAAAAACGCACTACACTCACCCGACAAATGATACACGCCACTATTGTTACCGCGCGGCTCCCTGCCCTTTGTCGGGCGGCTGCGACGCTTCGGCGACGGACTGCGGCTGGGCGACGCGCTGCTCGGCGGCGAGCACGTCGAACACGAACTGCACGTGGAACACGGCGAAGGGGTGCGGTAGCGTCTGCGCGCGGAAAGGGACGAGGTAATTTTGGGGTAGAACAAATATAGGGTACAAACAAGAGTATAATGTTACAATTATGGAAGCAAGGTCCGCATTTCGCTGTCCGAACTTCTCAAAAGCTCTCTGCTGTGGTATCACTGCTTTTACCTATTCAGCCTAATAAGCATCTTTGCACAGGGCTCGGTGAAATCAATAGTTTTATAACGTTGGCACCAGGGATGGCCGAAGTTTTTCAAAAAATTTAAACGCAAGCATCGAAACGAAAATAGTTCCATTTTAATAAAAAAACTTTTTAAACCGTTGTTAACTAAAATGACAGTTGAAAACACATTTTCCCTTCCCTAGTTGGCGGTGGGCATGGAAAAACGTTTAAAAACTCCGGCCAGCTTGCCCTTTATCTGAAATTTCTTCACAAAATTCAACGTTTTTCAAAATTCTTTCCAAATCAATCACTCAAACATTCAAATCGACCCAACCCCAATCCCTAACCTGCGGTGGCGGTGTTCGCCGCGGCGGCGCCTGTAGCGTCTGTCGCGCTCGTAGTAATAGTCGTCGCGGCGGTGTCTGTAATCGTCGTGCCGCCGCCGACGCCTATAATCGTCGCCGCGCCTGTCGTAGCGAGACGGGGATCTGGGTCGCTTGCCGCTGTGCTTGTCTGCGAGGGACATGGTATTTTGGTAAATATTGGATTAGATAGGGGTTTTTTGAAATCACAGCGTGGACACTGTTTTTTTAATCAAATGGCAAAAAAGCATTCTTTTTACAACCCTAACTTACATAGGGACTTTACTGTATTCATTTTTATTCTTAATTCTTCTTGACATATGATTTTTGAATGGCTTTTTTAAACGGCATTGAAATCTTCGGTATTGATTCATCACGTATTTTGCAAATTTACATTTCATATAAACATTAGTGGTTATTTCCATTATTTTTCAGCAATTCCGATGGCAAAGTAACCATTTTGCGTGTCACCAGGGATTTTGACCCCTGCATGCACATACCATTCACCCAATCAACAACCCCTCAAACCACCACAACACAAACACACCACCATGCGGCAGCACACTGTAGCCTCTGCTCGACACGTCAGACGGCTTTTGGTGCCGGGCGGGCGGCACGGCAATCGGAGTGGGCGGGGCCGAGCTGCCACGCGTCCTGTCGCTGCCCCTGAGATGAAGGTATTTACCGTATTTCCTCGAAATACCCCCCCCCCCTCAAAATGGGCACTATGTATTTGTGGTCCGGGAAATGCATAACAGACGTTCAAAACACTTACTGTGTTACGTTTGAACTAGGGTTCAAACGGGACCAGTTTTTCGGACCGGGACCGGGACCGGGACCAGAAATTTTCTAATGTCGGGACCGGGACCGGGACTGGGGGGTCGGGACCGGGACTGGCTTTTTTCAATTGTCGGGACCGGGACCGGGACTGGGGTGTCGGGACCGGGACCGCCCCAGTCCCGACTTTTTGCCGAACCATGTACCGGGACCGCGGTCCCGTTTGAACCCTAGTTAGAACATCGTTTATAACATCTACATCATTATATAAGGCTGTGAAAAACTTATAAATGGTGGTTATTGTTGCATTTTTCACGTTTTTCTCTCAAAATTTCCACTCTGAAAAAATAAACCCCCTGGGGGTATTTCGAGGAAATACGGTATAGCGAGTTTGGATAAGAGCTCCCATAATGGGAATTATAGTGCACCCGATCAATCAAAATCAAATCGTGACTGCTTTGGAGGTTTCACACGCTTTTTGAGCGCTTTTAAGGTTTTACTCAGCTGAGTCAAATTGCCAGTTCCGCAAGTGGAGAAGTGAAAGCGCAAAATGGCAAAAGCGGAGTAAATTGGCAGAAGCAAAGTAAAATGAGAAGTGAGACGCGAAATGTCACATTTGTATTTTTACTCGACTTAATAGGATTACGTCGCTTTTGCCAATTTACTTGCCACTTGCGGAACTGGCACCTGACGCACCCTGACATTAACACAAAATCATCTGGGCGAAAAAATGCAAAAAGTAACACGTCAAATAGACATCCACAGCTAACGGGGTAGCATTGCATGCATTTGCAATCCGAGTATTTTTTCTCTCGAATATTCGGGGTTTCATTTATCAAGCTAGACCTAATCCGTGGCGATAAGCAGAAGTCTGCACAAAACCCAACCTATATCTGGGCGGGCTATCATATCCTTTACTCCTCCCCGTGGGCATTCGCCTTGCGTCGCGGCTATAACTTGAATCGTAGCGACGGCTGCCGTCGTGCCGCCGGCGACGCGGCGACTTTGAAGGCGACCTGGACACGCGCCGACTGCTGTACTCCCGCCGCCGCGCGCACGTTGCATCTGTTGATAGGGCAAGTTGTGCGTGGAGTCTTGGAGAAAGCTTCCTGGATAGTAGGCATGAACCACCCCCATCTTGGTTGAGAAGGGGTTGGTGACGATTTTGACCAATTTTTCACCCAAAATTGCTATTTTCGTACCTTCCTGTTCATTTTTTACATTTATAATCGCTAATTCTTATACCTCATTGCGTATTTTCCGCATGTTGAGCTAGAATTGATTAAAAGGTGAATTTCATCGCTCACCTAGTTTTAACGGTACCTAACCACTTTTTGCCACGCTAATAATGCCCACATTTCCATCAATCTCCCCTCATCCTAGTCATTTATCTCCCAAACAAACACCACAAACCCCAAAACCCCACAAAGACCCCCCTCAACTCACCACTGCGATTCTGCAACATACTCGGCGCCAAACTGGGCGCGCAGGTCCTATCAACTGAAGGCGCGGCGAACACGGAGGACTGGTGCGACGCGCCGAACAGCGACGGGCCGCTGCCGCTGCCGCTGGCGTTGTTCGGCGGCAGGGTGGACACCAACTTGTTGTCGGGCAGATCGGGAACCTCGGGTCGCCTGTAGGTGGATTGTGAATGGGTTAGTAATTAGTATGTGAAGCACATGGCACGTCTTGGCATAGGGCTCAGAGGATTGTGAATTTGTGATTGTGGATTGTTATTTTTTTCAAAACCGACTTTCTAAGAATGAGCTTTTACGATTTTTTTGTGATTTCTTTCTTGTCATTGTGATTTCTTTCTTGTCATTGTGATTTCGTTCTTGTCATTGTGATTTCTTTCTTGTCATTGAGATTTCTTTGAAATGATTTGCGAAAAGTATAGACGAGAATAGGGTTAAAACGGGATTGACTTTTCGGGATCGGGATTGGTTTTTTGAGATTTCGGGATCGGGATTGGCCGGGATTGGGGTCACGGGATCGGGATCGGCATTTTTTCGGGATCGGGATTGGGGTCTTGGGATAGAGTATTTGGCCAATGTTCTGGCATTCACAGTTGTTCATAAAGGTCTCAAAACACTGTTGGATGCCAGAAAAGTGGCATAAAATGAACGCTGGGGGTTTGCGTTCACATTTTTGCATGCAAAAACGTCCTTTTTTCACTTATGATAATATCCTCCAATTTTTCCGGGATCGGGATTCCGGAGTTTGGAGTTTCTCGGGATCGGGATTTGAAAATTTTCGGGATCGGGATTTCTAAATCCCGGAATTTCACGGGATCCGGGATCGGGATCCCGTTTGAACCCTAGACGAGAATGCAGACTCAATCGAACATTAGCCATTATACTGCCATCTCTACTGCAGTCAATCAATGTGGAGCCACAAAATGCGGCTTTTCTTCAACAAAATCCACAGTGCGAGACTACAAATGCACATGAATTTAATCAGAAATCCCCAAACCAGAACCATAACAAAATTCGCAAGGGACACCCACCGCTCAACATTTGTCGCCGCGGCGGGCGGGGGCGCGGCCAGGCCGCTGTCGTCGTGGCCGGACGCGTCGGCGGACGTGTCGTAGTCGCACAGGCGGGCCCGGGCTGCCCAGACGGCTTTTGCTTGATTTGACTCTGACCCGTCACTGACACCACTTTCTTTTTCCAATCTGGGCAAAATAAATGATTATAAAGGTGTGTGAATGTTCGTGAGGAATAGGGGTGGGTCATGGGAAGTGATTATGACGGTTTGAAAAATTGATTTTTCATTATTTGTTTCCCATCCCAAACGTGAATAGAAATAGAGGATATTTTCGTCGAGTAAACCAAAACCAAACATGCACGCGCAGGTTAATTCAACTGAAAATTGGAAAGGCCTATCAAGCCATGTACCTACGCGAAGCCCCACATCCGCTACGGCAGGAAATCCTTTATTAAAACAACAGAGCAGCACACCTGGGCTGTTCCACCAGCTGCGGCTCAGCTTGCGGCTGCGGCATTGGTTCGGATTTCTCACGCTGTAACTGAGACTCTTCTCCCAGCCGCTGCACTGGTTCAGGTCGCTCCTGCGGCACTGCTTCAGCTAGCTCAGGTCCAGGCTCCTGTTGCAGCTGCGGCCGCGCCGGCGGCTGGCGAGCTCTGGCGGGCGTCTGAACCTTGCCCAGCGGCAGGCCCGCCCTGGTGACTTGTTTGTGGCCGAGCACTCGGGGTGACCGGCGCACGTCGTTATGGACGCCCCGCGCGACCAACGTGTCATGTGCACGTTGTCTGCAGTGGGAGATGTGACGGTTGCGTGGCAGGGATGTTGGAATGTTGTGGAAATTTGATAAAGACTAAGGCATGCAAAATTATAAAACGATGCCATATCTGATATTATATATAACAATAAATAAGTCAGAAAGGAAGAAATTCGAATAGTACGTAGAGACAGGATATAAAATAGTAGTGTTTCTATATTTAGAACACAAATATGACAGTCCATTTGTAATTACCCTATGAAAACAGAGAAACAGCTGAAAATATGCGGGAGCAACAAACAGGTCGATTCAGGTCGATTCCACCGAAACAGGTCGATTCCACCTTCCCCTTCTGCAAAACCGAAACTCCCACTTTCAAAACTCAAAAACACTCACATTTTCACGGCCCATTTCTGCCAATCATTGGGAAACCCATTCGCGAACGCCTGAATGGCGTCCTTGGGCACCGCGTTCTGCAGCATGGCGCGCTGCACCGGCGAGCCCGCCAACACCACTTCGGCACCGTCGGCGACTCGCAGCCGCACCGCGGACAGCCGTTCCTGGACGACTGAGGTGTGCACCGGGCGCAGGGTGCCGCTATGAGGGGGAATGTGTTGGTTGGCACTGTGCCAAGTGGGTCGGAAATGGGAGTTTTTGAGGTAACGTACTCGGCAAAATGCACCCCGCGCAGAGACACTTTTCCTCCATTGAATACGGGAAACCAATAGCCGAGTTCCATCGTCGCCGCGCCGGGATCGTCCATGACGCCTCGTCGCGACGCCGAGAAATTTTTCCTTTTTTGAATGACGGATGAAAGTGAAAGTGAGAAGAGACTTAGGGATGTGCAAATTGGGCTAAAGGTCGTTGTGCGCTGCCGACGAGTATCTTAATTCATAGTGGAAGAAAACATTACTCTTTGTGTAATTGACTAGTTAGGCAACATTTTGATGTGAACGATTGGCAGCGTATCGAGGCTGCAGGGTAAGTCCATCCTACACGCATGGGTCAAACGAGAAATTCAACCCAACAAAAGGGAATAATTTAAATTTGGCGCCGCGTGTTCGCAAGACACCAACGCACAAAGACATCGATTTCCGTGACATCAAAACTAAGGAAACGGCGCGGGGCGAGTGGGCCACTCGAACGAAAGTTAATCCAAGCAAGGGATTGGTCGAAATAAGGCGGATGCTGTCTGCTGCAGTTGTATCGATGATGATTTTGTCGCCGTACCACGCCTGGCCAAATTTTTTTTAAAGTGTCCAAACAAACGGTGTGAATATTTGCGGCAGAAATATTATTGGACAGGGGGCACTCCAAAACTCTGTAAAATGTAAAATGTTATGCAAAGTGTCAAAAATTATGTAAAATGTCAGAATAAGTCATGTCAAACAATAAGTGAACAAAATAAAATAAAATTTGAAATTTTACAAGACTTTTCACACTCTGCGGGGTCTGGGAGTGGCACCTGGATGAGTGCAGATCAGTCATAAATTGGAGGGAGAGGCAGCTTTAGTATCGCATTTTTTGTGTGTGCCAATACATTTCAAGCAGTATTATCATGCTGTCAAAAGTTAACATGCACAATGTCCTCCAATGGGCCTTATGCCTGGGCTTTATACAAGTTTTAGAAAAGTTTACTGAAAAGTGCCTACCGTATTTCCTCGAAATACCCCCCATGGGGTGATTGTTTAATAGTGCTCCCGAGAGGGGGGGGGGGTACTTCGAGGGGGGGGGTGATTATTTCGCAAGAAATTTTTTGAAATCATAGTACAAAATCGTTGTTTGTGATGTGCGCTGGGGTAGAAAAATGCATCAATAACTGACATGTAAATATAGACTCCTGTAGACTAATATTAGTACGTAGATGGTATAAACACTGTTCTAATGTGTTTCCGACATTGTTTTAACGTGTGTTCTGCACTACGCAGAACACAAACTGCAGTATTTGTCATGTACGTTCTCTTTACACTCAATCTGGGGGGGGGGGGTATTTCGAGGGGGGGGGGGTGATTGTTTCATAGTGGTCTCGAGAGGGGTGGGGGTCAAACGGGGGGGGGGGGTATTTCGAGGAAATACGGTAAATTTGGTTTAACGCCAGGGGAATTTAGTGATGGTGTTCCTTCTCTGCTTTCCTGTAGTCCTTCCGTTTTTCTTTATGACAATATTGTACTTGAGAATTAAAAGAATGGGCAGAATGGTGTTAGTGCAATAACGGAGACATTAGAAATAGATAATGTATTATTGGACTGTTCCCACCTGATGTACACCAATGTAAAAAAAGTTTGTATAATAATTGTGAAGTGCCAAAATGATCATAGACACCTGTTAGTGTAAAAGATGTGGCTAACAAAAAATGAAAAAGTGAATGGAAAGCATCGGAAGCTATTGCATACAATGTTTATTGCAAGCATCTACTGGACTGTCACCTCAACTAATCGTGAGTTACTTTGCTGCCACCTTTGCTGTCTCAATCAATTTTATATAAAAACATTTTTGGCACCTTGTCTATCTGAATCCTGAATGGCATTGAAAAAATCTCTGCGTGATTTACCATTTAAAAAATCTCAGAAATTCTGAAAAAATATAAGATTTTCTGAGATTTATATTTTTTCCACGATTTTCCAGAGAGATTTGATTATACCGTATTTGTTTGAATAGTTCCCCCTTGAATAATTCCCCCCTCGAATAATCCCCCCTTGAAAAATTCCCCCCTCGAATAATCCCCCCTCTAAGACGAGTGAGGAAAAAATAATTCCCCCCCCCCCTTGAATAATCCCCCCTTAAAAGATTTGATCAATTTGTTGTGCCCAATTTTAACTAAAATGTCACGTTATGGCCTTAATACAGCACATTCTGTGAAATGATTTGATAGAAACATGCTTGAAAATTTTGAAGAAATAATAATTCCCCCCTCGAATAATTCCCCCCCTCAAATAGTTCCCCCTAAAAAAAGTCTGACGAAATAATATCCCGGGGGGATTATTCAAGCAAATACGGTATTTTCTTTTTGAGAGATTTTTATAAATATCAGAAAATCTCTCAAATTCAAATATTAATATTTATTTATATATTTTTCCAGGTTTTTTGAACGAGATTTAATTATATTTTATTTTTGCGAGATTTTCTGAGATTATATTTAATTATATTTTTCAAAAATTGATGATTATTTTCGATGCTTATCCTGGAGGGGTGAGTGTAAACATTGCCCAATGGGTCAAATAGTTGTGTGCAGACGGGTTGATTAAATAGAACATGATACCTAATAGCTAACAACAAAAAAACCTTACACACTGTTTATTTACAACACAGCGCTTCCTTTGAAACTGGATAAGCCTGGCGGCAAAAAACTACTGGCAACAACAAGAAGTGGGATGTTGATAAAACGTGATGATAAAATCTCCACATCTCCCATGTCTACTAGCGATGGAAGTGAAGGTAAAAATAGAAAAACTCACACATATCTTCTAAAAAATACATTGGGTTGGGATAACTCTACCGGGGGTACCTCCAGTTTGTAATAAAATGGATTTTGTCACTTTGCATGCACAAGCAACAGAACAGCACTCCAATAGAATCATGATAAAAATATATAATGCTGCCTCATGATGATACACCGTAAATCCTCGAATAAGTCCCCGGGGGAGTTATTTTTTCGTCAGAATTTTTTAGGAGGGACTTATTCGAGGGGGAGCAGTTATTCGAGGCGAGGAGTTATTTATTCGTCAGAATATAAACTAAATTGCATGATCAATAAATTGTATGAATGGGGTTAATTTCATGCATGAATCCATTTTTAATGAAGTGAAATCAATGCTGGTGAACATCAGCTGCAAGAGAATACATTTTTTTTATGCACACATACCTTTAAAGCGTGTATGTACACACGTGCATGTACATTCTTCCCACCCATAAAGTAGGGGGGAGTTGAGTTAATCGAGGGGGCGGTCTTTTTTCCTCAGTCAGCTAAGAGGGGGGAGTTATTCGAGAGGGGGGACGTATTAGAGGATTTACGGTAAATATAATGCTGCCTCAACACATGATTTGGCACAAAACGAACATACCTATCACACAAATAACAATATACAGTTGACATAAATAACCACATAACTACATTCACAGTTGTCAACCCAGCAAAGCCAAATCAGCCCACAACGACAGTGGAGTCGACAATCAAAATAATCATAGATGATACCACAACAGGATTTCAAAAAAGCAGTGATTCAGTTAGCGAGGAAACATCCACGGGCAGCCCAGACACAACCACATCACTTTCAACAGAAAGCAGCACAGAGAGCACATCAGGTATAGTAGCACTGGCTAGAGGAATTGGCAGTTGACTTTTGGAGGCTTAAGTGGAAGTGTGTATGTGTGTGTTTATGTGAATTAATGTACTTTCACTGATTTAGTTTCTGTGGTTAATTTTTAGCAAATTTGTTATTAAAAATATCAGTTTTTTTGTTTTTAGCTTTTTTAGCTACATAGTGACGGAATGGCGCCTTGGCGCTGGCGCCATTAGTAGGCGCCACGCCATGGCGCCATTGGCGTTGGCGCAAGCGCCATGGAATGCTGTATATGTATAAAAATATACACACAAAGCAGCAAAAATCACAATATTGAGTGTATTTATAACGATTTGCGGCCACATGGAGTAAATCTGATGATAACATCTTATGGTGAAGAATGCGTGCTTGCGCGCCAAATTTTTTACGCTGAAGTTGAAAAAATCACATTTTCCGGTCACTTTCTGGTCTCGCCCCAGGAAGGGGGGAGGGTGCAGCCCCCCCCGCCCCCCCTGGATACGGCCCTGCATAAGCCATCAAGATTCTTTTTGCAATATTAAAGAATTGTGAACAGAAATTACTACCAGTACCACAGCAGGTACCACAGAAAGCAGGACAAGCAGTTCAGCAGGAACAACAGAAAGTACAAGCACCACAGCAGGCACAACAACCACCACAGCAGGCGCAACAACCACCACAGCTGGCACAACAATCACCACAGCAGGCACAAAAAGCACCACAGCAGGCATAACAAGCACCACAGCTGGCATAACAAGCACCACAGCTGGCACACCAAGCACCACAGCAAGCACAACAAGCACCACAGCAGGCCCAACAAGCACCACAGCAGGCACAACTAGCACCACAGCAGGTACCACAAGCACCACGGCAGGCAAAACAACCATCACAGCTGGCACAACATACACAACAGCAGGCATAACAACCACCACAGCTGGAACAACGAGCACCGCAGCAGGTACCACAAGCACCACAGCAGGCACAACAAGTACCACAACAGGCACAAAAAGCACCACATCAAGCACAAAAAGCACCACAGCAGGCCCAACAAGCACCACAGCAGGCACAACTAGCACCACAGCAGGTACCACAAGCACCACGGCAGGCAAAACAACCATCACAGCTGGCACAACAACCACAACAGCAGGCATAACAACCACCACAGTTGGAACAACGAGCACCACAGCAGGTACCACAAGCACCACAGCAGGCACAACAAGTACCATAGCAGGCACAAAAAGCACCACCGTAGGCATAACAAGCACCACAGCAGGCACAACAAGCACCACAGTTGGCACTACAAGCACCACAGCTGGTACCACAAGCACCACAGCTGGCACAACAAGCACCACAGCTGGCACAAGCACCACAGCAGGTACCACAAGCACCACGGCAGGCACAACAAGCACCACAGTTGGCACTACAAGCACCACAGCTGGTACCACAAGCACCTCAGCTGGCACAACAAGCACCACAGCTGGCACAAGCACCACAGCAGGTACCACAAGCACCACAGCTGGCACGAGCACCACAGCAGGTACCACAAGCACAACAGCTGGCACAACAAGCACCACAGCTGGCACAAGCACCACAGCAGGTACCACAAGCACAACAGCTGGCACAACAAGCACCACAGCTGGCACAAGCACCACAGCAGGTACCACAAGCACCATGGCAGGCAAAACAACCATCACAGCTGGCACAACAACCACAACAGCAGGCATAACAACCACCACAGTAAGCACAAAAACCACAACACAAGGCACAACAACCACTAGAGCAGGTACCACAAATAACATTTCAGCAAGTATTTACCATTGAGTGTCAAAGTACGTTGACCACAAAACCCACACAGGGAGCTCGAGTGCCACCGCAGTCACAGAGAATTCCACATACATCATTACCAGTACAACTGCATTGCCTACTCAAACATCAACTACTACCAACAAAACAACAACAGCACCAGTAACACTACCACCAGTCATAACAACTACTGGCCCAATGGAGACAAGCACTTCAACAGTGGAAACCACCATTTTACCACAGGCAAAAGATACCACTGGAATTATGATTGGTGCAGTTGTAGGTAGATTTCAGGTTTCTGATATGATCATGATTTCTTGGGGTTCACATTTTGGTTACATTCAAGTGAATTGGTATATTTGTGAAGATACCTACTGAGGATTGACAAATCAAAAAATTTACATAACCTTTCAAAATGAAAGAGATCTAACTCCTAAGTCTTGTGGAGGCACTTTCTATTTATTCACAGAATGCATGGAATGACATCATAATAGGGCCTAGGTATTCAGTAAACTATCGAAAAGTGAACGAAAATAATACCTGAATTTATTTTTTAAATGTTTGTTTAAAGTTAGCTAGAGACCAAACAACGATTGGCTAGTGGCACAAATACCAGACTGCAAAATTTTTCACAGGTGTCGCAGTGTTGCTGTTGCTTCTGCTGTGCGTTCTAGGCATTCTGCTGTTTCTTCGACGAAGGCAGCGCAGACGCGGCGGCAAGGCAAAAACCAAAACACTTAGAGTTGGTTTACATGGTTGAAACTTGCGAAAGGGAATGATTGAGAGGCATGGAAAGTGCGCGGTGAAGTTGATAATTGCTAAAATAAGTCCCAGTAATTTCGACCGAGATATTTTCGGGCGTTTCAGCATCGTGCAGCAGAATTTTCACCGAGAAATATCAATATATTTACTAAAAAGTAGGGACTGCAAGAAAAGACAGTTAGCCGAAGTGATCTTAACCATACTCACAATCACAATCACAAAAAGGCGCATATCAACGTGAAAGTTACTAAGTTAATCACAAAAAGGTGCACACCGCGCAACCCCCCCCCCCCCCCAGACCACCAGCACAGCGCGCAAGAAAAGAAAGGCGCCGCGCACCCCCATCGAAGCTCCGCCCACATTCCCCACGACCAAGAACAACGTGCGCCACAAGCAGCCCACGGTGACGCTGGGCAAGCTGCACACGCAGGGACCGCACAAGCCCGGACGCATTCACATGGATAAGTCGATACAGGTGGGGTGGGGCGGGGGGGGGGGAGTTGACCACGTATAGGCTAGTGATGGAAAAGCGCCAGAAAAATGGCGCCAGGCGCCAATGGTGCCATTCAAAATAATGGCGCCGCGCGCCAGAGAAAAGGGCGCCAAGCGCCAATGGCGTTGGCGCCATTCCATCACTAGGTATAGCCTGAAGGTAGACCGGGGTTTTTTTAAATCGGAAATCACAATCGAATATACCGCATTTGCTCAAATAATTCCCCTGGAGAGTTATTTTTTCGTCAGACATTTTTGAGAGGGAACTATTCAAAAGTGGGAATTATTATTTTCAAATTTATCCTATGCCTAAAGGGAGGAATTTTTCAAAGGGGAAGAATTATTTTTCCTTGGTTTGTCTAACAGGGGGAATTATTCAACGGGGAAATTATTCGAGAAAATACGGCACAGAAAAATTGCCTCAAAAGCCAAAAAATGGTTACCGTATTTCCTCAAAATACCCCCAGGGGGTTTATTTTTTCAGAGTGAGATTTTTGAGGGGGCGGGGGGTTAAACGTGGGGGGGGGTATTATTTCGCCAGAAATTTTTGGAAATCCCAGTACTAAATTGTTGTCTGTAACGTACACAGACGTCGAAAAATGCAACAATAACCGCCATGTAAATATAAGATTGTTTTTCACGTGTGTTGTACGTTTCCCGGATCACAAACCGTAGCTTTTGTCATTTACGTTCTCTATATTTACACTATATTTGGGGGCGGGGTATTTCGAGGGGGGGGGTTATAAACTCAGTGTCCATTTTGAGGGGGTATATCGAGGGGGGAATATCGAGGAAATGCGGTATGCACGCTAAAAACAGCCGAAATTAAGGAAACTATTTATTACAGCTGGTTCGACACTCTATTACACTTAACCGCGAGCTTCAATTCACTGGCAGTCAACTAATGTGGGTAGCAAAACATTCACCACTATTACGGTAGATGAAAGAGGCTACAATTTTCAAAGCAACTCATTCTCAAAATTTCATTTTCTCTCAACCTTCAAAATTTCATGCATCCCTATTTGAATACGCAATCGCCAGGGGAACCCCACCACCAAAAACTCAACCCCCCGCGCAGGAGAATCTGCAAAGCCTGGAGCAAATAAGCAGTTCAAACGTCTCTCTCCCCACGGAGGAGTTGATCCCGCCCGTGCACCCTACCGTGGGCGCGTCGGGCTCGCAGGGCGCCGGGCCCAGACCCGACATGGTGCCCGCCGAGCAGCTGCAGGTGACAGTCACGGACCCTGTAAAATTACCTGTCAAATGACATGCAAAGTGTCGAAGGCCATGTAAAATGCCCTGGAAGACGGCAACCGAGTTGCCATTTTCCAGGGACTTTTTGCATTTTGACACTTTGCACGATACTTGACATTTTACAGGGTCCGGGACTGCCCCCAGGGCTCCGCCCCGCACACAAAACTGAGCCAGTTGCCCTGGACTGAGTTCGATATTACTGGAAGGGATGTGGACGAGTCGACAAAGAGTGTATCTGAGCCGGCTAAGTACCCTGTGGGTTGGCGGGTAACCCGACAAATTGGGTCCGGAATAGAGTTGAAACGGAAACAAAATTTTTTTTGCACTTGCCGGAAAACGGAAACATAAAATATTTTGCACTTGGCGGAAATTGACAAAAAAATTCAGCGGCCGGAAAACGGAGAACAAAGCCGGAAAACCGGAAACGGACAAATGATATTTGCACGGAAGCGGAAAAAAATTCTGAAAATTTTCCGGAAAATAATTGAAATAATCACATAATTGAAAACCAAACAAAGTTTGGCTGAAACAGAACACAGACAGTTGGAAAAAGACAGAGCCGGAAACAGCGATATAAGGCGGAAAAATTGTGGTACCTGCTGTGGGATTTTTTTGGCTGAACCAAAAGTTTCCGGAACACTTATTATTCACACAATAAGCGGTCAATAATGTCTAAAAAATGCTAGATCTCAACGCCTATCTCATGAGCCCCATGAGAAAATTTAATCCAAAAACGTGCAGACGGAACAAAGAAGCGTCCCAGCGGCTGGCAGCGATACGAAGTGATCACATTGCATTTTTTGCACCAAGGATGGAAATTGATTTTTTTTCAAGGTGGCATATTTTTAGTCGGTAATCTTCGCCTGGAAAAACGGCTGTTTCGATAATTTCGGAACAAACCGATCGCATTTTTGCCACAAAATCGGTTGAAAAATCGGTGTCCATCTGTAGATTCAATTGTGAGCCATGTAAATGAAAATAGCAAATCCACAACGCCCGGAATTACACAATTCATATGCAAAAAGGCGATCAACAATCAATTTTGATAATTTCACAGAAAAACGCACCCGGCCAGAAATTTTCAAGCACGCAAAATCGACGATAGATATTTATCGGATCAACGAATATTCTAGATAACTGTGAACAAATAAATAGTCAAATCAACGGGAACAAAGAAATGTGAGATTAGCCATACGCACACTAGTTGACAAACAAAATTTCCGAACCTTATAAGTCTGTTTTAAACACATCTGAGTTTACTGCGATGAGGAGTCTGTTAAACAGTTTTTACAGAAATCAAAAAATAAATTGTCTCCAAACACTAGTTTACGGCGGAAATTTGTCAAACACTTTCGCCAACTGTTTAAATACATAGAACTCAGTTATACTCGGCAGACACGATACTCTACAAACAGATAGGAGTTATGTCTTCGGCTGGCAGACGGCCAGCCGAGAACTTATGGAAGACGTGATGACGACGAAGTGATGCCGTCATGAAGACGACGTCATGGCGAGAGATGATGGCGACGAAAGTGATCACGTCATGATGGAGTGTCCGAATGTTTCGGTTGTCAACTCGTGTGCGTGGCCACAATGCACATGTCGAATGTGCTACGGTCAAATGTGGAAACCGATGGCGGGTCTTAAATTCTACGCTTTTAAATTTGATTCGCACACACCGAACTTGCGCAGTGTAAATATCACACCTGTGCACGGGCGAGCTGCAGTTGGACACAAACGCGCCATTTCAGTCTTCCAGGAAGAAAAAATTCCCCGCTTTTTTCTGCTCAGCGTCCTTGATGGAGTCTTTTTTGTTGATGCGCGGCCGGTAGTTGTTCGGGTCGCGGCGGAATGTAATGTCCAGGTTTCTCAGGAACTTGTTCATGCCGTTCAGCAGCGATTGCGGGCTGCGGGTGTTTGGGGGGGGGGGGGGGGGTGCACAATATTTTTGGAAAACTTTAAGGGGTTAGCCCCGCTTCATGTAAAATGTGAGATAGATTTGTCGAATGACATGTAAAATGCGTCCGGTAAAATTTTATATTAATTTTCATTTGACATTTTGCAGGGACTGGTCCCCGGAATATGCTGTATTTAGTAATGAATTTAGCTCATGTATTCACATTCAATGTTATTTTGTCAAAGTACCGTACCCAGTGACTCAATAGTGAAAACCCGTGTGTAAACAACATTTAAAAAAACCCAACTTCAACACCACCCCCTATATGACATTCCTTCAGCCATGCAACCACCCAACCCCAAAAACCACCCACCTAGTAGCAGTGGCATCCTTCGCGGGCTGCCCCTCAAAAACAATCACCCTATCAGCCAAATAAGTAGCCATGATAAAATCATGCTCCACCACAAAAGCGGTCTTTTTTGCATGCAATATAAACCGCTTGATGACCTTGGCGGCGTGCAGACGCTGCTCGGAGTCCAAGTAGGCTGAGGGCTCGTCGATGAGGTACACGTCGGCCGGCTTGCCCAGACAGAGGGTGAGTGCTAGACGTTGCAGTTCACCCCCGGAGAGGTTTTGAACCTGGGGGGGGGGGTTGAATTGACTGGGGTTTTTTTTGGGGGGGGGCACATTTTCTTGTCTGATCATATTGAGCAATCCTGGCGCAAATTGCTTATACTCAAAATTGCTGGTTTTATATTTTTTGCATTCTTTACGCCTGTCTTAAATACCGTTTTTCTTCTAATAGAACGGCATACCTAGGAGGGCAGCTCCAATAGAACGACAGCTAACGTTTTTGCACCCAAGAAAACAATAGAACGGCAGCCTACAATAAAATATGACCGAAGGTAACAATTACATTGGGTGCCAAAACACGAAATTATGAAAAATGCATAGCGAGAACATTCAATTAATGATATTTTCAATTGCTGCTCTGATATTAAAATGTTTCTCAAGTTCAAATGAAAAATTTGTAAAAAATGCTGGAAAATAGAATGGCAGCCTCCAATAGAACGGCAGGTAAAAAAATTGGCGAAAAAAGAACAGGGCTCTCCTATTAAAAAAAATACGGTACCTGTTCTTACACTACATACGGTTTTCGCTACATTTTATGGAAGGGTATATAACCTTTCACACAATTCTATGCAATTTTTCTCCCACAACCCCCCAAACCTCCTGATCCATAATATTATCCATCTGAAGGGGGTTCATAACATCAGTTTTAAACTGCGGATGGATGTACATGTCGCGGATGCGCTCGTGCAACAGCTGGCGCACGGTGCACTGCGACGAGGGGCTGATCTTCTGCGGCTTGTAGGACACGTTCAGCTGGGGCACGTCGCACGACGTGTCGTCGGGCTCCAGGCGGCCGGCTAGCATTCTGGGGGGGAGGGTTAAATGGGAATTGAAATTCCTCGAAATAATATGAGGTTTTTTCTTCGCCAGCTCACTCAGATATTGGGGGTTATTTCGAAGGGGGTTTAATTCAAGGGGGGAATTATTGTGTCGACGGTATTTTCATCAGATTTCGTGTTTAATATGGTGTCTACGTTCCGTTTTTCCGCAGGCAAAATTTTTTCCGGTTCCGTCTGCCAAATTTTTTTTGTTTGCGTTTTTCCGGCTCAATTTTCTGTTTTTATCCCGCCCTTTTTTCACTTTCCCGCTCAATTTCCCGTTTTTCCGCTTTTTTCATTTTCTGGCTCAACTTTCTGCTTTCTGTTTCAGCAAAACTGGTAAAAATTCATGCAAGTTTTTCAATTACACCGATTTTTTTCTTGTTTCGAGCTAAATTTCTGCAAATTTCTCCTATTTCAAGCAAAATTTCGTGCATTTTTTCCATTTCTGGCAAATATCGTGCAATTTTGTTTCCATTTCGGTGCAAATTTTGCTTTCAGTTTTCCAGCATTTCATTTTTCCAGCAAGTGCAAAGAATTTTCCGTTTCTGTTTTCCGGTAAGTGCAAAAATGTTTTCAGTTTCCATAAAAATTTTGTGAGACCCTATCACACTCATTCCGAAGTTAGGGAGTTAATTCAAGAGGAGGTGGTTAATTCGAGAAGGCACGTAATCAAACCAGGGCTCTCTCAACAAAACCTTCCAAACAATAGAAATCCACCCCAAACCCGCTCACCTAATCATAGTAGTCTTGCCGGTGCCATTCTCGCCTAACATGACGATAATCTCCGAGTCGGAGAAGTCGCCCGGCTCCACGTTCATGTGGAACCCGCCCATGGTCTTCTCCATGGCCGGGTAGACGAAATGGGCCGTGCGTTTGACTTCTTCTTCCATTAGTTGGTCGGTTACCTTGGGGGGGGGGGGGTGTTTTGGTGAGAATGTGTTTTGCGAAGGGGTGATTTAGGGTTCAAACGGCATCGACTTTTCGGGATCGGAATAGGTGTTTCGGGATCGGGAGCGCAAAATCCCGAAAATCTTCGGAATTCGGGATCGGGATCCCGTTTGAACCCTAGCGCGATTTGATCGAGCCAAGATTGGGGTTCGAGCTAGATTAAATAAAAAAACTTAAGCATGGATGAATGTCATAGAAAGGGGTCAAAAATAGCGCGTAAAAACTTATACCTTAAAACTTATACGCGCGTAAATACCTTGTGAATAAATACGAAAATTTCCAGTTGCTGTTCATTAAAAACGGTTACGATGTTTGTGTTTTTTTTATACAAAAACACCCAAACGTTTATTTAAATACGGTAAAAAAGCCGGCTATAACTAAACGGAATAATATTTTAAAAGGCAGCGAACTTTCCGGAAAATTTGCGGAAAACTATAAACGGACAGATATTTATGATGAGACAAAACGAACAACTGCAGTTCAGTTCAGCTCACCCAATCCACCCTCAAAAGATTCCCTCAACCCTCCCCCCAACCTTAAACTGCAGCGCCACATCTCTAAATCGCATATTCTCCGTGGGTATGAACCCATCCAGGAATATATTGATGCCCTCCCGAACCCCCGACGGCAGCGTGACAACCCCGTAAGCGCCGGGCACGCCGTACAGCATGCAGATGAAGTCGGACAGGTAGTCGAGCACGGCCAAGTCGTGCTCGACCACGATGACGTAACTGGGGGAGGGGGGTTGTAAAGTAGAATAAAGTGATAAGTGAAGTAAAGTGACAAGTGGTACTGAAGGAAAGTGTAGGGATGAAACAGACGTTTCATAAGTGACAAGTAAATAAAGTGAGGAAATAAACATTTTACAAGATAAAATTTATTTGTATTAATTAATTAGTCAAATTACTTGGCGGCAGTACCGCATCCAGTAAAGGCAATTTTTTATGTCATACGAATTTGTTAAATGTCATGCAAATTTTCACGAGTTCAGTAGCAAAATCTGTCCTGTTTTATTTTAGTCGAAATTTTACATGACGACGTACTTCATTTCATACTTCAAGGGGTGCTTAGTGTCCAAACGGGATCCCAGAATCTAAAAAAATGAATCCCGGTCCCGAAACCCCAATCCCGATGCCAAAATCTTTTTTTTTTAAACTATCGCGATCCCGAAAAGTAAATCCCGTTTGAACCCTAAGCGCTGGACTGCACCATGTTCAACTTTAAGACTTTGTGACACGTGTAATATCAAGTAAACTTAAAAGCAAGATTCCCAATCACCACACCATCAAACACAACGCCCCCCCCCACAAAAATCAACCGAGTTTCACTCAGCAAGTCCCTGATCACAGCGGCAGCCTTGAGTCTCTGCTTGACGTCCAAGTAGGAGCTGGGCTCGTCGAACATGTACACGTCGGCGCGCTGCACCGCCACCACGGCGATGGCGAACCGCTGCAGCTCGCCCCCCGACAGTTGCGTGATGTCCCGGTCCAGCACGCCCATTAGGTCTGTGGGGGGGGGGGTTGTGAGGGGTGATGAAAAGTGGTCTGTGAAGATACATTGAGGATAAGGATTAGGTGTTTGCGAAGTGTGAGCAACCACTTTGAAGCAGCCGCAGCGTTTGTTGGCAGTGACGGAGCGACTACCCGACTTAACTGTTATCACGATTAGCATTGAAAAATCTTGAATGTTGTAAATATCATAAAATATAAAAAAACTTGTAATTATCCTTATTTTCCCCAGGTTTTTCCAAAGAGATTTAATTATATTTCATTTATTAGAAAAATCTATCTTTTATTTTTTTATCTGCGGTTTTCAGAGAGATTATATTTTCTTTTTGAGGGATTTTCTGAGATTATATTTAACAAAAATCAGTGAATCACACATTTTTCAATGCTTATCACTATGGAATTACATACAATACCAACTAATTATTTTAAAATTAATCAGTCGATCAAATGCGTGCAACAACAGCACCAACCCAGTTGTTGGCACACTTTTTCCTGCACGTGCAAATCGTCTTTTCTGTCAATCATCGTTTTGACCTCTCCTTTGGCAGCCTTTGGGATTTGGTCCACGTATTGTGGCTTGATCACCGCTTTAAGATTGTCCTCGAGTATCTTTGTGAAGTAATTCTGCAGCTCGCTGCCGCGAAAATACAGCAGAATTTCGGCCCAGTCAGGTGGTGCCTGCGCGAAAAAAATACTCATGAAAACTGTCATTTCATGGCCCAATTGAATTTTGATGAAAGATTATTTACACAGTTGTTTAATGTATATTTAACAAATGTTCATTGGTTCTGATTTTTTAAGACTTGAACAAATGAAAAGGTTATAATTTCTCTGAAAATGGCCACATTATATAGAAAACAATAGAACGGTAATCGGTACTGGTAATTTTTTCAAAACAGTCAAAAAAATATTAAAAAATCAGGAGTCACCCCCATGTAACCAAAAATACAAATACTGAAACCTAAATATAAAATACAAATACTGAAACCTTAATCTCATTCTACTATTCCATTAAAATGCTCAAACCTAATTCTCACCGAAACCTAAATCTGGTCGCCAAAAATTCAACAAAAAAAAACCGCGCGGTGATCCCCAAACCCACATTATACCGTCCCAAATTCGGCTTGCACTTTGCAGCGAGTATTTTCAGCGCGGTCGACTTGCCAATGCCGTTGGTGCCGACCAGCCCCAACACCTCGCCGGTGCGCGGCACGGGCAGCCGGTGCAGCTTGAACGAGTTGGCGCCGTAGCGGTGCGTTGTCTCGGAAGTTAGGTTGGCGGGAAGGTTGATGATTTTGATCGCCTCGTAGGGGCATTTCTGAGGGAAAGTGGGTTTTACTGCGAAGTATGTCCAAGGACCTGACTTTTATTCTGGTTTTATACACACAATTTCGCAAAGTCCGTGACCGCAGTCATATTTTTATATAATTTCACACTTAGATGCACCATGTTGAACCATTTTCCCCGATTTTTAACTTTAAATCGCTATGTTTTGCATCTTTTTACCACTTTTCGCCTTGAAAATTGCTATTCCGTTCTTTATACAAACTACATAAATTTTTACTGTCTTCTGCAGCTAGAAAAAGCTTATACATTGATATAGAGTTGGAACCCTCGGGCGAACGTACCTTCACGCAAATACCACAACCAATACAGAGCACCTCAGATATCTCTGCGATCTTTGAAGACGCGTCCACAACGATGCACTGCTTACCTGCGACACGGTGCGCAACTTGGCAATTTGCGAAAGTTTGGCATGGTGCCAAAAACATACCCATGCGAACTACAGGACATGACCGCTTGCAAGCCTGGCCGCAGTTTTTTGGTTTGCATCGATCTGCAGTTACGATGGCTATACGCAGCTGTACATTGCTGTCCTTCTCTTGTTGCTTTTTTGGCGGCATCGCAAAACAATTTCACGCGCGACACGCACCTTTCCTTTTTTGCGGTATAACTAGCAAGTCTATGGCTTCGCACCGGTAAATCGGATTCGAGGTGTCACTTTTTTTGCTTTTGACGGTCATAATTGCTTTGATGGTTTCGGTTACATCAGAAGCAACTGATGCCCCTTGCGCGCGCAAAATGTTTTCTGGTGCGGCGATAAGCGCAATGAGTGGCGACGCGTCCAGATAAAAGACGAATGAAATTGGCAGAGGGATTATCATGTTGTGCGTTTGTCGGATTTATTAATAAAAGTGTATCCTAACCTTGATTCTCGCATGAAAAAGGAGCGGGGATATGGCACGTTGGCAGCCGTCCAACAATTTCGAAATCGCTATAAATACAAATGTAATAGGCTAAAAATAGGTACTTAAACTTTATATAAACGACAATAGCGATTATGTAAGGTAAAATTGGCAAAATGGAGCGATTTCGAGCAAAAATATGGGAAAAATTTGTCTTTCACTCTCGTTCGTGCAAAACGCAACGAGTAACTTGGACGTGGGCCAACTTTCAAAGTGACCCGCCCCAAATTGAAGTATGAAATGATTTCAGCGGTGATTCAAATTCTTTATGGGTGATTCCGTTTGTACACATTTTTAAAACATGGAATCAGGGCCAAGTACTTCCGGTAAAACAGAACAGGTGGTATTTCAATTCAACAAGGTTCGAAACTGATTTGTTCCTGTTTTACGCATTTTGGGCGGTTTTATCCATTTTTGGCAATCCGCCAACGATTTCGCAGTCGACACTGCAACAGCCGTCGAGTGCCCGCGCTTATAAATGCCCACCAAATCCAGATTTTGCGTTAGACAGGCCGTTCTTTGTGTTGGAACCGAGTGGTGAATCGAAGGTTGTTTTCTTTTGTTGGATTTTTCAAATGGTGAAATGTTTCTAGAGGTGTGATTATGTGTCAGATAATTGTGATTACTTTGTTTTAGCGATATATCATCATTCATGTAGCTGCAACAGCTGCAATTTGGACATCTGAAATCTGACTGAAATTTGTCTCATTCAATGTTAACAATTTTGGATAGTGTGGCTTAGGTGCTTGCTATTTTGTAGATCATTGACAATCAGTAAGAGAATGTAACAATGTTTTATTAATAAAGCGATTGAATAAACTTTGCTCCAAATTCGCCGATAAAATAGTGAAAGCAATCTAATGTGACGATAAAAATAAAAAAGTTCACTTTTCCACTGAGCTGGTATATAACAAACCCCACCCCTAAAGTGCGCTCTCAGTCAACAGACTACAGTCCAAAAACCACTATCTCATATCCACTCAGGACGCGTCTCGCCAATCGGGTGAATCTAGCAACGGTCGCGTGCTGCAAGTGGGCGCGCCTTGTCACAGCGCCGGGAGGCAATTTCTCCTCGCCCACGTTGACCCGAAAAGTGGAAGAGTGAAAAAGTGGACTTCGGGTGTGAAGGTGTACAATTTCGAGGCTAGGCATGTCCAGGATGTGGACACTTTTCTCGGGAGAAAGTGGGTGAATATAGGGTTGGGACGATATATCGTATCGAATATCGAATATCGGATATCGACTGTTTTTTCATATCGAATATCGAATATCGATATCGAAAATTTTGAAAAAATATCGAATATCGATATCGAATATCGACCATTTTTTCGATATTCTTCCCTTCCCTGGCCTGGCTTATAGTGTGCCAGGAATGGCACTCTCAGAGAGCGGTTTGGTTTGTAATTTTTAAAAATTTTGTGCCCAAGCACATACTTTGTCGTCACATGACAGCTGTGTCCATTTCAGCAGTTGCAAACACCACGAATGTTGTGAAAATGCACTCACAAATGTCCACGAATGTTGCGCTGACACCATGCTACATTTTCCTTACTACATTGTCAAATTTTTGGCGGTGGGGAGATTTTACGTCCATTTTATGTAAATTTGTATAATCTACTCTTCATTAAGGATATGATTAACTATGTTTGTGACCAAATGGAACTAGGCAATTGGACCCCCAGTCTGCGAGGCGTTTTATGCTCGTGCCAGAAAAATATTTGGCTGACTGCGATAACGCATGACGCACGTCATGCGCTGTCGCAGTCAGCCAAATATTGTTCTGGCACACAAACCCACTCAGCATTGACCGACTACGGTTTGGTCAACGCTGAGCGAGTAAAAATGACTGAATGGAGGCACCTGTGCGCGGCCCATTTATAAGTCGTGCGGCACGCCATGTGCGCGGGTGCAGTGCACACGATAATTACTAAAAAAGTGCATGCACGCGGTGCGAATCACGTGGCTGAGTGCATGCACATGCGTCCCTGATTATGGTAATAATTTAAAATCGAT
The DNA here is from genome assembly GCA_964036195.1 of Sphaerolaimus hirsutus. NCBI lineage: Eukaryota > Metazoa > Nematoda > Chromadorea > Monhysterida > Sphaerolaimidae > Sphaerolaimus > Sphaerolaimus hirsutus. Next base: position 24,812,913 of record OZ038450.1, on the reverse strand, counting down.
GACGTCATGGTTCTCAGCGACCAATGGCGTCGTCGATATGCCGCAACAACTCCCCCGTTCACCCACTTCTTTAAATATTCACCTCCAACCAAAAAAGAAAAATCAGGCGAGGTAAAGAAAAGAAACCACGCCAACCCCCCCCCCCCCCCGATATTTTGGTCAGTCCCGCCGTACTACCGCCATGGGACTATACTATGACATTCAAGTAGAAATAGCAAGTAACAAAAGTAAAATATCGAAATATCGATATCGAGCATATTTTAATATCGAATATCGAGGGTCCATATCGTATCGATATCGAATATCGAGTTTGAGAAAAAAATATCGAATATCGATATCGAAAAGTCATATCGTCCCAACCCTAGGTGAATATAGGTGTTATTTTTTGCATTTATAAAACTGGAACAGCTGCCTGGTGGGCTTTAGAAACATGTGCAGATAAATGATATGGAACATGCAAAATAGTTTATTCTAATGATCAGTTCAAAGTTTAAAATATTTTGTGAAAGGTATTGGCAAGAGAGGACAAAGTAGGTACCCATTATAACAAGAAAATAAATGTAGTGTTTGTTTTGCATTTGTTAGAAAAATTTTCTAAAAACTTACGCCTGAATTTGGTCGTAGGGCGCGCCCGGCCACTAACTACATGCGCGATTTTGATGCGGATGAAGACAACTCAAAAGCGGAGCAAAAACGTCTACTCGCGACCGATTTCGGTAGCGCGAAACGTATGAAAATGGTTCAGCAGGCTGTTAAGAGACATGTCAAAGAAGTGGGTTTTATGGGCAAATAGGGGCGGGGCTTTTTCGGCTTTCCACCTTTCAGGAGTGTCTAAAAATTTTTCACTTGGATGGAATGGTTTTTTCAATACAACGCAACATTGTGCTTAGTTTACCGATCGAGTTTGCGTAAAGTGTCGTTTTTTATTTTGGCAAAATGTCGTTATTTCGTATTCGAAAAATATCCAAAAGTCTTCAAAATTTCATATAGGATGTTTTAGACATCATGCCTGCGAAAAAAATAAATTGACGTCTTCATACAGGAAACGATGGAATCTATGGTCAAATCTGCACTGACCAATGTCGTCGATTCTAGTGGCCAGACCACTGCGGCAGGTGACAAAAAGGAGCCTGAAACTTCTGGCATCACCATGATCCAACAGGTACAAAATGGTTATTGTTGTTTTTTTTGTACGTGCTCACTTATTTTCGTGTGAAAAAGTGCATTTGTATTTTTAAAAGTGTTGTATTTTTATGTGTTTTGACTTAAGATGGATTATTTTTTAAGTCGTTTTTTAAATATTAAAAACAACGTTTTATTTAAAAACTCGAGCCTCAAAACCGTTGGGACAGATTAAATTTTCAGTGGTTTCGTGAGCTAGGTTATTTTCTATTCTTAGTTTTGACTTTGTATGGCAAACGTAGTTTAAAACAAACCCACTACGAAAAAATTTTTTGTCAAGTGTTCGGAGTTGAGGTGTGAACAATGTAGCCATGCTTTGAGTGTTCAGTGATAGATTGCCAGTTGGACATTGACCCTAAATTCAAATTCAAATCATATTTGTGTCGGGCATGTCGAATCTGTAATCGCACCATTCGCATGTTGTAATTGTAAAAAATCACAATCGCAAAAAATCCAATGGCAGGTCACATCTACACTTTTGCCAGTGGCGAACGAGAAAGCTGCGACCCCAGCTGCAATTTACTCATTGGACACGTTTATCACTGAAGAGGGCATGCAGAGTTTGTCTGAAGAAGTAGACACTTTCATGAAGTTTACTGCGAAGGTTAGCGGCATTCTGTGATGACTGTTAATTTTGAGAAACTCATGCATTTGCACTGGGCACTACTTTCACGTTGAAAACAACCCTTTACACTACATTCGAGCTTGTGCCTCTGTGCATGTTTAACCGCTGTGCATGTCAGGGGTATTCCAGATTTTGACCCTCCAGGAGGTTGGATAGATAGCTAATCGCTCCTCTGGAGGGATAGATAGCTGGAAAAATCTTGGGGGTTCAATATATAGGCTTTTTCAAGATTTAGAAAAAAAGTAGAAAAATCGCTTAAAAGTGAAAAATTACTAACAATGGGTATAACACACACACACATACTACAAAAAATAGCTGAAAAAAAGACAATAAAAACATGTGATTTTGAAGGTGGAAATCTAAAAAATGGTATGAAATTTAGCGATTTTGAGTGAAAATTTGGGTATACATGCGCACCGGGTTCACATGCACAGAAGGCCTACATTCATCCATCTCACCATGCCACGTTTTTTTCCAAACACTTTACCACAGCACGTTTCCGCAGACGGCCCTTGAGTCTGAACTGCACGTGTTGCCGGTGGCGAGCGCGCTGCACACGGTGGCCAAGGCGTACGGCGCCGCGCCCACCGAAGCCAAGACCTTTGAGCTGGCCGCCAAGTTGTACTATCTGGGATGCTTGGCGAAAGTTGTGAGGGTGCGTTTTTTTCTTTTGTTGTTTTTTTGGGTCGTTGTTTGCAATTTTTCTTAGAATGTGAGGCGATTCACAGTAATTTTATTTTATGATTATTAATGTTTATATTTAGGCTGAATTTTAGCACATTGTGCGGGCTAGTGGCGAAATTGGGGAAGTTTTGTGTAGAAGGTCGTTACGTCGCCTGAAAGGGTGGTCTTTACTAACCATTAGCGACAAAATTCCGGTTAAATTTTGAAATACTGAAGTTCGATGGCTCCCGTCCCTTTCAATGGCCAGAAATTCCTTCACTTTTCAGTATGTCAACAAGGAGGCGCGTACACGGGTGCAGCTGCGCGATGTCGATTTCAACAATATGAGGATCGCTGATTGCGCGAAAATGCTAATTACTACACATTTTTTCCGTATGTTTTCTTCCCATTATGGTGTAAATTTATTTTCTTTAACTTTTTCACATTTCTCAGAGCGTCCGGCAGAAACGACTAGCCGAATGAGAGCTGCAGTTTATCCCATGCCAAAAACGAGCAAAGATCGTCTGTTGGCGTACACACTCTGTTTGGCGATAATTCTGTCGCGTATGTTATTGTGTTATCGTCGCTGCACACAGTAGTTTACCAATTAAATTTAAAAAAATTAGTAACGGCATTAATCAGGGACGTATCCAGGCCTTTTGAGCGGGGGGGCTGCTTGTTTACGGAGCCCGGCGAGGGGGGGGGGGCTCAGCCCCCCCCCCTAAAATTTTAGCTACCGAGTGGCGGAATGGCGCCATGGCGCTGGCGCCATTAGTAGGCGCCACGCCATGGCGCCATTGGCGTTGGCGTCAGCGCCATGGAACGCTGTATATGTATGTAAATATACATACAAAACAGCAAAAAGCACAACATTTTTCATGATTTGCGGCCACATGGAGCAAATCTGATGATGATGATAATACCTTATATATGGTGAAGAATGCGCGCTTGCGCGCAAAATTTTTTACGCTGACGTTGAAAAAGTCGCATTTTCTGGTCACTTTCTAGTCTCGCCCCGGGAGGGAGGGGGCTGCAGCCCCCCCCCCCCGCCCCCCCCTGGATACGGCCCTGGCATTAATGATGGCCAGCGCTTGTTTCAAGTGTTTTATTTTTTTTTAAATGCCGCTTTTTTTAAAAAAAGCGCAAGGGTCCCAGCGCTTTTTCTAAGAATCATTAGTTTACATGTGTGCACAGCGACTTAATGTTCAATCCCGATCAATTCCAAATTTTACAAATTTTTCAAATAGCGAGTTTGTCGCTCGACGTGGGCTACTGGTGCACGGCGCTCGGGGTGCCCGACAAACGGGCAAAAGATCTCTGCAGGGCACTTGGCTGCAAGTCTGTTTGTGCTTTTGTTTCGTGGTAAATTGACCGCTAACTATGGCAAACTGTTTTGTTGTTGCATGTTTTTTATTTTCATCTTTTTTTAGACATTCGGAATTTATTTTCCATCACTTGAAAAGAACACTTGGGGACTTTTTCGATTTTTCAAAATCGCATTTTAAAGTTTGGCGCTGGCCCGGCAGCGCCATGTTTGGGCGACAAAGCTTGCCCTGCATTTTTCAGATATCTCGGACATTTGTCTACAATTTTTGTGTCTATAAATTTTGTTGGCTAGCAAATATTTTGGGAGTTATGTCATATTTTGTAAACTACCCAAAATAAGGAGTAAATTTGAAAATTTGAACTTGAAATGTAAATAACTTCCTAACGGTACATCGCAGGGCAAAACCAATTACACCACTGAAAAGCCCTTCTCGAAAAGTACCCAAACCTAAATTTTCAGATCTATATTTATACCCGTACTCGATTATTAGAGCAAAATATTTTTGGAAATTCACGTATGCACATTTGGAAATGAAACTTTTTTGTAGGGGAAATTCGGCCGGCTCTTCGCGAGCGATCCGGAGCACGCGTGCACTTTTGGAAATGAAACTATTTTTTAGATATGTGCACTTATGAAATGAAACTCCGGTGGTCCAAGATGGATATGTGCACTTACGAAATGAAAGTTCTGTTTTTCATAGGAGATCTGAGATGGATATGTGCACTTTCGATATGAAAATTGTGATTTTTCTGAAAATCGGTACCACTGTATTTCAGGAACGAAATGGACTATAATGCAGATTTTTTTTCTAAAATGTGAAAAACTATACGTTGAAGTCAAATCCACGCTTAACTCGATTTTTCTGGATTTGGCGCTTGTGAACTTTTGGAACGGAAGTCCCCACTTCGAAGTCGATTTTTTTTCCAGAAATAAATCACCCCTTAAAAACAAGTAATTTATTAGAAATGCTCGAGAAAAATTAAAAGTCCAACAATCAAGTGTAAAAATTTGAAAAATATTACAAAATTAGTTGTTTTAGTAGAAGGCCAATGGCAACGAAACTACCTTGGTAATTACCTAAATTAGTCCCACCAAAAATTAATCACCCCCATTTCAGCGTTGCCGCGACCAAGTCCAGCGGTGGGGTTATGAAAACGGTGGCGACGTTGTTGCACACGCCGCTGCAGGCGTCCAAGCAGAACGCACAGAAGTTTGGTGGCAGGGCGAGAAAATGATAGGTGTTGGGTTTTGTTGTTGTTGTTTTTGTGTGTTTTTTTTTGCACGGATTTTTTATTTTTGCCACCGTTTTTTAGTTCTGTTGCAAAGTTTAGTTGTGTAGGCATGATTTTCACAGTCTTTAGTTACAATATATAAATACAATGTGACACATAGATATTTATGATGTTAGTGATTGAATGGGTTTCGTTTGAGATCAACAAAGGGCGCCGTCTCATGGCATTGCGCCAGCGGGTTCTAGGTAAGTTTTGCAAAAACCATGAAAATTACAATAAATGACCATAAATAAGTGCACCAAAAATCGATTTTTGGCTGAAAAATCACTGAAATGGACAAATTTTTGTTGTCACAGTTCGTGTGATGTTTCTGATGGATGATATTTGGATGGATTTGCTGGTGTGCGCCGCGACAACCTGAATGCTAAAAGTTAAAGAACTGGCGTGCCAATACCATAGTGATATTGACCAAGATTTGCCGAGTTTTTGGTCTTCATTGAATGCAAAGAACACTTTAGCATTTGAGTTTTTGAGTTGAGTTTTTACCAAAAAAAATCGAGTTTTTACCAAAAAACTTGAGTTTTTACAAACAAACAAAAAACTGAAATAAAACATGGAAACAAGTTTTTTTCATGAAAAAAAACAAAAACACAGGTATTCATTTTTGAAAAACTCAAAATACAGAAAGTGTTTTTTTTCTGAGAACTTACCCCCGTTGGTGATATGTTAGTGTTGTATGTGATATCCAGCCAATGTGCTTTCACATACTTCCCCAGTGGAAAACACCAATCTCAATATATCAGCATTCTCTTAGTGTTTTTGAGCACTATTTCATGCATCACTTCACTTGAAGTCACAAACATTCGACAAACAGTTATATACATAACAAGTTGTCATAAAAAATTGGATTTTTTACAGATGCCACAACTTATAATGCTATCTGCTGGCTCCACAGACATTCTTTGACTATATTTTGCATCACAAAGTACTGCCACTTGTCTGACATATTTGCCTGACGCCTTACCCCTGTGGAGCATCCTGACTGGGGATGTAATGGCGCTGGGGCCTGGCACTAGTGCCAAAGCAGAAAGCGTCATGGCGCTTGGCGCCAAAGTTCTGGCGCTTTTCACATGACTTGTATTGACGCTCCACAGGGGTGAGGTGTCATACCTGTATATGTTGGGTCATAATCATATTTGGAACAATTTAGAAATGTCTTAACATTTAAAAAAAACCCAAAAAGCACTCTTTAGAAAGTCGTAAACGCGGGGTCTTTGAAAGAAAGCACTTTTTAAAAAGCTGGGTCATTGAAAATAGTGCTTTTTGCATCCCTAGTGTGGTAGGACATTTGATGGACTTTGTGTTTTCCACTACAGCTTATTTTTACATGGTAGCATGTAGACATGTAAGTTTCTGTAGAAATGTAAGTCTGCCAGTAGAAAGACAAAAACACCAATGAAAACAGTCCTTACTTTAAATCTGTAAGTGAAAAAAATTTCAACATACATATTCACAATAAATTTTGCCTTTCTTTTTCTTTTCAATCAGTGACCACTCTGAGACCTTTTTAAATAAAAAATTTGTTTAAAAAAGCAAGTGCCATCCCTAGTTATGAGTCAACATGAATATACAGGTATGTCAGACATGCATCTGAAATGTGGTGGCAATTTAACCCCACCCTGGTGTGGCAACAACTGGCTTAGCTTACATCAGAACTTTATTTTTGCAAGATGTTTTATATTTGATGACTGTTATAAATGTTGATTAGTAAATACGTGTAATCCTGCTAGTGAACTATATATTCCCAATATCAAGACTCAACAGGGTGACGCGACTAAGATTGCCATCATCTAATTTTCAAGCATGTTTTATTATCTTCTTTCATGAAATATGTTTCATAAACAACAAAATGTCATTTCTGTCAAAATTGTACATAACAAATTTGTAATATGTCTAAAGGGGGAATTATTTGAGGGGTAATTATGTTTTTCTATCTCATCTAACAGAAGGAATTATTCAAGAGGGGGACTTTTTCAATGGGGTATTATTCAAGTAAATGTAATTTCAACAGAACCTACTAGACAAACCAGGCTTTGTCAATGCAAATTGTGACTAATTTGCACTGCCGCAATGCTGCACGGATTTGCCAACAGTGCCTTGGGATAGGGACCTAAAAGCGCCAGGGTGCCTGGTGATGTCAGGTTTTCACACATTTTATTGGCATGCCATGCCCACAAAAAAAGCCATGGTGCTTTATACACTTGGTGTTATTTTATTTTGGTGTCAGGAACAAAATGCCTTGAGCTGGTGCTTGATGCTAGAGCCAAACCAAAAAAGCATCTCTGCTGGAGGTTAGAAAAGGGCACTGGCTATTTTTGCACTTGGCACCAAAGTTCTGGCGCTGTTTACATCACTAGTTCAATGCTTCAAGGTGTAAGAAAATTATCCATTCTCAAGCCAAATAAATCCTGCCGCTGCCACTTTGCCAACATTTACTGGGGGGATCAGATAATTTTTCCCATTTTCATCATACTCAAACCGCTGCAACAGGCACTTTTTTGTGATACCATTGTACGCAATGCTTGCACACTCATCCAACTGCAAGCAATGCCGCCCGCAGATTTTGAAAGTGGCAACATTCAATTTTTCCACAATGTGGTCATGGATAATGTGTTCTTCATAAGACTTCATCAACCATTTGGGCTCATAGTAGGGGTCGTCTGTAAAAAATATTTGAAACTTTGGAAATATTGGAATACAAAATTGCATAAGGCCGCGTTTACACGGATTTTTTGTGACGACTCGACAACATTAAAAAGTCCAATAAGTTGAGTAAAAAGATTCCATATTCATGAGAAGAAGTAGTCAACTATACATTCTCCTTAGGCGAATATGCATGTCAAATTGCAGAATCGTGCTTGAAGTTCAGGTGTTATAGACGTTTGGAAACATTTTGCTGTTGTCGGAAGCTGTCGGGAGACTGTCTGACAGCTTCCGACAACAGCAAAATGTTTTCAAATGTCTTTAACGCTTGAGCTGCAAGCACGATTCTGCAATTTGACTTGCATTTCGCATAGGGAGAATGTATAGTTGACCACTTCTTCTCATGAATATGGAATCTTTTTACTCAACTTATTGGACTTTTTAATGTTGTTGAGTCGTCACAAAAAAATCCGTGTAAACGCGGCCTAATGTTTACAGTCAATGCAATGGTTTTTTGGGACCAATGATTTGTTTCCATTCAATTTGGTGTCAATGTAAACAAAAACCAAGGGGATGTGGGCGTGGGGAAGTGGGCTGCTTCTTTCTTTGGATGATTTAAATATGGAATTTTTACACCACTTCCAAATGCCACCAGTGATCATGCTGTCAACGCACCGAGTTCGCAGAAGGCATGCGCCCAGGGAAAGTATGGCATTGTAGTGTGGACTGTGCGCACACCAGCAGGGAACGTGGTAGTAGTTCCTGGGGCCAGTTCCGCAAGTGGAGAAGTGAAAGCACATTTACAGGAAAAGCGAAGTGAAATGGCAAGTAAATGGGCAAACGCAAAATAAAAGGTCAACTTACCATAATGGCCCTACACACACTAGTTTTCACCGTGACTGATGTGAAAACTGAAATGGCGACACGGCGACATCCAGCCTACTCTTATTGTATGCTATACGTGTTTTAGTTTTCAAATTTTCAAAGTTGAATTTTCATTAATTTATATTCAAATTTAAATTTTATTAAATAATTCAGCCGTGTTCACTAATTTGCACTTTAAAAATTTTCAGTTTTCACACGAAGTCACGGTGAAAACTAGTGTGTGTAGGCACATTACATACCTCCTGTGTAACATTATCGTAAAATGTAAAACTTCTAATATTTAAGTTGACGTTCTTATGTTCGCTTTTATATTTAATTAATTCAATTTATCAATATTCCTTTTCATTTCACATTCCACCTTTTTTAACATCTCAACATTCATCATTTAATATCTCAAGCGATGTTGTTTACAACGTGCGCTTTATATCGCTCACATATTTGGATCTTAGTCATTGCTCACATTCCGCCACACTTCCTTGACAAGCGGCACGCAAATACGCCGACATGTTTATGTTAAGCAGCGGGCCCGCCTCAAGCAAGGGGCCGGGCCCGCGCGCCATTTCAAATGTTGTCTGGCTTGTCTCACATTTTTGCTATCTTGCCAGTTTAGCTCGCTTTTCATCGGAAGAGCGAGCGGAGCAAGCGTTGAACTTTCACAATTGGAAATGTTGGGGAAAAAATTGGAGATTAGAGCCGACCGATTGGCGCCAAGCCAGTCGCCATCGGTCTGGCCCTTAAAAGCCGATCTCACAGCTAAAATCGGCAGTGTTTGCAACCTCGTCAACTTCACACCAATCTCTTCCTAGGATCTAAATAAGCGCCGTTGTCAAGTTTGTTAGGTCGCTTATTTTTGGTGCTAAGTTTTAACTCTTGGTGCTTTAAATCACCTTGGTGCTTTATTCACACCTGCGCTAGGTGCTTTGTTCACAACCACGCCACTTAATTATCGCCTTTTTGTCGTAATTAAGTGCCCCCTTTTTAATTGCCTTATTTCTACGGTAATTTGAGCTTTATTTACGTTTCATTTAAGTAATTAATTTAGTTGTAAATTAATTCCTTTATTTACGTATATTTTATTTACAGTTATTTCTTTGTATTTTTAATTGTCTAGATAAAAACGTTCGTCAAAACCTTTTGGAAACAATCTAAATTTGCTTCACACTAACTCACGTCAATTCACTTCAACTCAACTAATCACATTTGATAAAATAACGGAACGTCAACTAAGAGACGACGCTTCAGGTCAAACTTCATACGTTCACATTCGTCCTCTTCCTCGGTTAGGAATAGGAGCTCGTTCACAAGTCAACTCAACAAGTTCCGTATTATTTTACATGGCGCAGCGAGCAGGGTGACTAATTAACTAATTGGTCACTCTAATTAAGTCGTCTCGCGCGAAATTTCATTGGAAATTGTTTGTCACAGCCTGTGTCACACGCACGAGGTTACAGTAATACGGTTTTGGACGCAAAATCGTTAGTAACGCATGCGTATTTACTTACGATTTTACAAGTACAAGTCACAAGTAACGAAATATTTATTTTTATTATTTTATTTCGTTCACAGCTAGCTACCACTTTGCTAATAAGCAATAAATCGATTGAACTTTGCTATGGCCGACGAACGCCTACGCGCTCTGCGAGGTGCATCCGCCGCCTCAGCTATGCCTCCGAGCAACGTAGATGAGTCCGACACAACTCATCCGTTGACTCAGCATAGCCGGGCGTTGACTGGAGTGCGCACTGGCGTGTTGCGATTCACAACTAAACCGATTCCTAAAATCGTCAAAGACGAGTCACAACCCGCCGCCGTAAACTTGCGCGCGGCGGAGGAAGTATTAGAACTACTTCAAGCATACGTCTACCAAGCCAAGCTGAAACGCTCGGACCTGTCCACAGCTATGGACAGATTCACATCTATTGTTCAAGATTACATCACAAGCTTGGACAGAGACCAAGACGGTGCGGCCGAAGAAGCGAAGAACGCCAATGCGAAATTGGAACGCGCGCTCTATTCGGGCTCGAACAACGCGACGATGCTCATGGATGAGCTGGAATCGAAAATGGCGTTGCCCAAGCGCACATCAAATCCGCGGAAAGGTTGATACTTTCCTTGAAAGGTCAGTCCACTGTTGATTTAACTACTCAACCCTTTTCACAACCACCACAACCCCTCAATGTCACAACGGGAAGTAGTTCTCAACCTTCACAACCGGAAACTTTATTAAAGTTGCCTAAAATCGAGCTTGCTAAGTATAACGGTGACCCGTTAGAATGGGCAGCTTGGTGGGAAATCTTTCGAGCTCAAATTCACGACCGAGCTACTTTGTCAAACGGTATGAAATATACGTACCTTAAGCTCAGCCTCACCGGTCCAGCAGCAGAACTGCTGGCCGGATTAAAAGGTGATGGTCGCAATTACATCACAGCGATCACCATGTTAAAGTCAAACTTTGGTGAAATGCAAAGGGTACAATCGGCCCTGTGGGATAAATTGTATTCACTCAAAAAACCTTCATCGAGAGGAGATTCCCTCACAACTTTCACAAGAACCCTTTTGTCAACTCTCAATCAACTCAAAGAAAGGGGCGAAAGTGTCGATTCTGGTGCTGTTTTAAGAATAATTTGTGGTTATCTCCCCGATAATATTGTTCTTGCCGTCACAGAAGAACACCAGAATTCGATGCGCACTGCGGCAACCGACGACACTGAACTCAGTCGTCAGGTTTGTTGATGCTTTAACTACCATTGCTCGTGCTCGGTTAGATGCAATGAAAACTGATCAGCAAAGTTCACAAACTTCAAATGTTGTTCAGAAATCACAAAATTCATCGTCAAAAAAGCCACAAAGTGGAGGTGGTTGGCAACAGCAAAAGAAAAAGGGAAATAAATCACAAAATACCTTTTCTAAGCAAAAAACTATTCACAACACGGTTGCTTTTGCTGGAACAAATGCTAACGTTGGTAAACAACAAGGAAAAATTAAAAATTCCACACAACCTCCCAGAACTCCCGCGAGCGGAGCGACTAATCAAAAGCAGTTCTCACAACCTGCTGCTGATTTTCGCAAGCCAAAATTCGAGTGCTTGTTCTGTGGCAACAAAGAGCACTACACCGTCGATTGCCCTCAGTTCGTCACACCGAAAGAGCGCACCGATCGGCTGCAAGCGTTGGGCGAAGTGTGCACTCGGTGCACACACAGAGGTCACCCGACAGCGCAGTGCACTCAACGATTGAGTTGCTACTACTGTCGCCAGATCAATCAGCATCATGGGGCGTTTTGTCCTAACAGACCGACACCCACATGGCGTCAGGTAAACAATTCACAAAATAAAGCCTTTGTCACAGCAACGAGCGCTAATTTTGTCAACGCTCAGGTAATCACAACAGGCGCGGCTTCGTCACAAGCGCCGCCATCGTATCCGCCTTCACACACGGAACCGATGAGCGTGCGCGTCATCCCCCCGGACGACGACAATTTTCAGTGGGGACAGCAAACGCTGTACCAGATGGACATGGACGGCCCGCTGGACATGGGCGAATGGCCGAAACCCGCTAATGAGCTTCATGCGAAAGCTCAGGAGGAGGCGCGCAAGTACCACAGCGAAAACGAGCTGTGGACGACGCTTTGCGCCAGCCTCATCAAGGACGGCATGGACATGGAGACCGTCGAGGCCAAAATCCGCGGCTTCCAACAAAAACGGTACGAGGTGTACCCACACCTCAACCCAAACCAGATGTCATCGTTGGTGCCACTTCAACCAAGTCACAGGCCCACGGTGGAGGTTCTGAGCGCACAGGCGGGTTACGGTAACCCCAACGCCGCTACCAGGCAGCAGGCCGAACAAGAATGTGAGTTCGATTTTGCGCCTATTGTTCGTTTGCAAGTGGCCCAGGCTTCGTTAATTAATAAGGACGCTGAATTAAATCGAGTCACAGACCCTTTGTTAATATTCTTTGACACTGGATGCGAATATTCATACATCAAAGCATCCATGGCAAATGAGTATAACTTTGAAAACAAAGGAGACGTTGTTCTTCAAATGAACGTGTTTGCAACAAAAACGCCAGTCACAGTCAATACGTTTTTGATTGAGGCCGTCATGCCTATTTACAAACACGTTGACAATCAGTGCAATATGTTACAAATCCCGCTCACATTGCGTGCGGTCGATAATTTGGCAACATATGCATGCCCACCTCCTTTATCACAAGAAGACAAAACAGTCATTTACGTTGTATATGGTAAATATGCACAAGAACAATTCGCGGAACCGCTTGAATTGACAGAAATGACTGATGAGTTTTGTCACAAACTATGTCAACCAGATGTAGTCATTGGTCAAGACTATTATTGGAAGTTCGATATTCGACCAACAGAAGTCGAACTCCCATCTGGATTGATAGTAGTTGAGTCAATACTTGGATTGATGCTTGGCAGAAATGCGTCATCACAGTCATTTGTCACAACACCTGACATCATGCCACATCAATTCATGGTTTCATGCTGCTCACACGCATCATCAGCTGTTGCTGTTGGTCAAGAGACATTATTTCAATTTCACAGTCTTGAGTCAATAGGCATCACAGACGATCCATTGTCACACGATGACGATATAGCGGAACAGTTAATTCTGGAATCAATTACACTCGATCCAGAAACTGGACGCTATAGCGTAGATTGGCCATTCAAATCAACAATTCACGAATTGCCAACCAACAATGCAGAAGCATTTCGTCGCTTTCTGTCATTGTTGAAACGGTTTCGAAAAGATCCCGATTTATTCGCAACATACGCTAAAGTCATCTCCGATCAACTTCACAAGGGTGTCATAGAACCCGTCTATGGTTCACAAGACGGTTTGCAAGAACACATCTTACCACACCAACCTGTCATCACACCTGGCAGATCGACAACATGTCAAATAGTGTATGATGGTTCTGCAGGCAAGCCAAGTCTCAACAATTGCTTATTTCGAGGCCCAGTTCTCACACCACTGGCGCTCGGATTAATGCTTCGTTTCAGAGCCGGAAAAGTGGTGTTATTAGCAGATATTGAGAAAGCATTTTTGCAAATTGCTCTTCACCCAAAATCACGCGCTTTCACAAAATTTTATTGGCTGCGTGATGACACCATTCCGACTCACGAAGACAACATTCAAATGATGCAATTCACAAGGGTGCTATTTGGTCTCACATGCAGTCCATCCATTTTGTCGACTGTTATCAAATATCACCTAGAAGCGGAACTAGCTCACATACATCCCGCTGATTCACACGAACGAGCGAAATTGGAGCTGTTGCTCAACAGCATTTACGTTGATAATTTAGTTATCAGCGTAGATGATGAAAAATATGCAATACAGCTCTATCGCTTAATTAAAGCTGTTTTTGCAAGAGCAAATTTCAACATGCGCGAATGGATGACAAATTCGCGTGTTGTTTCTGAGAAAATCAAACCTGATGATCTCAACCCGAAACAGTCACAATATATCAAAGTGATGGGTCTTGTTTACGATCACATCAAAGACACCATCGCGGTGCCAGCTCCAAAGAAAGATTTCACAAACATTGTCATAGCAACACGCCGCAATCTGAACAAATTGCTGGCTTCAACATATGACCCTATTGGCATCACAGCGCCCGCGTTATTTCAGTTGAAATTTTGCGTGTCACAAATAATTCAAAGGTGCAATATCACAGCCTGGGACGAACTCATCGAAGACCCAGAGGCGGATGACTTACTGGACGATTTGAAACGACATCTCTCGTCCATTAGTCAAATCAAATTTCCGCGCTCATTTCACTCTTTTGGCATTGACGTCAAAGATACAACACGTCCCTTAGAGTTGCATGTTTTTTGCGATGCCTCTAAAGACGGATATGCTGTTTGCACTTACTTGCGTCAACAAGCGAATTCACCTGATGAATACGGCTATGACGATTTGCGACATTTTAGCGGATTTCTCACAGCTCGCACGAAATTAGCCCCACTTCCGTCAAAACAATTTTAACCCCTCACAATCACACGCTTGGAATTGCTCGGTGTTACAATTGGTGCACAGCTCATTGATTACTTACATCACAAACTCGTTGAGCTAGGTGGATGGAAAATTCACAGCAATTTCCTATGGACCGATAGTACAGTGGTCATCGGCTGGCTATACACGTCAAAGCCGCTGGCTACTTTTGTCAATAATCGCATCACAAAAATCCACTCATTTATGTCAAAACACTGCATTCAAATCTGCAAGGTTGCTACAAAAGACAATCCGGCTGACATTGCGTCGCGGGGATGTACTTTTGCTCAACTAATGATCGAAACAATGTGGTTCACAGGACCATCATTTTTCGCTGAACCCTTCACAGCAGACATTGTTGACATTTCGCAATATCAAGCTCAACCTGTCACCGAAGAGCTTGCGAAAGGCGACACTCACATAAGTCGACCTTTATACGCTGGTGCAGTTACTTCACAGCCTGCTTCACAGCCAGCTAATGCTCTTTCACAACAAGTGCCTGTCAATTTGGACCCCAATTTGTCACAAAATGTCACTCCTCAAAATCCGTTTGTCGAAAGTCGGCAACGTCACATCCCATCAAATCCGTTCAAAATAGATATTCAGCGATTTTCAACACTGTCAAAATTGTTGCGCACTGTCGTTTATTTGCTTTGTGTCAAGATCTATTGGCTCAATCGCTCTATGCATAAAGCTGCAAAACACAACAGCGAATATTTGTCAAAACCTATCGCACAAGCCGATCTGAATGAAACATTTCGACATGTGCTACGCATTGCACAAGCTGAGGAATGTGCCAGTTGCATTTCACAAGCGCAACTGGGCAAGCACCACATGCTCAAATGGGACGCGTGGAATAATTTATTATATTGCGTCACGCATGTGTCTCACAAAGAACACCGAAACCCTTCGTTGTTTTACTACCTACCGAAAACGGGGTGGTTAACAACGTTAGTGGTTACACATTTTCATGAGCTTGCTGGTCACAGTGGCATGCTACACACCTTAGCAGATTTACGCGAGCACTGCTGGTTGTCAAGTGCCAAGCAGGTAGTTGCGAAAATTTTGCGCAAATGCGTCACATGCCGCAAAGCGGAAGGAGGTCCATTCACATTACCTGATTTTCACACGTTACCAGTCACTCGAACTCAATCACAAATAGCATTGAAAAAAACGACTGATTTTGAGAAAATATAATTAAATATTATCTCAGAAAATCTCTCAAGAAAAAAATATAATTAAATCTCTTGGGTCATTTTCAAAAATATAATTAAATCTCTGAGAAAATCTCTTGCAGTTCAAAAAAATCTCATAAAATCTCTCAACTTAATTATGATTTAATCGATATTTCATGGTGTTTGAACCATTGAGAGTACATTGAGAGTAAATATTAAGCACATGATGTGTTGTTTAACCGTTTCATTCACAATTTCATATGATAAGAGCATATTGTCTACCATGGCACACTTTGTAAAATACTACATGTATTTAGTATCTGAATAATGAACAAATATTTGGTTTAGGCAAAAATTTTCCTCATAGTAGAATTCATTACTTTCATGTGTGATGACCCCCACAGAATTGATCAGATGACTTTTTCACCAGAATTTTGTAACTATATTTCCAAAGCATGCTGTCAACTCTTTAGTTGTTAAAGCGACTAGAACCCAGTGCATAAGTTTACCCATTGCACAAGTCGCAACATCCAGTGCCAATGTAGCCCCAGTGCTTAGTACAGCGCCGTACTTGAGCACTGAAAAAAGCTGAAAAAGTACCAGTACTCTCTTTTGTGTATACTTCTTGAAAGTACTTGAGTACAGAAAATGTATTTCAGATTACTTTTTTATTGACTCTTACTGCCACAGAACAGAAAAAGAGGAGGAAAACTACAAATAGGTGGAAAATAGCAAAAAAATGTGTATATAAGCAAATATATAGTTTAAAATAGATGAAAATTGGTAAAAAAGCACATGAACTAATGAATTTGAAGGTGAAAATTAGCAAATATAGAGAGATTTTCTCAAGAGATTTTCTCAATCAGAAGAAAATATAATTAAATCTCTCTTGAAAATTCTGGAAAAAATATAAATCTCAGAAAATCTTATATTTTCAGAGATTTTCTGAGATTTTTTAAATATAAATCTCCCAGAGATTTTTTCAATGCTAATCACAAATCAAGCCATTTCAACACGTTGGCATTGATTATATGGGACCGTTAGTTTATTCACAGAACGGAGCCCGTCACAGTCAACACATTTTGTTGTTAACATGCTTCAGTACACGCGCTATTCATTTAGAGTCAGCCAACAGTGTCTCAACAGCTGACACAATTATGGCTCTAAATCGCTTCATTTCGCGTCGCGGCATGCCGGACACAGTTTGGTCCGACAATGCCCCCGCGTTCAAAAGTTGCGTTAAATTATTGCCGGACGTAAAATGGCATTTTATCACAGCCAACAGTCCCTGGCAAGGCGGCGTGTATGAGCGCATGGTCGGCTTAGTCAAACGCTTGCTCAAAAAAGCATGCGGCCGACGTTGTCTCACGTGGCATGAGTTTCTCACAGTCATGCTTGACGTCGAATTCTCCGTCAATACGCGACCATTGTCATATTTATCAAACACAGACATTGGTGCAGCGATACTGCGCCCAATACATTTTTTCTTTGGGGCACCCCACCACCATGCTACATGGATGAAAAACGTGAGTTGGAACTCGATTCCACCACGATTAAACCCATGCGAAAAATTCTGAAAGAAGAATGGGATGGGCCAACTGATGGATCTTTCAATCTAACTCCTTCACAAATTGGAAAATCCTACACATTCACACCCCCACGTGTCAATGACGTCAATTGCATTGACGAAATTGCACTCAACTCTGTGCCTGAAAAGGACAGAGATGACATCACATTACTTTGGGATCAGATTCGTCACAACCGTGAAGTGCTCTGGTATGAGTGGTCGCGTCAATATATCGACCTACTCAAAGATCGAGCGAAAAATCAATGCTTGAAAAAGGGCACTATCAACAAAGCTCCCAAACGTGGTCAAGTGGTGTTAATCACTGATGATAAACAACCACGCGGTATGTGGCAAATGGGCCGCATTCACGAAATACACGTGTCAAGCGATGGCAAAATACGTACAGTCACAGTATTGTCAAGCAACGGCCATCGCACACGTAGATCTCCATCTAACCTTGTTCCTCTTGAAATCGACACAGAGGACGGTGTTGAATATAAAATCGACACCAAGGTCAAAGATGATGATAAATCACAACCGCCACCTGACAACGGTGATGATTCACAAAAAGATCAATCACATCAACAATCACAATCTTCACAATCACAACAAGATGCAAGACGAGCAAACCCACGTCAAACATGTCGCTACACAGGTACATATTCGTTCTGGGGAAATGTGTCGCATTTAATGGTACTCACGTTGCTAATACAGTCAAAATTAGCCAACACGCTCACATGGACAGATCAATATCACAAAACTTTCAATCTGTGCCATAAAACACGCACCGGTCACGCGATTCAACTTCCGGAAAAAGTAACATGTCACTTTCCTCAAGTTACCGCCATAGAGGATGTTGTAATATCCGTATGGACGTTGTGTGTTCAGCCGCAAACGACACCCATTTATAGATGCTTTCAACAAGAGCATACTATAATCACATATATGAGTCTGGTAGGCGGAAGATCTATGCTGCCACCAGAAGTCATTAAAAATCACAGAGTCACAACCTACGATTGCATGATTGCCTACCAAAATAAAACTTGGAAAGGCGAGCCCTTAGTAAAAATCGGTCATGCATTGTGGAGCACCAACAAATCACTTCACATCGATTATTGTTACTTTTGTCACAATCTGAGTAACACGGTAATGAACTTTCACATAGAGGAAGGCGTGGTTGCAAGTCTTGACGGAAAGAAAATTGTTTCTGAAATTCAAGATTTGTCACATTGCAATCCACATGCCGGCTATTGTTATGACAGCGACAATGGCGTCTCTTTATGGAACGCTACTGCTTTCAAAAAACAGTGTGCATTCCAAGAGATTGGTCAATATAACGCGCAATATTCACAAAATGATTATGTAGTGATAACATTACAAGCTGCATTTTCGGTCACATGGAGGTCACAACAATTTCCAAATAATGCAGAATGTGTACCGAAAGACGCGAAATATATTGACCAAGGCTCAGCATTCATTCAATTTCTTAGATATCAACAAACAAAATTGAAAAAACCGGAAGCTGAAAAAGCTCCTCTTCACTTTAAGCTCGCACCAAATCTCGATGTTGGTGTATTTCACTTACTCACAGCCCGTCAACAATATGAAGTTGACAAAATTGCACGTCTTGAACGTCAACAATTTGGATCCATCTGGCAACAATTGTGTCACATCCATCAAACCCAGCTGGACATACATCATGCAATTATCACATTCAATCCCACGCTTGGCTTGCGAGCATTGCTAGGACGTCAAAATCTCTATGCTGAATGGCATGGAGATATATTGATGTTTTGGGATTGTAAACCTGTCACAGCAGAAATAATTTACTTTCAACATCAATATAACAATACGTGTTATAAATTTCTGCCGGTCAAAGTCACAGATCACCCGCACGTTATGTTCGTTGCTCCTGGTACTAATGATCTAATCACACATTCACCAATAGATCATTGTCTCATGAAAGATCACAAATATTATCAATTAAATGATCAATCATGGGCCAACGAAAACGGACCAACAAACTTGCATGTCACAAAACTCCCAATCGAATTAATTTGGGCTGGCTCGTGGAAACCATTCACACTAAATGTTTCCGGGTCACCAGGTGTAAGCATGACTGACATTGCATTCAGTATCATGGCTGCACATCACCACTTTCAAAATCTGCAGCGACTAGAACAACAAGTCACACGTTCAGTCGATTACATTTCAACAAAATCCAACGATCCTAAAGCCGTGCAGGCGTATATAGCTGGCATCGGTCAAGGGGTTGGTGCATATTTTGAAGGTGTAGGTAAAGAATTGGGTCACATCATTCACGGTAGTGTCACAGGTGGTGCGTCTGCATTAGATACGTTACTTTCTGGGCCACTTCAAACGGCTGTGAACATTATACTCATTATTATCACAATTGCTTGTATTGGGTATATCGGTTATGTTTACATGCAGTGGCGGCTCGTAACCGGCAGGGGTATGCTGCCAGACATCAAGGGCTTTTTCCGAAGAAAGGACAGAAGGGACAAAGACCCAAACAACAAGGGCCACCGTCCGTCCAGCAAGGAAAAATCGGTAAGCGACGGCGACGCAACCGCCAGAAGAAACCGAAAAGCGGTTTCAACAAACCTGCTTTGTCAACTGGAACCGTCACACAAACGTCAAGTTCGTCACAGTTACGGTCAAAGTTTGTCACACCCCTCAAGCGAGTTTCCCCATTCAAACAACTTTCCTTTAAAGGACGCTCGGTACAGCCTAGATCGGATCCCCCGGTCAGCTATAGTGCCCAGCTATAGCGCCGAAGAAGTCGAAATGGAGACGGGTGCGTGCCGGGTCACAAGGCCTGCACCCTCCTGCAAGTCACAAATGCAGGGCTCGTCGTCAAACGCCACAGTCACAGTCACAGAGCCCGTCACAACAGAGGTCACCATGGAAGACGCGATCCCTGACCGCGAGCCCTTGCAACAGCGACTCAAGAGATTCGCTGGAGTCGCAGGGCTCCCAGGTGAGCAGCAATCGTCACACCAGACATTTTCCTTTATACCCCTAACTTTTCACAAATTCAATAACATCAATCAAAAACTGGTCAAATCAAAAGTTAAACAATCTAAAAAGATCCGTGACCTTCCTCAAACGAACACCTTCACAGTCCGACATAGAGCTCGAAGAGATGGAAGAAAATCACGTTCTAGATCTAGATCCCCCTCCGTACCATTTGACCAACTCAACACAGTCACTTCACAATGTTCGACCACATTCACAACCTCCCACGTCCCCTTGCTACCAAGCAAACCGCTTGCAGCAACGGAACAATGGCAGCCCACCGAGCCGTCGAAGACAAGCGTCGACGAGACCGCGACGCTCCGTCAAGCCCTCGAGCAACTCGTCGAGGAATCTGAGAAGCTCCCCAACTGGCCAGGACGACCGGGAGGAGCCCCAGAAGAACAGGCGCCCGGGCACGGGGAAGGCCGCCAGCCTGAGGAGGATGCCGTCGAACCCATGGACAAGCATTATGAGGAGGGCCGGGAAAATGCCGGCGTCGAGGAAGCCGACGATCTGCTACCACAGGAGTGATGAAAGTGTCACAGGCGTTTGATTTTTGATTTTGATTTTCACATCACAATCTTTTCACATCAAGTGCCGTGATTGGCTGAGATAAAATTTAATTAGATTTAATTTTAATTCTAGTTTCGGGAGTGTGTAACATTATCGTAAAATGTAAAACTTCTAATATTTAAGTTGACGTTCTTATGTTCGCTTTTATATTTAATTAATACAATTTATCAATATTCCTTTTCATTTCACATTCCACCTTTTTTAACATCTCAACATTCATCATTTAATATCTCAAGCGATGTTGTTTACAACGTGCGCTTTATATCGCTCACATATTTGGATCTTAGTCATTGCTCACATTCCGCCACATTTCCTTGACAAGCGGCACGCAAATACGCCGACATGTTTATGTTAAGCGGCGGGCCCGCCTCAAGCGAGGGGCCGGGCCCGCGTGCCATTTCAAATGTTGTCTGGCTTGTCTCACATTTTCGCTATCTTGCCAGTTTAGCTCGCTTTTCATCGGAAGAGCGAGCGGAGCAAGCGTTGAACTTTCACAATTGGAAATGTTGGGGAAAAAATCGGAGATTAGAGCCGACCGATTGGCGCCAAGCCAGTCGCCATCGGTCTGCCCCTTAAAAGCCGATCTCACAGCTAAAATCGGCAGTGTTTGCAACCTCGTCAACTTCACACCAATCTCTTCCTAGGATCTAAATAAGCGCCGTTGTCAAGTTTGTTAGGTCGCTTATTTTTGGTGCTAAGTTTTAGCTCTTGGTGCTTTAAATCACCTTGGTGCTTTATTCACACCTGCGCTAGGTGCTTTGTTCACAACCGCGCCACTTAATTATCGCCTTTTTGTCGTAATTAAGTGCCCCCCTTTTTAATTGCCTTATTTCTATGGTAATTTGAGCTTTATTTACGTTTCATTTAAGTAATTAATTTAGTTGTAAATTAATTCCTTTATTTACGTATATTTTATTTACAGTTATTTCTTTGTATTTTTAATTGTCTAAATAAAAACGTTCGTCAAAACCTTTTGGAAACAATCTAAATTTGCTTCACACTAACTCACGTCAATTCACTTCAACTCAACTAATCACATTTGATACTATAACGGAACGTCAACTAAGAGACGACGCTTCACGTCAAATTTCATACGTTCACATTAGGAATAGGTTAGGAATAGGAGCTCGTTCACAAGTCAACTCAACAAGTTCCGTATTATTTTACACCTCCAATATAAGATGTAAAATACCTTATATTGATTTCGTCCGCTTTTTGTCAGTGTTTTGAATTACCTTATATTAGAGGGTGGGTACCTTATATCAGAGGGTACCTTATATTGGAGGTATGCCTTATATTGGAGGTAATACGGTAAAATACAAATGTGCCATTTCACTTCTCATTTTACTTCGCTTTGGCCAATTTACCTGCCTTTTCACATTGCTTTCGCCGTTTGTGCTTTCATATCTCCACTCGAAGAACTGGCACCTGGCGTAACGAATGCTATGTAGGCCTTATCGATACTTATTGAATTGGGCTGCTGCAATTGTTGAAACAATTGACGATAGAATGTAAGTAATGGTTGAATAAAGAATATCCATTGGCCCTACACACACTAGTTTTCACCGTGACATGTGTGAAAACTAAAATGGTGACATGGCGACATTCAGCCTACCGTATTTCCTCGAAATACCCCCCGGGGGGTGATTGTTTCATAGTGGTCTCGAGAGGGGGGCGGGTTAAACGAGGGGGGGGTATTTCGAGGGGGGGGTTATTATTTCACAAGAAAATTTTTTAAATCCCAGTACGAAATTGTCGTCTGAAACGTACGCAGACGTCGAAAAATACAACAAAAACCGCCGTTTATAAGGTTATGTAGACTAATATTAGTACGTAGATGGTATAAACACTGTTCTAACGTGATGCCGACATTGTTTTTACGTGTGTTCTGCACTACGCAGAACACAAACTGCAGTATTTGGCATGTACGTTCTCTTTACACTCAATCTGGGGGGGTATTTCGAGGGGGGGGGGTGATTGTTTCATAGTGGTCTCGAGAGGGGGGGGTCAAACGAGGGGGGGGGGGTATTTCGAGGGGGGGGGGGTATTTCGAGGAAATACGGTACTCTGATTGTATGCTTGATGCGTTTTAGTTTTCAAATTTTCAAATGTTAACTTTTTTTAAATTTAAATTCCAATTTAATTTAAATAAAATCATTCAACCATGTTCATTAATTTGCATTTGAAAAAATTTCAGTTTTCCCACGAAGTCACGGTGAAAACTAGTGTGTGTAGGCACATTGTCATATCGCTTGTGAGACAGACATCTTCCAAATACACAACTCAATGGTGCCATTATTGCATTGCTCTATGCGAACCTTATTGGCCCATGCACTGGGTGGTGGTATGGCACTCCTGTTAGCACTCCTGTCTGAATTCATAATCACCCAAGGACCATTGTAGTATAACGGAGTCTCTGTGAGACTCTCACGACGCAAGTTGATCCATCCGCCAATTTCCTGTATTTGGTATTTAAGTGAGTTTTTTTAGAGTGAAATTGGTAAGCATATATTCAAAGAATTGTGTGTTGCAGCAGGTGAAGGTAAAAAACTGCCAAGTGGCAGTTTTCTGTTTATGATTTGACCATTTGTGTCTGTGCTTGACCAAATTGTTCATGAAAAGGTACAGGGTGGCACACCTCAGACGCACAGTTTCAATCTGCTCCCAACCCGTCAAATTCAAATGAAAAGTGCTCAAATTTGGCATGGCAGTATATAAATGTACACCATGTTTAGGGTGTCAAAAAATTTTTTTACGGAAAACGGAAAGGTAAAATTTTTTCACTTTACAGAAAACGGAAACGTAAAACAAATTATCAGCCGGAAAATGGAAAGGTAAAAAATTTTCACTCAACGGAAAACGGAAAGGTAAAAAAATTATCGGCCGGAAAACGGAAAATGGAAAAATGAAATGCCGGAAAACGGAAAGCGAAATTTTAACGGAAACGGAAAAAAATAAAGTGAAATTTGCATGGAAATGGACAAATTTGCAGAAGGAAAACCTGCATGCAGGTTTGCCTGTTTGGCTTTGATTGTGGTAGCTGTTATTGTAATGCCACTACATTGTATTTATTCACATGTATTTACTCTGTATTTATTCACATTTACACTGCAATTGATTAGGTTTTGGGTTCACTTCTGAACCCCTAAACTTTATGTTTCAGCCAATCATTTATAAGTGGCTACTTGAGTGTATCAATCAGTTCAGTTGGTTTTTCCCTTTCCTTCACCTTCCCATTTCCCTTGCCCATAGAGTGCAAATGAAATGGAAACATTGACAGCGTGAAGCCTATGTCGCACAGCAACAGTTTGGACTGGAAATCACTGCACCCAACACAAATGTTCCTCCCCCTCAGCCACTGACCTCTGAGAATCTGGCACTTGCTCGCCCAGAGTTCTCAGTGCCTTTCTCTCGATCGGAACTTGGAACTAACTTCTACAACGGGTGTGAAGACTGCCTGCCTGCTCTGGCACCCATGTGTACAACACTGTACATTCTGCAACTATAGATCATGCCAGTAACTTAACTTGTATTTCAAGCTTAACTGAACCAGCAAAAAATCATCAAAAGGTAGCAAAAGTACACTAGAACGACACAAGAAGCTGGTAATTAAAAACACCATAGTGGAAAAAGATAAATACAGATTGGAAAAATAATGGAAAATTGCCAGAAGACTGAAAATCGAGCCAGAAAATGGAAAAAAGGTCTGGAAAAATGGAAAACGGAAAGGTAAAAAATTTTCAGCCAGAAAACGGAAAAATGGGCCGGAAAAATGGAAACGGAAAGGCAAAAAATTTTCAGCTGCTGGAAAACGGAAAATGGAAAGGTAAAAAAATTTTGGCTGCCGGAAAACAGAAAGGTAAAAAAATTTCAGCCGCCGGAAATTGGAAAACGGAAAGGTAAAAAATTTTCCTGCGGAAAAGCGGAAACGGAAAATGGAAACGGAAATTTGACACCCTACCCATGTTGTATGTTAAGCACAAAAAGTCTCCTCAAACCATGCAGCGTATTACATGGCTTCTGCTACAGCTACCATTCATCAGTTTGAAAGCATCTTGTAAGTTTGACATATTTTCTGTTTCTGTTGAATAGTATGCACAGCATGCACAATCAAACACAATGGGACACATTCAAGCACATATGGAACTGCTTCATGTTCTGACATGAAGATCATGTGATATGCAACCATGCACTTAACAAAACAAATCGGGTACATTTATCTACCACCAAATTTGAGCACTTTTCATTCAAAATTGACGTGTTGGGATCACATTGAATCCATGCTCCTGATGTGCACCATCCTGTATGCACAGTCGTTAATGCGTATTTACTTTTACTCAAAAAGTACGCATACTCGAGTACCAAGTAAATACACATACACATACTTTGGAAAAAAGTATCTGTACTCGCCTGTATGCTTACTTTTTGAGAGTACTCGAGTGCAGTAGAGTAATTTTTGCGAGTACAGAAAGAGTATTTTTGCCATTCTTGACCCATGCTTTTCTTAGCAATAGAAAAAAACACCTTTTTGTTGCGCAGGTTAAACATTCATTATGCTTTTGCCTGAAAAAAAGAAACTTACTCGATATGTTCGCTTTCCTGAGAAAAAATACTCACATTTACGCTTTATGGGAAAGAAAGTATTTTACACTCATTTACTTGCGAGTAAAAGAGAATAATTTTACTTTTCACTTTCTGTACTCGAGGGGTGAGTAAAAACAAAATACTTTACGCATATGCATACTTTGGAAAAAGTTTGGTACTTTTAACATCTCTGCCTGTATGTACCGCAGTTGAGAGGTCATACATAGCGTTGGCCTTTGAAGCTGAATTGATGTAAACCATCTTGGTCCTTAGTCCAGTCACATTAGCGATGTACTGACACTGAGTGAATGCCTTTTCGGATGTATATATATTATGCCCAGAACTTATGATGCATTTTCCCCTGTAGTAAACTGGTTGTGAATCTGTGCATAGTTGGAACCAATTTGATGATTTTCACAGTTTTGAGATGATAAATAAATGTGACAATGGGTACATATACCATATTTCCTCAAAATACTCCCAGGGGGTTTATTTTTTCAGAATGAAAATTTTGAGGTGGGTATTTCGAGGGAGGGCTATTCGAGGAGGGGTTTATTGTTTCGTCAGAAATTTTTGTGAAATTCACAGTAAGGAACACGCTTTTACATACGAAAAACCGGTAATCAACGTTGGCACATTCAATGTAAATACATCACTATATACATACTAGTGTTTATGTGTAGCTGCGATGCAAACTGGCTTGGCAGCATTAAATACATCATGTACATTGCATACATGATGTACATCTACATCATCCCAGACGGGGGTAATTCGAGGGGGGGTATTTTTTCTCAGCTCGCAAACACCTGGGGGTATTTCAAGGGGGGGGTGGTATTTCGAGGAACTACAGCATGTAGAATAACTAGGTTTGGTTGCATGTTCTTGACAATCACGCTGAAAAAATCGTTGGCCACTGGTCATCTCAGCTTGGCACGTCTGGTCCAAGGCTGTGTCATAATTCATTGTGTTATCTAGCTGCACACACGTTCGATTGCCTTTGTTTTATTTAGGGGAGGGTTATTGTCATCATGTGGGAAATGTTATTTCATTGGCATCAATAAATCAAGCTCACTGAATATGCAATAATTCTTGGCAAGGTCATCACTCCATTTTCCATTCTCACCACAGTGAAGCATGATAATAACCTGTGTGTATAGTGAGGTAGCTGCTTTTGATATGCCATATTGGTTTTACTATACTATGCCACAATGAAGCTTAAATGAGCACTTTCTTTAAAAATACCTATTGGAAAAAGATTCAAAACACTTGTAGATGTTCAATAATTTGCCATGATCGCTGAATATCGGCTTAAGACAGTTTGTTCTGCACAACAAAATCTTGTAGAGTGGAATTTATTGCTTGTATTGCAACGGTAGAAGTGTCTTTACATTGGTTGCTTATTGCATTTCAGCCCAACAAAGTCTAATCTTTGTATTTATTTAAAGTGTCTCTGCAACAGAAATTGCCACCTTAAAGATGACAAACAAACTAGGTATATCTTTATTCCAAATTACCATCTTTAATAAAGAGTCAATGCTACCTGGGTTGGGTCCTTCAGAGTGACCATATTGTCAGAGCATTGGTATACAGCAGTTGCACCTATGGCAGCCCACCGGTCAGAGTGCACACCAGAGGTGATGGTTATATTGCCATTTTGCGGTGCAGCTGGCAATGGATCACACACTGAAATTTTCATAAATAAGTTAATTGCATGCAGTACAGTATATCAACAATGTATTTTAGTCCTGTGACTTTGGTTAGCCCCTCAAAATACCTGAAGGTCTCACTTTACTGGGACAAATGACCCCCTCAAAACAACTGAAATTTGCATTGAACCTATCAATGATGAGAACTACATGTTTTAGGATGTTCATAAAGACATGAGTAGTGATGGAAAAGTGCTAGAAAAAATGTTGCCAGTAATCAATTGCATTTTAACAACAGCATGTCTGTAGTTTTACAATGATAAGATTGAAATGAATAAAATGAAAGTCACATCATGTGCAGTGCAGATGTGGTTAGTAACACTCCTATCAAACAGCTTTTACGGTGAATTGTGCATACATCTTTCCAGACTGCAGACTGCAGACTTGCACATTTGTTTTCTGCCTCTATGGACAGATCCATGTGAAATAGAGGTTTACATCATATGAAATATGTATCTTCAATGAATATATTGTAAAAATTTAAAAACACTTTTCAAATTGTTTGAAGAAATTTTTTTTTTTTGATGTATTTTTCTAGTGGTGCAATAAAAATTAACAAAAATTGAAAACATTCTGAATTTTTGTTTTTCAGCATTAGAGGTTGTTGTCATACTGAGTCATTTTATTTTGGTATGTTTTGAACCTTTCCAAACTGCCCAATGATTCAACAGACCATTATCAATGGGCTGATCTGTAGCAATTTTCACATCCTTATCAGGTACCAGATTCTTTTTCATTGAGGTCACAGATAAGGAATGCAGTTGGCATTCAGATGTCACTTCTTTGTAGCTGAATGCTGTGCATTGTTCATGTTTGAGGCACTGAAAGCTGCAATGCTCCACAGGTGCAGTCATGCTCATAAGTGGATGCACATTTGTGTCAATAGCATACCCTTTGAATGCTAGTTTGTAGCGATTTGCATAAGGAAGGCCTACAAATGAGTAAGTAAACATTTCAAATACAAAACATTAAAAATAGCAGTTAAGAAGATATAATTGCTTGATAAACCTTTTTCACAAAGTGTCATGTGGATTTCCCCATGTGTTTGTCCAAGAATTCTGAAGTTATTAGTGTTTAAAGCAGCTACAGAATTTGAAAAGGCAGAACTGTCAATTTCAAACATTGTTTGATCAACAGGTGGCCCTACCTGTCATGACAAAATTTATGTGTTATTTGAATATATTTATTTTTATATGCATACATATTTTACTGCTTGCATACTTTTGTGAGAAATTGATGTACCTGAGAGCCCATTTCTTTTACCCACACAGCATTTGATGTACCAGGCACCTTTCCCAGCCCTATCCAAATCTTTTCATCCTGGAGGAATAATTGGAAAATTCTGAAAAATAGGAATACAAAACAGTGAATTAACTGAAATAACAGTGTGAACCTGTGTGATGACACCAGATTTTATTAGACTGGTCAGTGTTGAATATGCGTGAATGTGAGCCAGGTGTGCACCTACACCAGAAATATATGTTATAGTCTGTTGTTCACTAAATATTGGATAGCATTATAGTATCGTTAAAGTAATGTTATTACCTGATGCTTTGCAATAACTCCAAGCATCAATATAGTTTGTGTAATCAGCACTTCTAAAGAAGCATCTGCCATTGATGAATGCGTGAACAGTTCCTAAGCTTGAACATTCATCCTTCAGTGAAGACAGCAGGACTAAAATGGTGTTGTGATTCAATTAAGTTACATTAACATTTTACATTCTGTCAACTGAAACAGATCTAAATTGTATCATTGGCAAACCTGGAATTGAGATGTGACTACGGGGCAGCTGATTGTGTCCAAAAATTACTCTGACAATGTTTAGTAAAAGAAGTGTTTTCATTGTTGAAATCACCTTTTTGCCACAATATTACAGATCACATTTTTTCCAGAAAAATATGAGACCAGAGGTGGCACTGAAAGACAATTCAAGCAACTGGGGATTGCTGTAGTAACATATCCATAGTGATCAAATGCAAATGTGATCATTCTGACATGCTGACTGATTGACAGATGTGCATTGTGGTGAGGGCTAGACAGATGTGCATTGTGGTGAGGGCTAATGTAAAAACGTGATCATAGAATCATATAAATATTTTTATGTCAGTAACATACTCATAGGCAGCATAGGCGGCGCAAGGTCCCAATTTGCGCTTGTGACATTCACATTAGCGAAAATTTCACCTTGTGACACCTAATTATCGGAGCCCTTGTGTGAAGTTGGCAGCCAGCCAAAAATTTCGAAATCGCTACAAATACATATAAAATAGGCTTAAAATAGATATATAACCATGTATATAGATGGAAATATTGATTATGAAGGTGAAAATTGGCAAAATGGAGCCACTTTTAGCAATTTTGTGTTAATTGTGAGCTTTCACACTCGTTTGTACAATACACGCATGCGAATGTCACAATGTGACAGTGAAATTTCTGCTTGTGACACCAAATATCCCGCTTGTGACACTCACAAGCGTACAAGCACTTACGCCGTCTATGATAGGCAGCATTGGCAAATTTACAGTAGTGGTATATGTACAGCTGCGGCACTGTTCTAGGCTAACCCTGTCTTCAATTTGCCCTTCCATGAATTATTTTCCATTCAGTGCCATTCAAGGGGGGACCATCTGTGGCGATGCAAGCAGATACCAGCTTGGCTAATCAGTCTGACATAATGGATGGGAAGACAATGGAGAGTAAGATATGCAGCCAAGACAACTGAGCCAAAGTGGACAGTGCCCATTTGTGTTGTTTTTGTCTTCATTTTTACATTTGCTGTTTTGATTTTAGGTTTTGAGGGGGTTTCTCAGAATGGGCAAAAGTTTGCCCTCAACGTTTGGCATCGTAAATATTTGCCCAAAGTTAAAAAAACCTGAATGAAAAAATAAAAAATCAGTTGTACAAAGTCAAGTGTCATCCCTAGTTGTGAGTCGGATGTGTGCAGATATGTCAGACATACCTCTGAAATGGTGGCCCGCACACTAGTTGACACAGGCCAGTTGACACATTTGTCAACTAGTGTGCGGGCCGCCAATGTGGTGACAATTCAACAGCTTAGCTTCACAACTATGGTTTTGCAACATGATTTATATTTGATAAACTCGGCAGAGATGAAACAAGTCAGCGATTCGGCCCTTCGTTACCAATGACGTATCTTTTTTAATTTGAACTTGAATTGACAGATTCCATTCGGTTCAAGGTACATTATATTCAATCTGACCTTTTATGCGAGAACGATAACAGTTTGATTGACAAATTGTTATAGAAAGTGGGATTGTAAGGTCTAAGGTGGAATCTTATTGTCGCAGCGCCTACGAATTAGTCGAAAAAAGTAAGTTTGAATTTGGCTCACGTCGAAGTTACCATTTACATTTTATACGTACTGCAGTAAAAGACACAGAATTTCCGTACATGTCACAGATAATGGCCACACAATGTAATTAAGTCAACACAAGTGTCAACTAGTATTTGGGTAGGCGTTAGCGACCATTTGCGGTTGCTTAATTGCATGTTGCAGCCATTATCAGTGAGGCAGATGGAGATCATGTGTCTTTCATTGTCGGTAACATTCTCACAAATGATAACTTGGACGTGTGCCAAATATGCATATACGCAGTCGTACAAAAACACTGTAGACCATTGACTTCTATAATGTCCACCGAGTTTAGCTGACAATAAATAGGTATTGATTAGTATTCATGTGTGAGAAGTGTGAATCCCGCGAAACCCGACCGAAGGTCGGACAGAATCCTGCTAGTTCCATAATATTCTTTGGCGGTGTTATTTTAGCCTGCGCGAATAAAAGAATGCACAAAAATGAACAACTGTGTGGTGCATCATTGTGCCCACACACACTAGTTTTCACCGTGACTTCGTGTGAAAACTGAAATTTTTTCAAATGCAAATTAATGAACACGGTTGAATGATTTAATTTAAATTAAATTTGAATTTAAATTAATGAAAGTTGAAGTATGAAAATTTGATAACTAAAACACATATAGCATACCATAAGAGTAGACTGAATGTCGCCATGTGGCCATTTCAGTTTTCACACCGGTCACGGTGAAAACTAGTGTGTGTAGGGCCAATACCGAGCGATTGTGCGTCACTGGAAATGCGTGCTTATGCTATCAAATTTGTGTCCATTATCTCGAATTGTCACTGTTATTCCTCGGTTTATGCAGCGAAATTTGTTCCGTCGTCTTGATATTCATATTTAAATACCGTAAATTTTGGCTCGCAGCCAACATTTGAATGCAAATTAGAGTTCTGAGAAACGGGAAAATAATGTCGTGTGTCCGCCTACTTTAATATCAAATTGGCCGATGTTGCAGGAAATCCGTCAGTAGTGGGCGGAGCTCAATGCGATAACCCCCGATATGAATTTCCACGATTTTTTTTGTTGCGAAATTTCTACTAAAAAGAAAATATTTATTCCGTCGCCGTGTGGTCGCTTCCGTTCTCACCCTTCTTGTTTTTACCTCGCTCTATTTAATTTATTTACGCTCACAGGCCGTAAATTCGATTCTAAATTCAGTTTACGATGCTGAAAATTCGAATTTCGACCAAAGGCTTTTCCGGGAACTGGTCTCGCGCACGAGTCGGCTGCGCTCCCGTTCCGACACAAAATGAACTAACAAAATTCTGCTGTGTTTTTTTGCTGTCGCCATTTTACCTCGGTCTGTTTCATTCTTGTCGGTTTATTTGGGTTAATCTCCGTACTGCGAGGTTTACCTAGTTTGACTGTAAAAAACGGCAGTGTTGGGTAGGGTTCAAACGGGATTGACTTTTCGGGATCGGGATCGGGATCGGGATTCACTTTTTGAGATTTCGGGATCGGGATCGGGATCGGGATTGGGGTTTCGGGATCGGGATCGGGATCGGGATTGGTTTTTTGAGATTTCGGGATCGGGATCGGGATCGGGATTGGCCGGGATTGGGGTCACGGGATCGGGATCGGGATTCGGATAGGCATTTTTCCGGGATCGGGATTGGGTTCTAGGGATAGAGATTTTGGCCATTTTTCTGGCATTCAGTTGTTCATAAAGGTCTCAAAACACTGTTGGATGCCAGAAAAGTGGCATAAAATTGACGCTGGGGGATTGCATCCACTTTTTTGCATGCAAAAACGTCATTATTTCACTTTTTATAATTTCCACTAATTTTTCCGGGATCGGGATCCCGGACTTGGGAGTTTCTCGGGATCGGGATCGGGATTTGAAAACTTTCGGGATCGGGATCGGGATCGGGATTGGTATTTTTGAGATTTCGGGATCGGGATCGGGATCGGGATTGGGGTTTCGGGATCGGGATCGGGATCGGGACTGGTAAATCCCGGAATTTCACGGGATCCGGGATCGGGATCGGGATCCCGTTTGAACCCTAGTGTTGGGTTGGTCGAGATTGCGCTTGCTTCACTGAGGTTGATTTTCGGGGTTTGTGCTCTATCGACCTAGGGGCAATCATGCACGTATCGACTGACATAGAGGCGAACAATTTATCAGTGTTCGTTTACTAATTGGCTTAGGTCCAATTGACGCTCGTATATCCTTCCAGAGAATGAGCGCATCACCAAAACACTCAGACATAAGCCTAAGTAGAGTAGTGATGGAAAAGCGCCAGAAAAAAGGGCGCCAGGCGCCAAGGGCGCCATGGCGCCATCCAGAGAGTGGGCGCCAAGCGCCAAGGGCGCCACAGAATAAGGGCGCCAGGCGCCAAGGGCGCCATGGCGCCATTCGCAAAGTGGGCGCCAGGCGCCAAGGGCGCCACGGAAAGAGGGCGCCAAGGGCGCCATGGCGCCGTTTGGAAAATAGGGCGCCAGGCGCCAAGGGCGCCGGGTTAAATAAGTGCATATAACACCCTGTGTGTGCTAAAAGTGTTTCTACAGCATGCTAGTACACGCATTCACCACTTAACTCGCGTTCTCAAGGATGTAATGAACAAAAACAACACTAGCAACAACAAAATTCAAGTAAAATCCACATGACGAATTCATACACAATGGATATTGTCATTTGACAACAATCCATTCACTTCAAATAGAATTTTCCAATCAATGTTTCCTTGAAATGGACAAAAAACGGAATTGCAACGATTTGAATATGTTGATTTATGATTTTGCAAGTTCAACGGTCCATCGCTATCGTCTTTTGATCTGTCAGACACATCTGATGAACGTTGCACAAAAGATTTCCACCCACTCACACCATATCGTCCATTTTTCTGGCGAATTTAGATCATCCACCGATGCGTTTTTCATCTTTTTTCCATTTATACAGCACTCGCGTTGAAACCTTGCTGGCGCCCTTTCTAAGCAGGGCGCCAGGCGCCAGGGGCGCCACTGAAAAAGGGCGCCAAGCGCCAAGGGCGCCATGGCGCCTTTCATAATGTGGGCGCCGGGCGCCAAGGGCGCCACAGAAAAAGGGCGCCAAGCGCCAATGGCGCCATGGCGCGGCGCCCTTTGGCGCCCTCAAATGGCGCCAGCGCCATGGCGCCATTCCATCACTAAAGTAGAGCCTAAAATATTGTGAAAATATCACTAATTTGTATGTAAGGCATCTCCAAACCAGATAACTGCGAAGAACAATCCGTATTCCAATCAAAAATTTCAATCGAATTTTTGGCACATTATAAAAAAAATCGTCAAAAAGAATGCCGATGAATTGAATCACCTGACGGAGATAGTGATTAGTGGTAACAAAAGACGAGGGTGGCGTTTTCGGCTGTGTTGTTGAATGTTATAAAAACTGTTGACGCGAGTTTTCGGTTTTCCCCGTATCGTATCCTAATATTTTTAATCATTCGTTTGCTTTCTTCTTGTACTGTCGATTCACGAAATCACGCGGTGCCCCCATTAGCGTTAAAAGGGGCATTGCAACTTTATCTATTGTTGTCATGCCAGTGACTAAAAAAGTTATTATTTTCAGGCAGAAATCTCGCTATTCCTGCGTCGAACCCTGTGGCGAGAAGCACAAATGTGGGCTGAATTTAATTTGTACGGTTCGTTGCTTTTGACTTTTGGATACCGTCCTTTAGTGGATGAATCAAATGGTGGCGCGATATGGCGTTTCGAAGTGAGGCCCTTTTATCTTCAATAATTTTATCGAGGGGTAACTTTAATTTCGTGGTGAACCCTCTGAGTGGTTGGATAGATAGCAAATCGCTCCTCCGGAGGGATAGATAGCTGAATATTTTTTTTGGGGGGGTTGTGGTGGTTCGATATATAGGCTTTTTCGGGGCATAGAAGGAAGAAAAGGGAGAAAAATCGCTAAAAGTAGCTGTAAAATAGCTCAAAAATGGTATGCAAGAGCATTTAGTACTAAAAATAGCTGAAAATAGGCAAATAGGAACCAGAACTATGATTTTAGAAGTGAAAATCTATAAAAAGGTATGAAAAATAGCGATTTTGAGCGAAAATTGGGGTTAGGGTTGGCCGATGTTTTTTTTAAACGTTTTTTTTTTTTAAAAAAATGACGTCCGAAATGTTTTTTTTTTTTTTAAAACATCGGCCGAAATTTTTAGTACTAAGCACTAGGTATTTTGCAAAATTTTTGCGCGCAAGCGCGCAATTTCACACACAAATTGACATTGGTGGTTGTTTTCATTGGTTTTGTTGCATTTTTAGTATCAAAACATCCATTTCTATGTGCTACCATGGGTGAATAAGCCGACATATGTTGCTGTAATATATAATATTGAGGTAATGTGCTTCCATGTACCTCCACAGTGTGTAACTTCACTCCCAAAGTAACAACCTCCTTTTATAACATTGTTTGATCACCATTCCGTGCCAAACTTTACCTGAAGTCACGAACATTCGACTATAAGGTGATATACGAACGATATGTCGATGAAAAATGGATATTTTTGACACAAATCACCACTTATAATGCTATCCCATGGCTCCACAGCCATTATATGGTCATATTTAACATCATGGAGTATTGCCAGTGTCTGATATACCTATATATGTTGACATTAGGTCATATCTGGGAGCTTTTAAAAAAAACGTTTTTTTCCAACCCTAATTGGGGTATAGGCGAAAATTGGGGTATAGTTTCTCAAAAATCGCTCCAGATAGGTAGATAGCTGGGCGATTTGGGGAGGGGGTTTAGGGGGTAGTAGCCCAAAATTTTGCCTCCGGGATAGATAGATAGCTGAGAGGCCTCCAGGATAGATAGATAGCTGGGCGGTTTGGGGGGGGGGGTAACCCCCCATCCGAGACCCCTGATTTAATATATTGATTTCGTAAATTTCCATTTTTTTGACAGACTTAACAATCAATATCCTGCATCATTCATTCAGCCATAACTGCATTTTTGGCGATAGTCCCGGGCTGTCTAATTTTTTCTCGACAAATCAAATCAGAATTGTCCAAGCTACGTCTAGATTTTTGCCACATCGCCGTGCAAAAGTTCCCACTAAGCCTGCACATCTGTGTCTAATTGCAGTTTCTTCTATTGGCCGGTCCGCTGCGCTGCGCGTGTCTCATTATCCGCAGGCCCGCTTCCATCTGCTCGTTGGCCGCAATTTTGGTATGTTTTTTGTTGTTAATCGTTGTATGGGGTTGGGTATGGCATAATTTGGGGGTTTGCGGCTTCTTGGCCTGTTCGCGTTCTTTTGTGCATAGACCGCTTTATGTAAACTGCGTCCAAAGCAAGTTCGGCAGTCACTGGATAATGGATAGATCCAGAGTTTCGACCCTCGCGTGGGGCTGAATAGAGCAAATCGCTCTTCTGGAGTGGTAGATAGCTGAAAAAAATTTATGGATTGGGGCTCGCGGGAGCAGGATATATAAACAGGGGACACGCCAGGTCCGCCACCCAAATTCTGTGTCGGTGCCGGATGCCATATCTCCAGTTGTAGTGGGGGGATTTATTCGAAATTATGAGGGAATATACTCGAAAAAACCCCGTTACTATATACGGGCTGGGGAAGGTCGGCGACCCACCTGAGTGTGGGTCGCCGTATACATGAATAGGTTTTTTTTGAAAAAATCGCTGTCCACGCGAGGTCCGCGACTCCCCTGAGGGTGGACCGCTAGAAAATAAACTGATTTTTTTTAAATTCACTGTCCAGGTTTAGTATGTGCAGTGCAGTTAATTCAATGTGCAGCAAAAATAAAAATTACATTAGAAAGTCCCCTAGAGGACAATGTATACAACGCTAAAAAGTGTATAAAAAAACAAATTTTAAAACGAAAATTTGATCTGGTACGAAAGTGTTTTTGACACCCATAAACAAGTTCCAGATTAAATTTCGATTTAAGTCAAATATTTAATACACACTTTTAAAGCTGGTTTAGGATGTCCTCTAGGAGATGATTTGAGGTAAAAAATCGCGTAAACAACATTGCCCCAAAAATCAACCATGGAGGAGATTTGATGAGGGTCACTGTAATGATGTCATCGATGATGTCATTCCAGGAACAAAATTCGCTTTGTGGGACAGCTTTTGTGTTGACCCCCATCAAATCTCCTCTATGGTTGATTTTTGGGGCAATGTTGTTTACGCGATTTTTTACCTTAAATCATCTTCTAGAGGACATCGTAAACCAGCTTTAAAAGTGTGTATTTAAGATTTGACTTAAATCTAAATTTAATCTGGAACTTGTGAATGGGTGTCAAATACACTTTCTTTCCAGATCAAATTTTCGTTTTAAAATTTGCTTTTTTAATACACACTTTTCAGCATTGTATACATTGTCCTCTAGGGGACTTTCTAATGTAATTTTTATTTTTGCAATACAGTGCCAAACCTGGACAGCGAATTCTCAAAAATATCACTTTATTTTCCAGCAGCCCACTCTCAAGGGGTCGCCAGGGGGCTCAACCTTCCGCGAAAAGTAGTGGGGGGTGTCGTGTACACCCCCTTAAAATTTCGATCAATTCCCCCCAACAGTTTTAGTTTGGCAGCCCGTTTTATCAAAAAAACACGGGGTGGCGGACCTCGCGTGGACAGCAAAAAAACTATTTATGTATCCGGCGACCCACACTCAGGTGGGTCGCCGACCTTCCCCAGCCCGTATATAGTAGTGGGGGGTTTCAAGTATATAACCTCAAAATTTCGAATAAATCCCCCCACTACAACTGGAGATATGGCCACCGGCACCGACTCAGAAGCTAGGTGGCGGACCTGGCGTGTCCCCTGTTTAGGTAGGCTTTTGCAGCTAAAGTGTATTATTTAAAAAACAGTTAAAATGGGTCAACATACCGTAAATCCTCGAATAAGACTTTTTCGTCAGACGTTTTGGAGGGTGCCATCTGATCGAAAGTAAATGTTATTCGTAGGGAGTTATTTTTCCTTCACCTGGTCAACGGGTGTTATTCACGAGGGGAAAATTATTCAAAAGGTGGTTATTTTTCCCTCACCTGGCCAACGGGAGTTTTTCAAGGGTCCTCATTCAAAGATATACGGTAGCGGAAAATAGGTATAATACTGGTTATATAGGTAGCTGAAAATTCCTCCGTGATGGAGGGCTAGTAGCCAAAATTTTATTTATTTATTTCAGATTGTGGCCCGGCTACGTTATTCCACGCCGCCTGCCGCACTGTGCAGCTGATTACCATTCGGTGCCCAACCCCGTGACGCGTGAGTGTTTTCAATTTACCTACCGTATTTGCTTGAATAAACCCCTGGGGGATTATTATTTCGCCAGACTTTTTTGAGTGGGATATTGTGTCTCTTTGTTCAAATTGGGCAAAACAAATTGATCAACTGTCTTGAGGGGGGATTATTCAAGGGGGGATTTTTTTTTCTCACTCTTCTGACAGGAGGGATTATTCGTGGGGGGAATTATTCAAGGGGGAACTATTCAAACAAATACGGTATTTTACGTACGCCGCTCTAGGTAAATAGCTTTACTTCGTCGCTTGCGCAGCTTCCCCGGGATTGGCGTTCTGAGGCAGTGCCGCGCGTTGTGGTGCTGTTTGACCGTTGCGGTGCCGCGTCTAGGTGCCGTAACTCGCGGCGGCACCGTGTTCTGGTGCCGCCGACCCGACGTGGTGCTGTGTCTTGGTGCTGCGTCTCTGTGGTGGTACCGCGTTTTGGTGCTGCTAGGCTGTTGTGGTGCTGCCGCGGTGCCGGTAGCCTTGGCGCTGCGACCCGGCTGGTTGAACTAGATTTTTTATTACTTAGCTCGTTAGGGACGTATTGGGGCGTGCACTAGGGATAGGTGGTTTAACAGTGTTTTGCGCAAATGTTTTCGTGTTAGGCAGGTGTTCCTCTAAAGTATTTGAATATTACCCACTTGAGTAAATCCCGGATACATTCCCGCCGCTGATGTTAGCAGTTAAGTATATTTACTGGTGATTGAAACTTGCAATTTAATAGGCGATGGTCCCACACTCACTAGTTGACGTCGACACCAAATGTCAACTGGTTCGGTTCCTAATTCCAAGCTTTCATTTGAATGTTGTTCGTTGGCTCGTCAGCATACTTTCAATTGGTATTGGAACCAGTTGACATCGACAATTTGGTCGATGTCAACTAGTGTGTGGGGGCCCAATGCAGCGATTTGTTTTCCATTTTTATGGAATTGGTAGTTTGTTCACGCTTTGCGTTTTGTCTTTGAGCCAGCCAGTGTAGTGCCGGTCGTCTTCTAATTGGAGGCTGGCCCATTGTGCTGCGTACACTGAAAATTTGTGTAAGTGACTTCGACCGTGTAACGGTATAGTTTGAACTGGCATTACATTTATTCAAATTATTATTTGATTTTTTGGAGTTGATACAAATTTCCCGGTGTTCGCAATTGCTTTTTTACGTTATATACGTAATAATTCAATATTAATATTTAAAAATATTTATACTTGTATTTGTGATGTCGTTGCGGCAGCATTCCACCCCCTGTGATCTAATTCAGTGCGTTGTGAGGTACGAACGTCAAGTCACAAGTGATTTTCAACACCTCGTAAAAACATTTTTTACGGTAGATGTAGCAATGGCCCTGCGCACACTAGTTTTCACACGGAATTTCGAAAACTCAAACACGTTCAAAGCTGATTTATGTGTTTTCCACAAGGAGTCATTTTTAATCTCCGTCAAACGTAGTTGACGGCCACCTCATTGTAGAAAAGTCAAATGCGTTCCAAGCTGATTTGTGACTTTTCGAGATTTCGCGTGAAAACTAGTGTGCGCAGGCACAATCTGCTTGTCGCTTCACCGGGTTATTCGGAACTTCTGTAACTTTGCCTATTTTCACATTTGTAATTTTGCCTGTTTTCACATTTCTAATTATGCCTATTTTCACATTTCTAATCGCTGTGTATTATATGTAAATTCATAGTTATACCGATTTTTAGCTAATTTTATCGGGCGGTATGACAAGTTGGTAAAAATTTGAGTTTACTTCTGTTAGTAAACAAAGTGTGCGGTAACAGTGTTCCTTCGCACATTAATTTGCACCGTGACTTCGGTGAAAACTGAAATTTGATTCAAATTCCGGTGAATCAACTCGGTTGAATGATTTAATTTAATTACCTAGTTTTCAAATAAATTTAAAACACATACCTACAAAGTCTTCAAATGCATTTCGTCAGTTCAGTTTTCCCCGAAACTAGTGTGCGTACTAGGCACAACGTGCCAAATGGCTGTGGTAGTTAACGGTATAGTTCGGTAAATTATACGATTCCCGGTAAACGGTTCCTCGCGGTAAATTTTGTTACCAAATGGAAAGCTGCGATGAATTTTGTAAATGTTGCTTACAAACACACTAGTTGACATGGACGCCGAATGTCAACTGGTTCCGATCCCATTTCAAAGCTTGCTGACGAGCTAACGAACGACGTTTTTTTATACGCAAGCTTGGAATTGGGATCGGAACCAGTTGACATTTGGTGTCCATGTCAACTAGTGTTTGGCGTGTGTGGCGCCAATTAGTAGTGTTCAGGTGATTTACGGCAGGATAGGTTTCGCTGGCAGCCGATGTGTTTTGTGCTGGCGACTGCTAGTTGACCGTCAACATGTCTCTGTATCCATTTGCGATACACCTCCAAAAAAGAAATGCTAATTGGCTGCGTGCCAACGTGCGCTTCGATCGAAAATGATCCCGCAATATATTAGCTAACGAAAGTGTTTTCGATGGGCACCTGTCGTCATGGCATATTTTCTGCGTCATTTAAATGACACTTCGATTTCGCTAGACGCCCCGCTGCAATCCGGACAAAGGTTTGATTTATGCAACGTGTTTATTGCAGTTTGGCCGTTTTCGGTTTGGCTGCGCTTTGGCGCCTAGTCAATATTCTTGTTT
The DNA here is from genome assembly GCA_964036195.1 of Sphaerolaimus hirsutus. Classification (NCBI taxonomy): domain Eukaryota; kingdom Metazoa; phylum Nematoda; class Chromadorea; order Monhysterida; family Sphaerolaimidae; genus Sphaerolaimus; species Sphaerolaimus hirsutus. Next base: position 24,772,384 of record OZ038450.1, on the reverse strand, counting down.
TGTATCGGGTTAGGGTGGATTTTTTTATTTAGCTCTGTTCAGTGCACTTTAATAACCTTTCACGAAGAATATATAATTTGATTTGAAAATCGCGCAGCAAATTTATCCATCGTCGTAGCAATGTAATTTGACGAATCTTTGTTGTTTCCTTATTCCGGTTTGATATGGTAGATTTCATTGTGAAGTGGCTTTACTTTCGTTCCGCTAGACGCAATCATTTTTCAACGGTTTTCAAAATCAGACGGTCTCGTTTTATCCCACCTTAAATCAAAATACCCTGCGTCTCTGCCCAACGGCCAAATAGTCATTTGGTGTCCTTGTCAACTAGGGCAGGACCACTATCCCCCAAGCACCCCCACCCCCGATCACCCCCCAACCCCCCCCCAATTTCCCAGCTGGGAAGACGAGGCGGGATGGATCTCGCAGCGGTGCCGCGGCTTGATCGCGCTGTGCACCAGCGACGCAGAGTGCGACTCCATGCTGGTGGCCGGGCGCAGGGGGGACTCGCGTCCCAGACACGATTTGAGGGGGGCTTCGGTTGGTGGGGGGGGTTACGGGTTTTGTGTTGTGAAATTTATTTGTCGGTCTGAAATTTCACATTTTCACGATTTTTCGCAATCATGATGTACGGTGTGTTGGATTTCTTAAAAAATTTTCCTATAAAATCTGATGCAGCCTGAATGAATTTCAGTGAAATATGTATACCGAGTGGAGCGCATGCTTTGCGCAGAATCGTACCATAATTTAATGAATAAAATCTGGTGATAAATTTCGCAGTTAATTATTGGATACCGTATTTCTTCTAATAGAACGGCATACCTCCAATAGAACGGCAGGTTTTAGCACTTTTGCATTCACGAAATTAATATAACGGCAGCCTCCAATAGAACGGCACCTCCAATAGAATGGCAAGTAGAAATTACGTTGGAATAGTGCCAAACCACGCAAATATTAGAAAAATGGTTGGTGAGAACATACAAGGTGTTCAGAACTATGATTTAGGGGTATTTTCACGTTTGGTTTTGTTTGAATTGATGCTATTATAGTAAAATGTTGTTCATTTTTCATTAAAAACACTATGTTCAAATGAAAAATGTATGAAAAATATTGGTGAAAAAAATAGAACGACAGCCTCCAATAGAACGGCACCTCTAATAGAACGGCAGGTAAGAAAGTTGACGAAAAAAATAGAACGGCGCTCTTCTATTAGAAGAAATACGGTAGTTATGATGAAAAACTATACAACTTTTTGTGCATTATTCAGATGGGTTATGGTAGGTTCCATACTAGGTAAGTATAAACATTCCCAATTTCACCAGTTATTCTCCGCACAGTCTCGCCGGCGGCACCGCATCGTGGCGTCGTCGCTGGACACGGCGTGCGTGAGCGTGGCCGCGCCGCCCACCGCCTTCGGCGCCAATGTCATCGCCAGGCAGATCGTGCTCAAGTCGGTGGTTTTCCGCTTTTGGGGGGTTCGTGTTTTGAATCGCGAGCTACCAATGGAGCTACCCCCCATTATCGACCCATTATCGACGATCATCTATCCCAGATTCTGCTCGGCTATCCGACGCAAATTTTTTGGCTACTGTTCCCCGCAATTCACCCACTCCCCCCCCCCCCCGAATCGAGAGCAAAGTTTTTTTTACGATTTTCCCCCAAAATCACTAATTTTTGCTCGTTCCACCTTCAAAATTGTTATTTTGGGCTATACATGTCTTTAGTTATATAAATTCATTTTTCAGCTATATTTAACGAGACCCTATTGTTAGCGATTTTTCGCATTTTCTGCTTACCTGGAGTGTACCTTGCTGCATCTTTTGAACGCTATTGAGATCAGTGTCATCTCGTCAGATCTAGATTTTCTAGTTTTCCACAAAAACATCCACATATTCATACAAACATAGGTTTTCTACCTTAAAGACCACTAGGCAAGCGATAGACCACTAGGCAAGCGATTAAAAAATAGACTTTCCCTAAACACCACACCAACATTTTGCCCCCAAAATCTAGAAAACTCAACCCTCCCCCCCCCAACCACAGATACAGCAACTACCTAAGCCCGTCGGACGTGTGCCCCTGCGACAGGTTCGCCCAGGCGGCCATGTGCGCGCCCGTCGCCGAGCCGGACGAATCTGAGGGGCAGGGCGGCGGCGCGCCCGCTTCCGTTGTTCGCAGTGTGGGATTGGGACTGTCCTGTCTGTTTACTGTCCTGGGACAGTTGAGTAGGAAGGTGAGGGCGGTTGTTTATGTTGGGGTGGAATTCGGTGTTTTTTCAAATGCCTGTTTTTAAAATGGTTTTTAAAGTGCAGTTGATTTGTTTTCAAGATGATACCGTTGTGTGACGGAAAGTGCGATATGCTTGCGATTTCGTATCAAGTGAATTAGTATTTAAAAAGGAATCATTAACAATTCTGCGGTTTTTCAGTTAATATTGTCTTAATTTCTGGTGAATTCTTGGAAAATTGTCACAAACGGTGCGTATGTAGTCAGAAAATTCATCGAAAACCGTCGAAATTGAGCGGAACCCTTCTTAGATTAGTGTTCTGCCCCACAACTCAATTTCGCCAATTTTGGACTTATCGACTTTCGACTTAAAGAATTGGTTTCCTCAAATACTTTTTCACACACACACACACAATTTTGTTAATTGCCAGGATCCGGAAACATGCTGTGCTGCGTTGGATTCCCTGCATCAGTTGCTGCGTGCGCTGCCGCCCCGGGCGCTCTGCAAGGAACAGAAGACACTTGTGGTGCAGATTTTCGCCCTGCTCAGAGAACTGAGGCGTGATGGTGAGTGCGATGGTATTTATGTCAGGTAGTGTTGGTGCTGTTTTGAGATTAGATATGGCCAGGGTTTAAACGAATAAACGGTGTTTTTAAAAACCGCCGTTTTTTAAAAAAACGCAAGCATCGAATCCGCTTTTTGCGTTAAAAAATCGCAGTCAAAATTTTTGTATTTGGACAAAAAACACACACATAAATTAAATACCATCGGCGGTTGTTATAAATATAGTTTTTAGTGAAATTTTTTGGTTCTATTTTTCCACGTGTGTAATAAGTCACGACCTCAATGTATTTGTTTTTTTAAAGAATGTTTTCTTATAAGATGGTTAAAAAACACCTTCCACCCCTACTCACCCCCCCCCCGCGCAGGCCGCGGCGGGGTAGCCAGCAAGGCGTCCTCGTGCCTGATCGCGATGGCGGTGGCGCACGGGTCGGCCGAGTTGTCGCTGCTCGCCGCCCAGACGCTCCTGTGCGAGCCCGCCGGCGACGACAGCCTCGTGGGCGACGATTGCACGGAGAGTGGAGGCGATAATGGGGAACTGGCTGATGGGTTGAGGAGTCCATTGGTCGCGCTGCCCAGTAATTATAGGTGCGGGGGGGGTGGCTTTGGACTGGACGGACTGAATGTGTGCAATGAATGTTACTGTATTTTGATGAAACAAGGCACGTGACAACTTGTGCACCATTTATTCAAATGGAATATGGTAGATTTTATTGTTGTGTGAGCCAGTGGCGTAGCCAGGATTTTTGAGCGGGGTGGGGGCGGTTTGTATACGGAGCCTGGCGAATGGGGTGGGGCGGCGCCCCCCCCCCCACCCCCCCCGCCCTAAAATTTTACCCGTAGTAAGATCATGGCGCCATGACGCCGGCGTCATTCGTAGGCGCCACGCCATGGCGCCATTGGCGTTGGCATTGGCGCCAAAGACTGCTTTATATGTATGTATTTTACAACGAAGTGGACACCCTGAGTGTACTTGCTCAGGATTTTTAGGCCTCAGAGACAAATGGTCTTAAATACCTGTTGTGGGAAGGGCAAATGCGCGCTTGCGCGCAAAATTTTTGACGGCACCTTTTCAAACGGTACCTAAAACCGCCACCTCCGGCAATTTTAACGTCTCACCCGGGAAGGGGGGGGGGGGCGGCCGCCCCACCCCGGCTAGGGCCCATTCCGCATCAAAGCCCATTCCGCATGTAGACCCATTATAGACACATTATGCCTGCAGGGGTAAGAAAGGGGGTGGGTAACACCACCCCAAACCGCCCAGCTATCTATCGATCCATGGCGCAATTTTTTTTGGCCAGATTCCCCTGAACACCCTCCACCCGCAAATTGCCTAGCTATCTAGCTATCTGGAGCGCTTTTGAGCTATTTTACCGTAATTTTCACTAAAATTCCCTAATTTTCATACTTCTTATAGATTTTCACCTTCAAAATGACTAGGTCATGTGTTTTATTACCTATTTTCAACATGCCAGGTATAATTAAATGTGTTCCGGGTCAACATGCGGGATGGGTTTAGATGCGGAATAGTGCACTGCCCCCCACCCCCGCCACCCCCCCTGGCTACGCCACTGGTGTGAGCGGTAAGTGGACTAAATATGGTGCTGAGTTGCTGGATGACGTATAAGGGGTTCAATTTTGGGGAATCTTTCCACTCGAACAAACATTTATTTCATAGCTATGAAGGACCATATCTATCTTTTCCTCGGAAAAGTGAAGATTTTATTGAAATTTATACCCTCAGGTATCAATAGCTTTTCTGCTTTAGTTTTTCACCGGTGGCTAAATTAAAAAACAACAACAATTTATCAAATTTCACCGAAAGAAGATAGTTTACCAAGAGAAATTCATCAAATTTTATTTTACCTTTCCAGGCACTTGACACGTCTATTGCACGAATGTATATCAGAAAGTGCCCACGCAAAATCACAATGGTGGACATCGCCCTTGGACCCCTGCCAGCAGTTACTTAGTTTTGTGCTGCCCGCATTGTCTGAATCTGAAGAAATCACTGACGCTGTTGTTAATGACCGAACTGGTGGAAATGGGTTAGCGTGAGTTCGCGGGAAATTATTTTTACAGTTGCAGATGTAAAATTAGGTTCAGTTTAGTGTAGCTTCTGAAATATCAGTTGATTTTAATACTTATCCAATTAATTATAACTGATATCGCCATTCTAGCGTGATGATTTTGCAAAAAAATTTCTGCACATGCAAATGCAGAGCATCATTGTTGAATTTTCATTGATATTTAATATTTACTGATGATTATTTATTAATTTCAGATTTAATATTTATCTCATTTTTTTTCAGCTCACCTGCAATAGGATCTATAGCAAGTGACGGGAGATTTTTATTCGTGCTCACCGAACGTTGTTTGCTCAAAATTGGCAGCGGTCTCGGTGAAACGGTTTTTGGATTTGAATATGCCGTCAATGCTGATGTACGGGCTGTCGCTGGCTGTCAGCTTTATGCTTGCAGGTAAATTCAAATTGACAAGATTTTTCGGATAAAAAATTAAGAATTTTTTTTGCAATTTAGGGGTGCCCTGTATTTGCGTCATCGGCAGTCAACAAGGCTCTGGGTGCTCGATGCCGATTCGCTGAATGAAATTGGTGAAATTATGCTCCCCGCCACCAATGGAGAGGGGATCCTGCTAACAAATGGTGCGTTTGGTTGTGTTTTCTACACTAGTTGACATAAAAGTTAGTGTCAACTTAATTTTCGTTTATTATGTGATTTCAACTTTGCATAGTGATGAAGCATAGTTAATTTCATGTCGTGACACTTAAATTTCGTTATTTATCTGTCAAGTTTGATGCAAATGTTACAAATGTTTTTGTTTTGTTTAGTTGACCTTTTTTCGCGATGTCAAATAGTGTGTGTGGAAAACACACCATGAATCATGAGAACAGACTTTCCGTTTATTTCATACTGAAATTGCTTCGATGAGTACCATTTTTTCAAATCACTTAGTGAATTAAGACAAAAGCCTATTTTTTTTTTTGATTTTACAAATAAAAAATCTGACAATTACTGTTGACGGTGATCACAAATCACTCATTCTAGTCAACTCAAATGTGTTCAAAACAGATTCACGAGTTCTCAAATTTCAACTGCAACTGTCACAATGCATGAAATGCATGCAATGAAACGACGTCCCCCCAAACCCAGGCCGCCGGTTCTACTTCGCCGACGTGGACTCTGAATGGTGTCTGCGCGTGCGCGAGGTGGACGACAAGTTCACGCCCATCCAGTCGGACCAGCCCAACTCCGGCAGCGACGCGGGCGCCATGCTCGTGCCCATGACCGACGAACTCCTGTGCGGGTATGGCGGCAGGGACGTGGCCAAGGTGGCCGCAGAGTTGGCACGCTGCCATCCGGCTAGAGGGGCTGTGGATGTGAGACTCGGCACGCATACTACGTTTGTGCTTACTAGGAAAGGTGGGTTGTTAATTTTTGACTTGTTGCTTGGGAATATTACAGACCGATTTGGTGTCTGACGGCTAGAAAAACTAATTATTTGACATCATTACTCGATTTCGTTTGATTTGAATTAAATTACATGTTTGGGCTAAATTGCGAGTAACATGATGTCACCCTGATCCCAGGCTCTGTAAAATGTAAAACGTCATACAAATTGACAAAAATCATTTAAATGTCACATTTTATTTTTCTGGCCAGTTGACATTTTTCATGAAATTTTACGTGACTTTTGACACTTTTCACATTACATTTACTTATTTTCAACTTTGTGCATGACATTTTACAGGGCTTTTTACAGTTCTGCGAGCAGCCTCACAAATCGCGTGCCTTGACTTCGCCTACAAAATTTACAGTTCCCAATATACACCTTCCATGTCTCAGGCACCGTATACTACAAGGGTCGCGGCTCAGCGATCGGTCTGGAAGACGTGGGCCGTTTAACCGAATTGTCTCTGCCCGAGCCCATCGTGCGCATGTGCGTCGCCGTGGACGGGAACAACGCGTGCTTCGAGTCCGCGTCCGGCGTGCTGTACGCGCTGAGCGACGCCCAGTGCTCGTTCTCGCCCACTGGACAGAAGGGTGTTGGCGCAAGTCCAGCGCCCCCGCTGCATGGTTGGTGATGTGGATTAGAGTTGACATATGCAGGTAGCGTATGCGTATTTACTGGGTACTCTAGTATGCGTACTTTTTGAGTAAAAGTAAATAAGCATTAACAACTGTGGTGTGGATGTGGAGCGAGTGTGATGTAAATTGAAAAATCTGATTTGGACGAATTTTAGTTCACCGGAATAATGAGTCCGTCAACTACTCTTGATGGAGATCGAATATGAATCGTTTTAGGAAACTCAAATGTGTTTACAACAGATTTATCAGTTTGCGGAGGTTCGGATGTAGGCTGACAGTGTCACCTGGAAAATTGATCACAACTAG